>VZSE01003600.1:1723681-1890415 GCA_013398275.1 Promerops cafer | reverse complement strand
TTTTTTTTTTTTTTTTGTCATTTCATTGCATTTAATTGAGCTACTGTGAAAGGAACAGAAGTATTTTTTCAAGTCAATAGAGTTCAAAATGTTTTAGTAAAATAAAATACAATTGCAGTTTATATTTTAAATTTGATGAAAATATAATCCATGCAAAAACTTCTCCAAACTAATATACTAATCATATATTGCTATAATAGCAGAGAATCGAAGAAACTAGGGAATCTCTCACTGAACAAGCCATTTCAAGCCCTAGAGAGCACCAGACATGCACCTCCAATAAGTGGAGTTTGGATGATTTAAGAGCATTTCCTTTTATACTGTGTGTGAGAACTTGTTGCAGAGTTGAAATCCCAGATTTTATCATATATGTGCTGCAGAATGCAAGAAAACAGGAAAATATGGATAAAGCAGTTAGAATCCTTGCAGAAGCTGCATGATACGCAAACAAAAACAAAACCAAAAACAACCTAATTTTTGAGTTTGCAAATTGTACTGTTAGAAAATACATAAAGATTATCTGGGATATATGACTCCCACTTCTTGCTTTAAACATTACATCTTACTGTTCCTTTCAAGTCAAATAATACTCTAATTTATTCTGGGTTGTTGTTTTTTTTTCTGCTAAGAATTTCTACCTTAACAAAATATTTTCTTTTCAAAGTTCTCAAAAATGTCAAAATATTTTTCTCTCTCTTATTTTACAAAATATGGCCATAAAATCATCTGATGATGTAATCAATTCAGTGTCTCCCCCTCATTCTAAAATTTCATACCTCACTCGAGTTACACTACATGAAAGATTTGTCTCTAATGAAAGTCAGTCAGAATTCACTGATTTGGCCCTTTGGAGAGCACTCTGACTACCAGACAATCTGGGTGAATGTTACAAACATGAGAGCAAGGAGTAACACCAAGACAAAAGAAACTGAGTATTTTCTTACACATTTCTCACCTAAAAAAAAAAATCATGGTTTATTCTTATTGAAATAAATTAAATGTAACTATTAAAGTACAGATCTCATTGTCTTAATAGAGTTAATACTGAAAAACCTATCATTGCGTCAATCAAACCAACACTCATATTTTTTCAAGGCATGATTTTGCCACTTATGTTAAACACTGTAAATCCATGACTTTTTTTATTCTTCAAGTTTTCCATTGTTTAGTGTGCATTGAGCCTTACAACCTACTTGTGATTAAATGTGGTAAACAAATAAAAAGAAATTTTCCTCATTTCTAATAATACACTGCATGCCTGGACTTGAGCTATTAGCTGTTATGATGATTACTTCTGCATCTGTGCTCTTAAGTAAGGAGCAGTCGATGAAGTTATTCCCAACCCAAATCTCTTCTGCCCTGCTGTGCTATTCCAGCCACAAACTAGACACAACCACAGTGTTTTCATGGGCTACCACCAAATGTGAGGTTGCAGGGCCATCAGAAATTGCAGATTTACCTGGTAGGTTTCCCAGAATTTCCCCAAGCTCATCCCCTGCTGATGAACCTCTGCTATGACAATAGTGGTGGCTCCATGTGTTAGTTTTTTATAATACTAATATATAATATCACCTGTCTAATAAAATATCCACCACCACCTTTGGACTCACTCAGATCAAATTTTAGGAATGAGATTTTTCTTGGCAACAGCAGAACAAATGAGAAAAAGATAAATTAAATAGCTCTATTAGGAAAAATTAAATAGTTCTACTAAGAAAAACAGAAACCCAGGAACTAAAGTCTAACTTCTTTTACTACATCTAGAAGATAAGGATAAATTATTTCTTCATTTACTTCTTTTGGTATGAAATTGCAAGGTAGCTCCTAATATTTCTTAGACCTTCACCTCCTGGACTTAAAAAAAAAATAGTGAGAATTTCAAAAATTATGTATTTGGTCATGGAAAAATGAGATATAACCTTTAGAGAGGGGTGAAAAAGCTGAAGAGATTTTCTGCTCCACTCATTGAAAAGACTACACTAATGATCATACCTGACATATCAAAACTTGTACTAGCTCTTATGAAACATTTTCATAAGACTACAAAGCTGGTATAACAAAGTACAATATTAATTTACTTGTCTTTTCTCTGTGATCAACCTGGTGTCAGTGGGGACAGCGAATCTTGAAATGATTAAATATATTTTTAATGTGTTAGAATATTTTAGCAAAAAAAAATACAATTATCTATTACTTTTCATACATTTAGCCCTTTTGGAAGGAAAATAAACTGTCCATCTTCTATGGTGAACTGAATGGAACTCACTTGATTTGCTTTTACTCGTGTTATTTCTGCATATGGCAAGATTGGCAAGACTTGATGAAAATTCCAGAAAGAAAATGCTTTGCAGTTTCTGTTTGTACAGGACAGTAGATAAACATCTTCATACTCCATCAAATGAACTGAAGAACAATTCACAATTTCTCATGAGCCCGCTAGAAAACGATAGATCATAATAAAGAACACAATTTTTTTTTGCACAATTGTTTTACATCACACTCAATGTGGTCACCTGCAAGAGAAATTTCATTAGAACCTTCTGTCAGTTATGCTCTGTCATACAGGAGATAGAGGCTTCTTTCTTAACACTGTTGTCTCTGGAGCAGTAACAGGAGGCATTGGCATGTGATTTGAGCATCAAAACAAGAGAGCACAGCACTCCTTTCACTTTATTACAGAGCTCAGTTCACAATTTAAACTGTGGTCTTCTCTAACTCTGGTATTTAATTCCCCTGCAAAAGTACTTGTAGAAGTAGGAAGGAATCAGAAATAATATCTGTGGTTCCAAGAAGGATATGGAACATGATAGGAAACTAATATGACTGACACGTAACACATATATACTTACCCAACCAAACACACCCCAATGCTTTTCCTTTATGCTTATTATTAGCAAGCAGGAATATCTGATCTTTTTGATTAGCCAATAAAAATGGATTAACACCCAGTAAGAATGAATTTATTGTTTAAAACAGTCACTGATAGTATTTTGTATTACTGCAAAAAGGATCAAAGATTGTTACTGATCCAGTGTTGTACTTGACAATAACTATACCTGTTTTCTTCTAGGCCTCCTACTAACCTACATTAGGAGTTAGTAAAATACGATGTGTTTAAAAACCATTTTGACCATAACTGCTTTCACAAATGTTGTTTAGAGTAGCCATAATTTGTTAACACAAACCCATTAATTACAGATTTAAATAGTCCAGATTTAGGTTTCCTGAATGGAATTTTTTCAATTTTCAGATTAGCATTGGCCATGGACAGACTGTTCCTAGCCAGATGGGCAAAGAACACATAGGAACGTGTAACTGTAGTAGTTTTGTACAGAATCTATCACAATGCTTAAAAGAAATCACCAATGAAATACTTGATTGCACTTTGAAGAAACAGGCAAACCTAGGAATCACAGCTGCAATATTTTGCATTCAGGTCCATCTTTGCCCTCTGTTAAAATTCCCTTTGAGTAGATATTATTTTTCATGTAGCACATCAAAGGATAATGCCTTGCCAAATGTTTCTTAGAGATTGTTATAGAACTTTGGGTTTCATTCTGTATTATACTTATCAGACTCCTTGCAGGGTGTGATTCATTGTCACCTATCTCCACTGTGTCCTCTTTAAATCAGGCCCTCATACTACAACATTCACTTGCAGCCTTGAGAACTGTGCATCCAACAGGAGATGTTTACCTCCTCAACCTATCAGAACTCCATCTAAACTTACAGAATAGAAGTATATTTTTCAGTGGGCTCTTCATCCTGCATGCTGTTCCATACCAGAAAGATCCAAACAAATTTTGCTAAGAATATTATTTACCTGGCACAAGAACCCCAGAAACTCTCAGTAAGGGTGGTTGAGAAAGAAAACAGGCAAAAAGATATTCAGAAATTATATATAAGATTCCTTTTTTTTCCTAATTTAAATCATCTTAAAATGCTTCTGTTCAGCTGCCAATGCGTAAAGAAGTTTAATTTGGCAGAACTTCTGCTTGGAAGAACACAATGTCCTGAAGTGGGTTTTCTTATGGAAGGCCTTCCTTTTAGCTTTCAGCATGCACAGTATAAACCAGTCCTATGCCAATAAGCTAAATCCAGAGAATGTATATAAACAGAAATGCAAAGGGTGTGTGTTTCCCATTAGTAAATGAGTCTGAGTTTAAATTAATGAAAAATGGGTACTCTACAGGGAGTCTAATTGTCATGCAAATTACAGTAACTTATAATACCCTCTGACTTTGTTCTTTCTACTTTTTAAACCCATCCTCAGATTTATTCCTGTGATTTACTCCATGAACAGCATTTTGATTTGATTTTGCACATAGCTCTCGTTACAGGTATTATTATGGCTAAGCTTATTTCATATTTGTGCCTAGAAGTCCCAGAACAACTGAACTGGAAACCACTAGCTTTGATATAAAGATACATTTTCTTATTGACAGCTATAAATAATAAAAAACAGAAAAAAGTTTTCAGTTTTGTCTAATAACTTCAGTGACAACTGAAGCTCCTTGCAAAACTTTTCTGGCATTGTGAAAAGCATCTTGTGATATAACAGAGATAATTGCAAACACCATTAGAAGGAATGATCTCAATCTTGCATTAGAAATGAAACACCCTTGCTTGTATGTTGTTTTCATAAACTAAAATGAAAACTGTGATATTCTTCAGTAATGATCCAAAATGGTTTACTTATTCTCTTTAAAGTGATTGTGTTTTGGACCATCAGAGCAGATTATCATAAGAATTTTAACAAACTTTTGATGTTTAAAGCCACACTAAGAATGAGCTATATCCAAGTACAGAAAAAAACCAATATTTTATTTATAATCTTAGTTTAGTGTTTGAACTACAAATTCTGGTTCTAGAATTGCTTAAAAGATCATGGGTTTTATAGGCTTTCACAAGTAAATTAATTTTTGGTTTGATTTTTTTTTTACTTTTTTTCCATTTTTTTTTCACAGAATGGTGCTTTCGGTAAATACAGAGCAAATCATTACATGGAGAAAAAAAAGGTTTACTTGTTTTTCTCACTTGCAAAGTTACTGTTATTACTCCATTCTCTGTTGAATAATTTCAAAAAGGGCATGAGAAAACAAAAGAAAAAAGAGAAAGTGACAAAATAGACCGAATCTCACCACTAGAATTCACCATAAAAATTCCCAAAGTGTAACAGAATTCTTACAAAATTTCCTAGATCAGTTCTTTTAGGGAATCAAGATCTCCTATGAAAAATATGGCAAATGGGAATCAGGGTAGGTTGGGCAGGAGAACGGGAACGAGGAGGGTAAATAACTGCAGCAAAAACAGGTTCTGAGGAATACACATAATTTTGTCTGCTTTAGATCACAATAGAATTTTTAATAAATAAATTTCTTTTTCTTTGTAAAGACACTTTTGAAACAGTAGATTTAGCCCAGTCATTTGTGTCATTTGTTTTATAAACCATCTTTTCTTGTCCCCCCACCCCACCCCTTAATGTCATAAATGTTTTAGATTTGAGTCTCTTGAACATTGTCTTTCGAGTTCATTCGGATCAATAACGGTTCATGCACTGAACTGTGTATTGAATTTATTGTGTTAACTGTTGTTGTGTGGTTGAAAGGAGATTTATAAGAGTTATAGTGATTTAAGTGCTCATGCTCTATTGCTGGCATGGGCAAATGACTCTCTATGGGTGTGTCACCTGTAAGCTCATCATCCACATTAATGATCTCTACAGTCCGTGTTGGAGCGTGATGGTTCTGCCGGTGATGCTGTTTCCTCATTTTGTAGAAAATTACCAGCATCACAGCAGCCATGAGAGTGATAGCCACAAAACAACCAATTATGATTTTGGTAGTCTTCATAACCTCATCTATTCCTGGGATCCCGTTGTTTGCGTCCGTCACAGGAATGGTGAACGTTTTTTCTGTTGATCTTGTGCTCTGTGGAGTGAGTGAGGTTGTCATGTTAATGGTTTCCCAGTTGGTAACTGGTGTGGGCCCAACCTTCTCTGTGGTCTGTGCCTCATCCTGAGAAGGTTCCACAGTCTCTACCGTGACGGTTGAAAAGTACGTGTAACCAGGGTTATCCAGGGCGGTCACATTCAGCGTGGCAGAAGCTGTGGTATTCCCAACAGAGTTACTCACCATGCATGTGTACAAACCCGTGTCTTGCACAGTTACCTTTGTAAAATTTAATGTGCCATCACTGAGCACAGCAATCCTAACTCTGTATGCCCCATGCGTCATTACAGATCCATTTGGAGTAATCCAAGACACGGAGGTCAGGGAGGTCGATGCCCGGCATTTCATCTCTGCAGCCATGCCTTCGGTGACGTTGAGGTCTGCTGGTGGCTCCACTATGACTGGAGCATAACATGTGAAGTAATTCAGGTCCAGCTCACCAATGTACCTTCCTTTTAAACTGGGAGGCGTGTGGCAACGGGCACAGCATGCAGTATTAGAGGGTGCCTTGTCTTTAATCCACCAGCTGAGCCAAAGGATATCACAGTTGCAGTTCCAAGGATTGTGATGCAAGTGGATCCTTTCTAGGCGGAGTGGTGTGAACAGGTCATGAGGCAGTAGTGTTAGATTGTTGTGTGCCAGGTTGATCTCTACAAGTGACTGAAGGTTATCAAAAGCATTCCTTTCTATCACTTGAATCTGGGACTGTATCATCCACAATTTCTGAAGATGCATTAACCCTTGGAAAGAACCTGGCCGGATGGCAGTCAGGTGATTCCCAGAAAGATCTAACTCATCCAGTTTTACAAGCGGGGTAAGGTTAGGAATCTCTCGAAGATTGCACATGGCAAGGTTCAAATACCTCAAGTTGGACAGACCTTCAAAGGCACCTTCTGAGATGTACGAAAGCCTTTTCAATTCCCCCAGATCCAACCTCCGGAGAGAAGGGATTCTGTTAAAAGCATAAGAAGGGATGCTCTCAATGGGGTTGTTTCTCAACCACAGTTCCTTCAGTTTTGATAGGTATACAAAAGCCCCATTTGGGATAGTGGTCAGACGATTGTCAAAGAGTTCCAAAGTGTTGAGATTGGCCAGACCATTGAAAGCCCCTATTTCAATTGTTCGGATGTGATTCCTGCTGAGCTGCAGAATTTCTAGGTGCCTCAGATGCTTGAAGCTATTAACTTTAATGATTTGGATCTGGTTCTCATGGAGATTGAGTAGCCGGGTGTTGGTGGAGATGCCGTCTGGCACGTCTCTAAGATTTTTCCGTACACAAATCACTTTACTGAACTGGTTGCTGCAGGAGCAGACAGAAGGGCAAGTTTGAGCCCTCACTAGACCAGCCACCACAAGAAGCTGAAGAGCCAACAGCACCACAAGCAGGGGGTCAAATAGGGCCCTGTTAAACCTAGGACCTATCATTATCTGCTGTGGATGTAAGGTCATCTTGTTCAACATTCATAATTTATTTGGTGTTGGTCCTTCTGGAGTTTGAATCGTCTGAAAGAAAGGAAGAATGGAGAAGGAGAACATTAAATTAGTCTCAATTGTCGTCTCTCAACAAAGGCTTCTCAAGTCCTTTCAGTCAACTCTACCAATGTCTTGACATTTGATAGTGAGAACTGGTATAGAATTTCTAATATTATTTTTCTGTACAGATATGTGTATCAGCTAAAACTGTCAATGAGACAATAGTCATACATTAGTTCTCCTGCACATTCCAAGGTACAATGTACGTAGATGGCAGATAAGAAGTTCAACCACAATGAGTACCTAAAAGAAATGTAACTCAGGTGAGAGTTGAAAGAAAGGACAAGCTTCTCAAAAGGCAAAAGTGAGTAACATAGCAATCTACTAAGATAGGAATTATCAGAATATTCAAGGTGTTAACCTTTTTTACACATTGCAAGGCAAGACAACAGATAATATGAAAAGCAAGTAGAGACTCCTGTCTGGTATGTGTAAAAATCTTTGTCTATACAAAAATGATTCCTGAATCAGAATTTAACTAGAAGTCTCTTAAACTGAGTGTCATGCAGATTACAGGGCTATATTCTTGCCTATAAGAATTTAAAAAAGAAAAATTAAAATAAAGAAGCATGCTGAACATCATCCAATTTAATGATACATCCTCTTCAATTCTTTTGTTTGGCACTAGCAGCAGAGAAACACTCATTAGCAAATGTGTACTGAACACAGAAATGAGAATAGCCATTTATTTAAATGCTGAAAAATATCTCTGTAGCTGCAGGACTGGCAGTTTCATTGGCACCTTGAAAAAACTCTCAAAAAATTCTTACTGCAAAGGGAAAAAGGACCTTTACACTACAAATGATCATTACCATTTTAAGAACTTCAGTACTGATTCATATGTGGCAGTTTTTATAGTCCCCAGCCTTCGGTTCATTTTCAATCTGCTGCTCAGTTCAAGATTCCTCTGTTGCCGAGATTAATGAAATTTCTTATAAATCAGCCAAAAGTGAAGGCTTAGAAATTACAGCAAGCTTAAAGCATATTTATAACCTAGAGCACCCAGATGGATAGTACATATATATTCAGTAAAACAAAATACCATAAGGCAACGGTTTTCCACTCCAGGCTTCAAATTGATTCATTTTGTGTAAAAAAAAAAGAGACCTTTAAAAAAAAGAAAAAAAAAAGAAAAAAAAACCAACACAAAACCCAAAAAAAACCAAATAAAACAACACCACCAAACCAGGAAAATGTATTAACTTTAATCTCACAGCAATTCATTTAATGACTTCTTTTTCCTAATTATATATTCAATGGGGTTTTGAGAATTCATTTCTGCATTTTTAAAATACCTGTTATAAGGGTTCAGAGCTAGCAAGTGTTCTCATCTCAATTTTAATAATTTATTGCAGAGAAAGCCAATATAATGGTTAAAAAACTGTGAAGGAAACTAGAAAGTCTGGGCTGTATCTGTATTATATGTGTTATTTATAAAACATCATTCTTGTTATGAAAGATTCATAAAACTAATGTGTTTTGCAACCTTGAGCAAGTCACTCAACTTCTCTCCCTGCAGCTTACACTTCTGTCCCATGGCTCTGGAGCACTCTGTGGCCATAGCGTTAGATCTTACTGGTCCCACCCCTCCATCCCTTCCCTCTGCCAACAAATGTACCCCTGAACATCAGCTTTGTGGGTTTAGGATAATGTACTAGACGAGGGGTGGCTGCTCTACACACCTTCCTTTTCACTGCAGGCTCACAAGGTCACTTATCTCTTCAGAGGTGCTGAACAGGATGTATGGAGAAACACTCTAACCACTAAAATTCAAGTTTGTTTGCAAAAGCCCAACTGCAGTAAAACTATCTTCAAAAAGCAGGTGAAAGGCCATAGTTCCTATCTTTCTTACACAGTTATGAGGAAAAACCTGCTGTTGTGGTCAAAAGAATTCTATTAGAGCCTAATATCTATTTTAGGGTCCTTAGTTAAGATCTGTGACCCATGAATTTTGCTGCTTAATAGTAATTAACCATCATCTGTCATAGCAATGTAATTGTATTAGCATTTTTGTCACCTTTTCTTTTTTTTTTGTGCAGTAATTTGTTTTTCCTTTCTCATTTTCAAAATTCTTCTAAAACTTACACCCTAAGGACTTGGACTGAATAATGAATTCCATTAACAAGCAATGAAACAGACACAGAAACACAACAAACCAATTATTTTACCATTGCACTGGTGCAATGTTTTTGTTTTCACCAAAACTGGGGTGAGAACTCAGCCTGCAATGTCTGCCCCCAGAGCTGCCAGTTATCCTTGTGTACAAGGCTGGTGAGGCACAGGCAGCACGTGGGGCTTGCAGAGGTACAGGAATCTTCTTCTCACACCAGCTCAGTACTACAGGCCAGCTTTGTAGGATGTCATATAGTTTCTCTTCCTTTCTTTTTGCGACTGTCTGCTCTCAGTCCTGTATCCAGGATTCCCTGAAGGACCAGGAAAACTAGCATTTGTAGAACAAAAAAGCATTTGTAGAACAAAAAAGTACAGAGAAGTACATAAGAAAGGCCATGGGAGAGCAAGCACCCTCAAAATCAGGCTGAGTATGAACCAGGTCCCTTCAGCTGCTCTTTTCTAGCCTCCACAAAGCTGGTGATGCCAAGCCATGCTGCAAGCACTCCAAGGCACTCTCCTCCTGTTCCAATTACTTGAACTGTTGAATCTTCCAAGATTTCCTTTACCTAGTTCTTCATTCAGCAGATCTTCCCTTTTCATCACTACATATACGCTCCATGGGGGGGAAAAAAGTTACATGGCTTGAGTACATCATTACAACAAATAAATTATCCACTTATGAGACGGATTAGTAAATGTTGTCTAACCCAAACCAAAATGTTTGCATGTCTCAGTTGCAAAAATATTTTTGAAAAAAATGCTTTAATCTTTTTAAGATAAATTCCCTATATCCTTCCTATTTTTGGTTATGGACTGAAAGAATGAATCATTCACATAGAACAGCTTTTTCCTTGTACTGAAGGCCAAAATCGCCTGTGGCTTTCACATTAACTGTTCTCCCTAGTCCTGTGCTAGGGATGTCTCAATCAAACATATGCCTCAGTACAACAATCTATCAAAGACCTCCAGGGAAATCTGACACCGTCAGGTTTCTGTAAAATTCAAATCTGTGCATACTTAAAATACAAGTTTGGTTACTGACTAATTGGTAGCTTCTCTGAGTCTATGATTTTGAAGACAGCATCACCATTTTGTGATACGTGAATACAAAGTTCTAGATATGTTTTCACATGTATCGGTATGTTTGATCTTTCTGTGTCTAAGCCATATCTTGTTTAATATATAAGTATAGAATATTTATATTGCCATCCCTCTGCAACATTTTCCAGGAAGCAGTGAGAGCAAATCTTAGCTTTTGCAGCCACCATTTGATTTAACTTTGGATTTATTTATATTACTTGATTTGTCTCCTCTTCTTTGGCAATACAGGAAGCAAAATGCAGTTTTTAGGACAAGACCACACTAAGTGGACTAAGTGCTGCTAAAGTACAGGGGAGCTGATGATCTAAAAAAGTGACCATGACTAGCAGAAAATGTACTAGGCAATAGTTTGCTAGTCTTCACTTCCAGTTGGTGAGGTTTGCATGAGGCTGACATATGGCAGTAAGATTCCTAGTGGCAGGAAGAATGTAGTAAAAAGATCCTTTCTTTTATACTGGTGGTCTTCCACAGCTCAAAGCTTAAATATTCATTCAGGAAATCTTGGTGCAGATATTTCATATCAGGGTAATTTTAATTCATAAACATCCTGGAAATACCCTGGAAAAAAAATTAGCCAGAACAAAATCACAGTGGAAAATTAATTTAAAGCCTTGAAGGGTGTTATGGAAATATTTTAATGGGCTTTACATAAAGATCCATCTGGAGCTCTGTACCAGAGTAATTTGCTATTCAATACCTATTTATGCTAGAGACACCCGAAGGTTTAGTTTTACAAGCCCACACATGGAACACAGACCATCAACCAGCTTCTTTAGTCTTTGTTGACACCTCTTTGTCTTCTAAGTAATTTTTTTTTCATTTTTCTAGTACCAAAATAGCATCTCTACGGTCAATTCAATACCACTAGTGCCCTCTGCTGCACAGAGTAAAAATTTAGTTCAAAATGTTAAGAATTTCCTTACTGCACAGTCGGTTCCCCAGACACAGTGCAATTATCAAATGTGTTTCCAAACATGACCTTAAGTCTGTGGCACTGCTCTAATTACCACAGCATATATCATCTCCTTTTTTAGCACAGTAATGTATATTCTCTTTATGGCCATGGAGACATTCCCAGACATATACGGAGAGCTGTTCATTTGGTTTTCTATTTCCACAGAAATAAAAAATCTTTTTATTTTAAATTGACATTTGATATGCATGTTCTCCTCTCTATAGCTTATCTGACTCCTTGTTACTCTCGATGTACTACACATTTTCCTCTGAGCTGAAAGCGGTGCCCTCTTAAGATCCAGTGGAGAAGATGAAGCAAGGAATGACAAGAGCTAATCTACCTCTGCAGCTATGCACAGTGCAGCTTTCCTTAGGGACAGCTTGAAGGATGCTGTAGTTACCCTACTGAAATGTAATTTTGCCAAATGTGTATGCAGAGATGCCTTCCTTATGGGCCTTGGAACAGTACCTCCTTTTTTTTTGCTTTTGAAAAATTCCCCTTTTTTTTTTTTTTTTTTTTTTTTTTTTTTTGGTAATTAGGTCTTGTGTCTGATGTGCTTTGCTCTCCCTTTGCTATACTACCAGGAGAAAGTGACTGTGCTCCCTCTGATTGCTGAAGGATTTTCCCCTAATGGAGGTCTTTCATAACAAAAGAGAACTTCCATGCCATTTCTAAAGATCTGCCTAATGAGGTATGGCAGGTGGCAAAGATATTTCCCCAAGCTCCAGTGACCCTTAGCTGGATCACTGGCAGTTTAGTTGCTGTTAGCAGCTCATATTTTGCTTTCTGTCTTGTCTGTGGGTCTGTGAATAACTGTCTCAGCAGCAGAGCTGTGCAGTTCAAAGGCCGTGGCTTTATCCCAATATATGGTTTAAGACACAGTATGATCTAGCACACTTTGGTTCATGCTGTACCACTGCCATGAAAAAAGTTGATATGTGATGTTATATGTACTGCATTGAAAATATAGACAGAATTTATCAAGTATCAGGTGTTTAAACTATCACAGTAAAATTACATCATCACAAATACAACTCAGTTAAGTCTGAAGAATTGTTCAATTACAAAAACTATCCCTCAGCTGTGTCCCAGAAAATTTCACGATGAGATGCATTCAAACCACTCTTTTCAGATTTTTTCAAGTTGACAAATATGTGCATGCATTCAGAAAATGCATCTTTGCTTCACTCTATATAGCACAGTTATGTATGCTGTACCTCACACCCTTTTAAAGAGGTTTTCTGAGAGAAAAACCCTTTGCAATGATATCTGCATTTTTTCAGAAAACAAGCCACTCTACAGTTGCAAATTAAACAGTAGACTTCCAAACATGTGAAGAGGAGCTAGGTGAGTCAAGCAGCTAATTATGCTGGGAAGTCTCTTCCGGTAGCATAAGCACCAGAGGATTGAAAATAGTTTCTGCATGGAACAGAGCTTGGAGTACAGCAATAAAAATAGGTCCAAATCCCAGGATGACCTTATGCAGAAGTAACTCTTTTGACTCCCTTTTCAGGAACTCTGAATGCTCCAAGGGCCCGAGACTGATCCCCTTTTGGCAGCAATGGCAGCAGAAGCAGCCAAGGGAATTTCAGTGTAGAGACACGCACACAATGTGCTTTAACACCGCAAAGTACTGAAACACATGAGGGTTAACCTTTCTCCCAGAACAGAGACTAAACTGTGGGCAGGGAGCTCCACCGGGGTCAGAAATCCTCTACCAACATCTGCTCTGCAAATGCTCCAGCAGCCTCACATGTGTGTCCCCATATGGCTGTGCAGGGTTGGGCCGATGGAACCGCACTGCCAGGGATTCACTCACCATAACCTCTGCCCACCTCACCCCTCCTTTTCTCTCTGGAAATACCTTTCCACCTGGCTGAACCCTCAAGGACTTGAGCTCTCTGTTCAAGAGCAGTGCAGTTTGCATGCTGTTCCCTGCCCCTACACAGTACAATGATACCATTCTCTTTTTCCATGGGATGCTTTGTCACTAATGAACGCATGCTATGCTCTTAACAGAGACTACAATGCATTATCATGCAAAATCAGTGAAATGGTTTACAGTAGATCTCATATCTTCCTTTTCCTAACCTTATTTTTTTATTTCTTCATGGACTGACTCCTGTCAGAGGTGTTTGGCTTTTTAAAAACAGACTAGTTTACAATGAAACCCCATGTCTATGACTATAGAACTGGGTAACTTTATCCACATTCTTAAAAATCAGTTTTCCCTTTTCACTGCTATAGGACTTTAAAAGTCTCAACAACAGTTAAGGGAGCCATTGCAATAATGTCTAAAATCCTAGGAGGTTTCAAAGCCCAGCAGTTTTTATCTATTTGTTTTTTATTTTATTTTTAGTTAAATCCAGTGGAGGCCAAAGCAGGCTAGATAGACAGCCCTGCAATGCAAACTGATTACTCATGAGACCAGACAAATCAAAACCCTCACAATGCAAATTATTCTCCTCTTTGCATGTTTCACTGTTTTGCTCTGGGACATAGTTCTGTGGCCCCTTGAAGCATTTAAGTGTAGGAGCCAGAGTGGATATTGCTGTACCATAGATACTTCCCAGTTCTCTCCTGCAAGCCTTTTAAGACTCAGCTGAATCACTAAGACACTGATCTGAAAGACCTAAATGTGATTGGACACATTCAATCCTCCTGAATCACCATTGATTTCAGGGGAGTTCAATCAAGGGTGAGTTTGACCCAGTCTGCCTTTTTCTTCTTGTCTTTCATTTTGTTACACAGAAAACAGTTTTATTTCACCCACCTCATTTTCCATCATGATTTCATGTTTCCTCTCTCATTTCTTCCTAAGGTTTAAAATTTTCTCTTTAACATCAGGTAAAATATATGATCATGAAATAAACATTTTAAAAATGAGAATTTGAGTACACATTGTCCAAGCAAAAAATATTTGCATTTTAGCTAGAAATTAAGATATTTCACAGTGTTTGAGTCTCAATCAGTCTGCTATTGCTCTTTATTTATAAATATAATTTCACTCTTAAGCATCATTCGCAGTTTGCGTCCTCAGTAAAACTAATTTCACAGGAAAATCATAGAAAACATCACATGATATGTAATGAATATTTCTTTAGGACAAACTTAGATTTCTTAAGAGGAAGTATATTACTTCTTTGTTGCTCTCTCCCTGGATGCCACTCCACGGAGTCACTCTGAGGGTGATGAGGACAAAATAATACTAACTTCTCTGTTCAGACTGTTCACAGTGGTATGAATAGGAGCAATCTATGAACTATTCATGATGAACTAAAATTCTTTCATAAAAGCCACCACAATACAGCTTGGTTCTAGTGCACCCAGAAACATTCTAGAATTTAAATTGGAATTAACTTTTAAGTGGGTTAATTCTATTGCATTAAATCTTAGTGCGGACATTCTTATTTAGAATTTAATTTAAGCTAAATTGAATCAAGGCCACTGTAACTTCAATTAAGAGTGTCCATAAAAGGATGTAATGTAGTCTAGCTAGTCCCTTTTCAAAGTTAATTTGGATTCATTTTCTTGAGACCCCATATATACATTAGGAACTTTTGTTCTGTATTGACTTGGGCTTGATTCAAACCAATTACATAAAGGTAAAAAGGTTTTCTACCTTGTCACTGATCCCCCTGGGTTACTGAAGTTCCATTTTGCTTCACTAATTCAGTTGATAAAATACATTTTCTCTGTCATTTTGTTGTTTGTTTCGTCTCATATCTCCTTCTGTACAGACATTTATGTAAGGGAAAACAGGCAACTGAACAATAGAAAATTTTCAATAGCCTGATAATAAAATTCTCTTAATTACAAAGTCTGTCACAGCACCTCATGTGCCAACTATGATATAAGAGGAAGTTATACAAAGATCTTCAAGATTTCTTTCTCTTATGGCAGAAATATTTCAGTGAGCAATAACTAAACTGCATTATTTCTATAACTATGCTTTCTTAATTCTTTTTTCATTTACTATCAAACTAAAATCACAGATCCATGTTAGGAAGACATCTCAGAACCACAACAAAATTAGCACAAAAACAACCCTTAATAAAAAATTATATGCTGTTCTAAAGCACTGGTCCAAAACAGTGCAGGTTTTAGTCCTGTCATACTGGGGCCGTTTTTTGAAATACTAAAGTATTTTTGGGGTTTAGCAGTGTTTTAACAACATTTATTTAAACATAGTACAGTGATACTTTATTTCAAACAAACTAGTTTTGGTCCGGTAGAATATTATCACTTTTTATACATGGAAACATTAAATTATAAATTAACATCCTTTTCAAAAATGTACTAGAACATTTCAAACTGGTAGGTAAAAATCTGCATTTTAAGTATACGTAATAATAAAGTTTGTGTCTTTTCAAAAATGGAAAGGCAAAAATGTGCAAGGCTCATGGAATCCAAGGTATTAGCCCTGATTTCTTCCAGAATTTTTTCGCTACTCACAAATGATGAAAACAGATGTAGGAAATATCAGGTCAGAACAATCTAAGAATGCATATACGAATGTAGCCAGTATAATGAATAGAAACAAACAAACAAACAAATGAGAAATAATTAGAGTACATACCTGCACTTAAGAAAGTTTCATCCTAACCTTAGAAAATGGAAATCTAGCTTTTAAAGTCCAAAACATAATTTCCTAAATTACAATATTTGCACTTGTCTACTGAATGTGCTAATGCTGAATAATCTTGTCACCCATACACATCATCCTCTGAGCCTTGCTAAGCTCTTGACCTTAGCAGATAACAGACAAGAAGACAAAAATATTTTCATTTGATGAACATGTAATGCAGTAGCAGTTTTCTATACTTCTCTACAGTTTGGCAACAGAGACACTCTGGTAAAATCCGATGTAATTTTAAAAGATTTGAAGATTACTTTGATATTAGCAAATCAGAGAATTGTCCATTTCAGTGGCATGAAAAGATTGAGTTCGTACCATAACAACTGCAGTTTTTCCAAATGCATTTTATATTATGTAATGGGAGGGATGAAAGGAAATTATATTAAAGCAGCCATGGAAAATCTACATCAATTTTTTTTTTTTGGAGTCTGATTTAAAATAGGTATCTGCCTAAATACTTCTATGCCACGATGATGTGTCAAGAACTGTGTTTTCGTGTTTTCCTTTTTTAAGTGCTAAATAATGTGATGGTGAGTTGGAGAAGTGCTTGGTAGGTATTTCATAACCTTGATAACTATAGGCTGTATTGTTAATATGTATTATTTCAAAATACTTTCTGGGAAAAACATACCCAGCTAACAACACACTAAAGCACCAGAGTCCATTTTGCATCACTGCATTTGTAGTGGCTAACTGAGTCCAAATTACTCCCTCATTCTGTTAATAAAGAAAGCAACAAAGAGAAAAAGAGATATGAGTTAAAAAGTTAAGGCTGCAAATAGCCTCGAGTCTGGCAAATGATGGCTAAACTTCTTGTCCTTGTAACTATGGAAACCCCTTAAGGTAAGAGTGGAACACAGGCACTTTGTGGTCTGCAATTTACAAGCTGTTTATTTAATTATGAAGGAATATGAAACTGTTAGGGGCAATGCAATTATCCTACTGTGATAGTGTTTAGAGAGAAAAAATAGGTACAGAGAAATATAAGAAGTTAATTTTTTGGAAAATTACTTGTTTTAGGATTTTTATGAAACTGCAGCACATTGTTTTTGACTGAAAACTGTGATTTTTTTTTTTTCCCCCAAAGAGAGTGAGGAGCCAAAATTAGTAATACGACATTTTTGCCATAATATCCCTCAGTAGATTCATGGTAATTATGTCCATTCTATGCTTCATGAACAAAACCAATGTCAGGGTGTATTTCAATTAAACCCTAGGTGTTACCAAAGTGCAGTACAGTCAGAATAGCAAGCACATTATTACCAGCTCTATCACTGCTGGGCAATGAACAGGTCACAGGTGCTCTTGCACACAGCATTTGTACACCTTTAAATATTACAAGTGGGAGAATGTTTCAATTCAATTTAGGAGGCAGCTAGTGAAATAAAATTAAGAGTGAAACTATGTGGTGACTCAGGGGGACTATAACAACTACTTACAAGTATTTTCCTGGATCTGAACAACAAACTTTGACCTGAGAGTTCAGTTATTGGGAATTGCATGAATGTAGTGACCCCAGGGCTCTTTGCACACAATGGGAGTTTTTGGCATCAATCCATCAGTCATTGGATTGCCGTAATTAGATGTCAAACATAAACACACCCTCACAAGGCTTCTGGGAAAAGGACAGGTAATATTATTCTCATTTACAGCTGAAGAAGCTGAGGCAATAATGGATTAAATCAGTTGCCAAAATTTAGCATATGTATATAAGACACTTTGCAAACATGAGTTTCCCGCTCCACGCTGGCCAGATGCAATAAATGTAATATCAAGTATCTGCTGCAAGTTGTTGACACTAGAGATGGCAAATCTGAAGAAATACTTTGGGAGTCTGAAACTGCAATTTATAATTATTTTCCTACTTCAAACTCATTAGACGTGTCTTCTACCCAGACATAAGTCTGGATCACTCGAGACCCGGTCCAATCCTTCCAACAATGATAATGATAAAATTACTACAATGATTAAAGCTGAAAGAAAATTCCTTCTGTGGGATTGTATAACTGGCAAAATGTGGCATTCATTATAATTTGGAGCCATCCAAATAAGGAAATGTAAAGCCCTTGAAAAAGAACAGTTCACCTTCAGGGAACTAGCCTCAGTAGCTGAAGAAGGAAAGGGAAGATCAACTGGATTTAACTCCATTCAGCACCACTCTCTGTGCCCAGTCATCCAGCCAGGTTTTTACCCAATGAAGTGTTCACCTGTACACACCATAGGAAGCTCGTTTCTCCAGGAAAATGCTGTGGAAGACAGTGCCAAAGGCTTTACTAAATTCTAGGAGGACAACATCCACAGCGCTTCCCTCATCCACTTGGTGGGTCACCTTGTCACAGAAGGAGATCAGGTTAGCGAAGCAAGACCTGCCTGTTGTAAACACATCCTGGCTGGGCCTGATCCCCTGGTTGTCCTATATGTGCTGTGCAGTGGCACTCAAGGTTATCTGCTCTGTGGCCTTCCCTGGCATGAAGTCATAAACTCCACAAATCTCATTTTCACTAGCTATATTCTCTCAAGTGTCAATTCTGCTCTGACAAACATATGTTTCTGACCTGGTAAAGAACTGATGTTGTTTCACATATTACAGTACTGTTGAAAGATAATGTTTCAAAACCAGTTTCACTCTAATGTGACTAATTACTAAAGATTTAATTTCTAGATTCCAATAATTAGTTCATTAACCCCCAAATATCTTTGTATAAACACATGCACATATAAGACGACATTTGGATTTTACCTTAACAGGGAATAAACATCCTTCTCCTTTAGCTAGCTTAGCTTAGTCAGGCACTGGAAGCAAAAATAGAGACAGAACTAGGTTTTATAACTGTGTCAACCACTTTAACACGGCAAAATAAAATAATTATGTATTTTTATTTTAACCAGTTTTAATTTTATTCAAATGTTAAATTAATTCTGGAGTAACTTAGTATTGGAGCATTGTGTTTCTATATGTGCTGAAATATGACACTAGCAAAATCCCGTATCATTCATCCCAATGTGTTTTCGTGAGGTATCCAAGACATAGTGCATATCTTTTCAGAATATTTCATCTGATTCAAGAATTGATAATATAGATCTGCCTAGCAAGCTATGATTAAAAAAGAGAGCTTTGGATGCAGCTTGGTGAAAATCCAAGGCTTTAAAGGAATTTGTGAGAAAATATGGCAAATTATGTGAGTTATTCTCTTTCTGTCCAGACAACCTATAAATCCAAGAATCATAAATTATAAAGATAGAATAGATGTTATCTCTCTGGAACTTTATACTACAGGAAGCCTTATAGAGAAAAATAATAGATTACTTTTCACACAGAGATGGTTTTAAAATTGATGAATACACCTTTATTTAATGGAATATCTTCTCTACATAGGCTCTTTGTAGCCTGCTTGTCAAAATCACTGGCCAAATTCAAAATATTATTACACCAATGTGAAATTCACATCAGATTCAGGAAAGCTAGCTTATAATACTTTAGCAGATGATAATTTTCACTACAGTGCTGTATATCTGCTTCAAGTTACCAACAGGCTCTAATGCCCAGTATCAGCAGTGCTGCCTGCTTGTTCAGACTCTTAAATGCTGATACAGTATTCTGTGTTCATGACCTCACCACACACTTGCATTCTTAACTAGTTCCAGGAGAGAAAATCATAGGTAAAATTTACTCCTACAGAAACCAAAGGGAAGTTTTGCATTTGGTTTCAGTGGAGTCAGGACTCCATGCCGTATATCAATATGAACTTGCTATATAGTGCCAATTGCAGATTATTGCTGATGTAAGCACTAGGGCTTTGATGACATTCTTTTAGGATAGTTTTCAGGGATATGAAAATGCAATTTTCATTTAATTAAAACTGTCACAGAACATAAAAGGAAAAAATAGTAACTGAGACAGCTAAAAAAGAGTTCCTGTATATAAAAGTCAGCTATAAAAAAACCAGTAATATAATATTTTAAAATATCAATATATTGATGCAGCTGATTTAAAGCAGCTGTCATACCTTATGGCAACAAAGAGCTTCCAGAAAAGGAGAATGTTACTGATAAAGACCCAAGTACTGAATTTAGGTTATTTTTTTCATTCTGTTCATTGAAAGATACAGAGTTACTGTAGGCAACACCTGATCTGGTCAATACTTAAAGATAATAATAAAACACAACCTAGCCAGTAAAGTTTTCATTCAAACTCATTCATTTCTACATGCATAGCTGTACCTAATACACCTAAAGACACCTCAACACAATTTTTAAAAAAGCCACTTACTTGTTTTCTATCAAGAAAATACTTTCTGAATTTTTGAATTCTAACTAGCCTGAGCACATCAAAAATACAGTTGAAGGACAAAAGTGCTAATGTGTCTCGTTCTCTTTGGCTCAAAATTATTTTCTGGATTCTTGTGTATACTTCCTGCTCCAGAAAGATGTATGAGGACAAGGACATGAAGTATTTCCAAGGTGTCATTAGCAGGCACCCATGTAAGCACTTTTAGTGGACATGGATAATGCCCTTCTCCTGTAAAGTATCTGAAGACTTTTGGCATCATCAGGCACTCTCTCACCAGAGTATTTCACACCAGTTCCATGTAGATGTGAGCTACTAAAAGCAGTGATAAAGATAAGTGCTAATTTGCATTTAAATATCAATGATACACGGCATGTATATTCCCAACACAGCAATGCCTTGCAGACCTGCATCACATAGTGGACTTTTTAGACTGGAAGATTACACAATTAACTGTGGAGTGGATTTTGCTATCTGCCTATAGGCATTTACAGTTCTTTGCCTATTTCTAGATGTATCCACTTGTGCAAGAATGCCTAATGGCAGCTATTACCAAGTAATTGTCTGTCATTGTCTGCCTTTGATCTGCAAGAATGGTTTTAAAACCTGCGTTCAAGCATCTTCAGAAAAGCACCTCCATTTCTTTATTCATAGTGCTGTTCATATGTTGAGTACTTAAGAAAGCTCAGAAAGTGACAAAATGTAATCACAGCAACTAGAACCAGCAAAGACTTCAGGGAGTTCTGTCTCACATTCTTCACATAGAAGCACAGAGATTTCCTTTGCTAGACCTGATTTCTGAACTGGGATCTAAATCTCAGAAGGATTTCATGGAAGACAGGACAGCTGCTGTGTATCAGAGATAAGGAACATGCACAGATTTAAGAATTTCCTCTAACTCTGCAGCCATAGATCTAAATCTAAGCTATGACTAGCTGGGAGGGGATGATGGAAAAAAAGTTATATAGGGAAAAGAAAGTGATATACATAACACTTTCCTGCGGCTGCTCTTTATATTTTTTTTTCCTTTTCAGAAGAGTGAAGGCAACATTTTTCTCTGTAATTCTAGGAAATTGTCTGAACTTAGTCCAATTTCCCAGATGGGATAAACTGGAGTTGTTTCATTTGAGTCAATGAAACCAGATGATTTTTATTCCAGCTGAAGTTTGTGATCCTTGGTCCCCTCTGAACTAGACTTACCCATTCTTGAAAAATAAGCTTTCTTGGGAGACCTTAGAGTGTCCTCCTAATACCTAAATGGGGCATACAAGAAAGCTGGAGAGGGGCTTTTTACAAGGGCATGCAGCAATAGAATGTGAGAAAGTGGCTTTAAAATGAAAGAAGGCAGATGTAGATCAGATATCAGGAAGAAATTATTTACTGTGAGGCACTGGAACAGGTTGCCCAGAGAAGCTGAATGAATGCCCCATCCCTGGAGTTGTTCAAGGCCAGGCTGGATGGGGCTTTGAGTAATCTGGTCTAGTAGATGTCTCTGCCCACAGCTGGATGGGTTGGACTGGATGATCTTTAAGGTCCCATCCAACCCAAACTATTCTATAATTTCATGGGCTTATGAATATCAAGAGGTTCAGATAGCCAACTGCTATGAAAATGGAGCTTTTATAAAATAGGCTTAGAATGGTAAAGACAAAACAAACGGTTTTATTTTAACTATGAAATAAAGAATTCTGATTGTTGAATGCTGAAACAATAGTAATACCTTAAGAGTGGACCTAGTTTTAGTTCTCAAGAAATAAACTTTCCTTTTTCTGAATAATGTGTTATTTCCTTTCTTTTTCTCTTTTTTCTTCTTTAGTCTGATAAATTATAGGGTTGCAATCAAAATTATGAAATAAAAACAGCAGACATAATCCACATCAAGGAAAGAGAGGTTCTTATCTCCTCCTTTACAATATTGTCTGATGTACATGGAATTTAAGAGGTTTTACATTGACTAATAGATGGCAATTGCTTAGAGTTATATATTAACTTTTATCTAGGTGTTTCCCTGTGTTTTAAATCCTTCACTGAAAAACAACATCCATCCATCCATCCATCCATCTATCTATCTATCTATCTATCTATCTCAGTTACTTTATTTCCCACTGAAACCTAAGTATTTCTGGCAAGACTCATAGCAGATTTTTATAGTTTACCATGTTACATCAAAAAATACTGAAGGCTGCTGTCTTCAACTGAAATCAAAGGCAAACTTTAGAAATGTGGGCTATATATCTACGCTCAAATTTAAACATAAAGAAATTAGGGTAAACTTCCCTAATGTTTTGGAAAATAGATATTTGGAAAAGGATTTGACTCCAAGTGGAGTGGATTTCTCATTCACATCTATCATGTTAAAGAACAGTTATTTGTCAGAACAGCACTAGAGCACTGCTGTAGAATTACATTGGGAGAACAATCTTCTTTTACAGATTTGAAAAAATAGCTTCTTGCATCTTTCCATTGTGTTCAGCAGATGCAATGGATCCTTTTTAGGAGGGACACAAAGCTAGGTACCCGATGGGAAGAGACGGGTACCCTACATCCCTTAGTTAGCAGTAAGCTGAGCACACTGATAAATCAGTATTTACAGAAGCATGTGCCAGACAGCGTCTTTTCCCTGGCGTTTGTCCTGAGTGAGACAGGGTGTGAGAGATTACTTGGGAAACAGCCATGAATTATCTTACCTCTTCCTGAGAGAGTAACCATCATTTGGTGGGATCTATTAACATTCAGTATCTGCTGTCCAGACTGCCCTGAGCAACATTTCTTACTTAAAACTGGTAACAAACTAATGTTCTGTGGCAAATACCAGGATTTATAGTAACCACAAGAAGAGAGCAAAGCTATATTAAAATATTTTCATAATACTTTAGAGCTGTTTAAAGAGGGAACATTTTCTGCAGCTCCACAAAGCAGCCCAGCAAGACTTCAGTATACTGCAGTCAGCAAAACAGCTTAATAGTTTCTTCTTAATGTATAAAAGTAGCATTGTAAGGCACCTTTCAATTTAATTAAAGGTCTTCTAAGAACTGACAAAATTCATTTCTCCTTCTTAAAGAATACTAAATTCTTCTTTTAAAATTTAATTTACCTGCAGTCTGGTGTCCAAGCTGTCAGCAATTTCTTTTTTTCCTTAAGTGTAGTACAAATTGCTAAGTAAGTTCAAAATTATATAGCAGCAAAAAGAAAAGATTTTTTTTCTTTTAATGGTTTGGGGTGCTTTTCTTCTCACCAGGTTCCCTCACATTTCTACTAAATACAGTTTCATTTCTCAAAATGAAATTTAACAAGCCGCACTTAAGAGTGAGAAATGCACTTACTAGCCCATATTCAATTGCTCTTTGATGTTATTCTTTATCTCCCAATTTTTACTAAAAGGCAAAGTAAGAACATACTAGGAAATGAGAAGAATTTTATTAGTCATTGCTGAACAATATGAACAGACAATGCAAAAACAGCAGACAGTATACCTGGAAGTTGGCGCAGAGCAACTGCTGTCCTCGTGAAATTCTGATTTTCAAACTGTTGATTCAAAGATTTTGAACTGGGCTTTGCTTCACCTTCCTTGCAGACCGCAAGGAATAACGACCAATTCCATTTTCAATCCAATGATCCTTGCCCATGCCACTCTGCCCATTATATAGTGGCACAATCATCAAAAGCCTGAATAAAATTCAAGGATCCATAATTTGTACTACAACTAAAATGACCTGACTTTTTATGCTCTGGAGTAAAAGGTCCTTTTTTTCTGAACACATGCTGAATTTTGCTATTTTTGGAATGTTCTCTCAATGGGAAGTTTCAATATCAATTCAGAGCATAGCGATCACTTCATTCAACACCAAATTAGTTATGGATGCTGAGCCAGTGCTCTATGTCATGAAGAATGCCTGTAGAAAGTCCTGACTGTGCTGTAATAGTGGTTACTGTCAAAAATAAAATTCATAGGCCAGATCCACAGCTTGTATAAATCAGTGCAGCTTCACTGGCACAGGCTCTGTCTCACTGCATCCATTTAAATAGTTTCTCAAACTCCTGATCCAACATTTTTATCCAAGTGCTGGTTCAGGTAACTGAGGGCCAAAGGACATACACTTAAGAAAAGCAACAACAACAACAAAGGAGGCCATCTCTGTTCCCTGTTAATGAGCAAGAATGAAGATTAGTTTTTTAATATTTGTCTGGTAATGAGTTTATTATATTCTTATGGAAATTATATTTAATGCAGTATTTCTCAAAAATGTTTCCACTTAATCAACCCCAGGGTCATAAAGATCCTCTACAACAATTTGTGTCTCTGTCCTTTACAATGACAATTGGATTTCTGTCACAAGGAATAAACAAGGGGAGGTTCCTAGTAGATGTGGATGACGGCTATGAGTAATTCAGTGTTTGATATGCATGGGGTCTTTCCTCTGGAATGAAGACATTAAAAGCTTTAGATTATAAGTACTTAAATTTAAATTCCATTTTCACTTCTTTTCTGATGAATTATGACTTGCCAAAGCCATGCTAATGTTAACAAACAAATTCAGAATCAAGTCCCAAGTTCAAGCTTTCTTTTTTAGTGTAAACAATGTTGTTTTCACAATAATATTAAATCCACCTTAGATATACCTTCATCAACTGGTACCAAATAATCAGCTATTTTCAACTGCAGAAACTAATCACTTTATCTCCCCTATCTGCCCAGTCACCTCAGTCGAGGATAACTCCTGTGCCATTGACCAGTGAAGTGATCAAGAGGACTTCAGAAGAGAAGTTGGAATGTTTCTATTTTTTGCTGTTTCCCACTTGTCCCTTCAGGCAAATGTCATACCCCTTAACAGTAACACATTCTCTTATGCAATATGCAGAAATATCACCTCTCTGTTTAAGAAAAGAGATTTATCTTAAACATAACAATGGGAGTTAACAATGGGAGAAGGTAACAGCCTTTCATTATTTTGAATGTTTGATCTTACTGAGGCCTCACAACACTTCAGTTGAGTTAGAAAAAAAATGTATAAAACTATCAGGACTATATTAGAAAAAAGTATCCATCATTTTTTATGCTGATTCCTTTCTTTCTCACAAGTATGAGTTATTTTTCTTTTACTTAAAGCTGCTGGAAAATGCAAAGGCTTTACCAAGAGAATGAACTTCAAAATTATTCTGCAGTTTAAGACCTGTAGTTTATTGTTCAAAATGCATTTAAAAGTGCAATGTTGATATACTTTAGAGTATGACTCAAAATGTTGGTATAGAAAAAAAATATTCATACTCACTTCATAGGGTAGAACTCTAGGTTTGCTGGAAATGAAAGCAGCATTTGTCCAAACAAGTCAGTCTTTCAGGGATTTCTTCCCCCCTATACTTCCTTGCCTACATGTAGTACCAAATACCTGATGTATCTGAAAGATCAGTCTCCACAAGTTAATCTTAAACCTGTTATAGAAAAACAGAATTAAAACTTGGCTTTTGCAAGCAGTGCAGGGATTTTTCACCCCGCCCCTCGTTCATTCACAGTAAAGCTGAGTGGGGTATGTGACATTTGCCATTAGTTGCAACTCTTAGTTGAACAAAACTATGTCCTGTGCCACAGCTAATGGGGTAATTCCTGCAGCACGTGTAGAAAAACTTTTGTGCTGCAATACTGAGGATTATAAATTTTCACCCTGCTGCTAAAACATGTTGTTGGGGTCATTACTCAGTCTGAGCTAAAGTTGATTTGATCTTGAAACTCAGCAGAGTACCTTCCTGACTCAAGATCATAGAGTTATTGAGTCTTTCTCAATAAAGGGTCAGATTAAATAAAAATAAATAAAAAGAAATCACGGTGGGGGGAAAATGTCAAGAAGCTCATTTCAGCTAATTACTACCACCATATCTGGCTCGTTAGTGTCACTGACTCATGTGGTGTGAAACACCAACTGAAAAGGTTGCACACCAGCAAACTAAACATGAAAAATACTCTTTTGTAATTATAAATTAAATAGAATAATTGATTTATGGTTAATTAGTCCTCTGACCATCTGATATAACTTAAATAGGTAAATAATGTAAAAAACATAGGACTTGTGAGAAAAATAAATAGAAAATATATCTTCTTAATAAGCTTTCTTTTTAATGTTTTAATTTTTTTTTACATTTTCTCCCCTCGTCCAAAACTACTGCCAACAGAACTTACTGAACAATAGCCATGAAAGGTACACAGTGGTTTTGATGATAATAAACAATTCAAAAGCCTGGATATAATTTTTTGCAGGGCCTGAAGATAAAAATCTAAAGAGTTTAATTTCTACAGACTTTACAAGAGAGCTTTATCCATCCTACAAGATAACCTCCAACCACTATCTAAAAGAAATCATTCTAGTTAGGGTCTGGGGAGGAAATAGTGGCCCCACTAAAATAATTAGAAAAATACTTTCTTCCCACAAGAGGTTCATTACACTCCATGTTTTAAGAAGAAAAGAAATGCAGTCCTTTTCAGTTTTTAGAAGATCTCTATCCTTTTCATGCCTGTTAAATGCTACACCAGGTCCTCTCTCACTCATATGTATTTTCTTGTGAGTCATTTAGAGATAAGCACAAATACATGGAGGTTTAAAGGAGTGAAGCCAGCATGCTTCATGATAATCAAGCCTTAATTCCTAAAGTAGGAGTAAGGTATCTACCTAATTTTGAGGATCTGAGCCAGAGCTACTCTCTGCAGCTTATTTTTGCATTGTTCATAGTAATTTTCCTGGAGTTTTAAAAGCCTTCTTCTGTTGGGTTCAGTTGAGTAATACACAGATCATCTATTTCTAAGCTAGAAAGAGAGGCGTGTTGTGATGTCCTCTATCCCTAATTTAGGGTAATCCACCCCTTTTATTAGTGCGTGCACTCCAGATAGAAATAGGAAAAAATGATGGCGTGGAGAAAGTGCAGAATTATAGTATGCAGTGGATGTTTATGCAGAGGATCTGAAACCATTACCAGTCCTTTGAGACAGTCCTGAGAGACTAGGATTCAACAACTTGAATATTGTGCCATGCAAATGAAACAGAATTGCTTCTGGGGAGAGGTAATGAAATGGGAAGATGAGTGTCTTCGTTACCATTTTCTATTTCATAGAATAATCATGCCTTAAAGCTGTCGAGACCAGTTTCTCAGATACTCATTTGTGGCATGGGGTTCCAGACAAATCATGACATTTACAAGTGCTGTTTCATCCTGCCAAAGACGTTAGCCCAGCTCACTGTCTATTCTGTTGTTAGTTGAGAGGTGAATATATAAACATACCAAAGCATATGTGTTTCATAGAGACACATACTTAAAAAGAGATAGGAACTGGTATTAAGGTCTCAAAAGAGGAAATTAACTCACTTGCCTACTGACTCACCCTAGCCTAGCCTTGTTTGAGGATAGTCATGTGATCCATTAATTTGAAATCTAATTATGCTCTACTACTAAGCACAAATGCAGGGAACTGCATGTACCCAAGGAGACATTTCAAAGAGCTTTCCTCTATGGAATGTCTGCAATACTTATTTTTAAATCAGGACCCAGGATTTTGCCTTCACTGAAATGAAGCTAATCTCTGCACAGTGAACCAAAAGAGCATTCCCTTAATTAGTGGTGTCTGTGGTGGGCCAGACACAAACATGAGAGAATTACATTCCAGTCCCCAGAATTACTCAAAATCTCCTTCATATATGTCTTGATGAATTGGCAAAAATATGTTCTTATGTGACTAAAAACCTCACTATAAAAAAAAAAAAAAAAAAGAAGTTGATAGCTCAGTGTTTTAATTATATTAAATTTTCAGATCTAGTTTATCCTTTGGACTTAACAGCATAGGGAAACAAGTCTGCCAACACAGGAACAGATCTGTGTAGTCTGTCTAAAATTCACCCCTACTTTTCTAAGATGGATTCACATGGGAAATCTTCCTTTGTTGAAGACTTTTGTTTCTTTTACAAAAACAGTTCTTATGGTGCAATAGGTACCCTTACATCCTTATAAAATACTATAGGTGCTGGATTAGGTGTTTCATTTGAAAACATATCCAGCAGCATAACAAAGATGTACAGCTCACTGCAGATGGGATTCAGCACGCACTAAGATGACCTCTTAAAACTCTGCATCATCAAAGACTTCATCTAAAAATTTGTCACCCATGGTTTTAGTCCTTCTGAAGCCTTGAAAATCAAATTACATTAAACAGAACATTTTAGTCTTATTATCACTGTCAGCATAAACAATTAAATCAAAATTATCGCAGCCAATAAAAATCATCAAAGATCACAGGTTTTAAAAATTACCTGATCACTAGAAGAGGGAAATCACTATCAGTTTCTAAAAACAGCTGTGGATGGACTGTGCTTTTATAACCCATTAAAGGTATCTTAATTTGTGCAGTTATCAGGGCTCCCCTATTTCACATTGGTGCTTCAGAGGAGCTTTATCTGAACACAGTGTTCCATACCAGCAGCCCTGCAATCAGCAATGAAATATAATGAACCAGTGTTAGCCACACAGTGTGCTAGGTTTAGCAGCATGTCAGTCAATGGTTTTGTTAGTTTGGCCAGGAAAATTCCAACTTGCCTGAGAATTCAGGTAGATAGAAAATACTTTTTTCACCAAGTCTGTGCTGCAGATGTCATCTCTGGCTCTCACTATGTTTTTTCCCCAGACCAATTAAAGACAGCTTGTCATTATTGCTAAAGTATTCCTAAGTCCAGCTCCAGACACAGAAGGGAATAATGGATTTATGGTTTATTATGGAAGTAGCTGGGTTTTCAATTCCATAGGCACCCAGAGCCAGTAAAATAAATGCTTCCCTCCTGCCACACACAATTCTCCAGTTACATTGTTAGGTGCTTTCAGCTTCATTTGAAACATCAGGTACTGGTCATTGCTTAAAGCAAGATGCTGGATGTCATGGTTTTGTGACCTGATGCAATACGGTAAAATCTCTCCCTGCAGGAAGCAGACATCTCTCTGGGTAACTGCGGCTGCTGCCGTGGCGATCACGCTGCGTGCAGTGCCACGTCTGCAGGGGGAATTTATGGGCATACACTGCAGGCAAAGGAGCCTGGAAAGCTGGGGGAGAGCAGCCGGGGTGCGGAAGCATCGTGGATGGCCAGCAGTCCCCATCGGGCTGCGCCGCAGCAGAAAATGAGAGTGCGAGGGAGCTGCTGACAGCCCACACACTGGATGATGGGTTTCTTTCTGAAATGAGGAAAGTAAAACAACACTCAGCAGTGATGAAAAGACGTAAAAGAGCAGCCCTGAACTATCACTTCTTTCAGTGTCGCAGGGACTGGCTCTGTGCCCATGGCAAAATTACATCTAAACTCTCACACGCAGCTGAGCAGCTGAAAGGGAAATGGTGGTGTGTGCAGGGACTGAGTTAAGTTCCCATTTCTAATTGATCCTAAAAGAAGCTGAAGATTCCAACCTCAGGATTCAGCCTTAATGTCATGAATGTCTTTTTTTTGCAGTCTTGTGCAGCCAAATGTAGCACTGTAAAGTGATACCAGAGTGTCCCTATAGGACATGTAAAAGTCCTTATTCAAGGAAGCTGCAGCTCACAGAAACAGTTCCCCAGTGCTGTGCCCTCACTTCTGGTCTCCACTAAAACCAAGGAACCTCTATAAACACTGATGCCCTCCTCAAAAAAGCAGCTTCTCTGCTGTTCACCAAGAGGTATCACCAGGGTAGAGGCTTGTCTAGATTTAAAGGTGGCAGTCAAGGGTGTTTGTTGGTATTGCAAATATTTCAAGATGTTTAAACCCACAACTTTACTGAACTTAACAAAAGAGCTACAAAGCCCTGTAATTCAGAGCACACATTGATATATTTATTGAGATGAATTTAAAAGAAAACTCTGTTACACAGAGGTTATTTTATAACTGCCGTCTGTCAAGGAATTCTGTATTTTCCACTAGAGCACTTGTACTGCCCACTCTCAGGGATGGGAAAAATGGAAGAAAATAATCTCTAGGTTGAGCCAGTAAGGCAGTTCCTCAACTGTCTCCCTGCATATGAGGGGATGTATGAGTGAAGCTACAGATGGGCCAGCTCCAAGACAGACGGCTATTTCATTTTTAAATGACGAACAGCAGATAACATTGCCAGCCATCTAAAGCCATGTTGTTAGCTGTTCTTTATGCTGAGTTAGGGTCACTGCCTGTGAAATCAGCTTGTCTGAGAATAATCAACATACTGTTCTCAACTATTTCCAGGGGAAACAGAGCTGGTTTTGTTTCCTGTCATTTCAAGTTTAATTTTCTCTTCTTAATCTGAGTTTTAAAGGATCTCACAGAAGTGTCAGCTCTGTGTTGCTTGATGAAGGAATTTCATTAGTCTAAGGTGACATTTTAGGTTTTGTTTAAATCATTTCTAGTGTTATTGCTTCCTGCAGAGAAGGATTCTTTTAAATCACCAACACATTGCTGTGCACAGTAGAGACCTCCCTTGGCAGGATATGAAAGAAAAATCACGTACTGATAGCTATTCATACTCTAAAAGTGGGCAGAGAGTAATGAGGAAAAAGGCAGTCAGAGAAACTCTGAGCCTGGACAATTTTTGCAGAAAGAGTAATTAGAGGACAAGGCATGTTCCAAAGTTGTTGACGAAAAGCTTTTCACATAAAGAAGCGATTAAAACTCCTGTGACCACAGTTCAAAAATAAATCTACTGCATTTCCTTCTGCACCACGCTTTAAACTAAGTATGTATATGCATAAGGATAAAACATGAGTGAATGCATTGCAACTTCATTTGCATCAGCAATATCCTTTAAAAAGAATTAGAAATATTCAGCAAAATATGTTATACAAGAAATGCAGGAAACTGTCACAAAATTTTTTAGACCACAGCTGTCAAAGTCTGTCTCTATATTTTCTAACTTACCTAGCATTTCTACAAATTTACACTTACCCCAGCTAACTTGACTTCATTAAAATCAATGCCCAGTTCCCAAATACTATACTATTAAGTTTTCTAAAGTTGACTCTTGGAAAGCAAACTCAAGTGCCTGATCATAGCATACTCAAAATGTATCTTAAAGTTGTTTTATTGATGGTGGCTACAAATAAGATTTAAGCATTCAAAAATGTAGCAAGGTACAGAAGTTATTGACAAAACTTTGACAAAACTATTCTCTATATCTCCTAGTTCCCTGTCTTTTCAGCTCAAAGACAAAGCATTTTGTAAAATTACTTGTTTTCACAGATGTCTCTAAAGCTTAAAATCTGTCTAAAATATAGTTTCTTCCTAGATACAAAAATTAATTTTTGTTTATTAGAAAGACCTTGAAGAGCAATGTCAATCTCAATAATGAGATTATCAAAGCCATTTGACACATATTTAAATGTCTGTTCTTTAGGTATTTATATTTTCCATTAAAGAAGTAACTATTACAGGAATGTAGTCAACAGAAAATTTAATTTAAACATGAGGGATTATTTGTCTCTTTTTCACCTTTTTTTTCCTCTATATTTTAACATTTTCCTGCAGAGCTATGATCACAAATAGCAGCATTATGTGGCACGTGAACTGCAGAAACAAAACCTTATTGGTGTTTATTCATTGGCTGTGCTGAAGAAAGCACAGAGTGCTAAGCGCACGTGCATTAGCTGCAAAAATTCTGTCTGCTTTAATGATTTATGCTATTATTAGTAACACTGTGTGAGCAGGCATGTTTCACAGGATTCTCTATACACAAGGCAGAGTTCAAAATTCATGTATGTCCTGTGGTTAGGCTTTATTATCGCATGAAAAGTAACAAATTAGCTTAACATTTAAAAATATGAAAGTTTCTATATAGACCTCCTCAAACTAAGATGATGGTGTTTGTCCTTCCTCAGGATGCCTTAATATTTTCTTTTTAACAGAGCCATTCCTACTTCTTTTCTATTTAGGTCATGATAATGAGTTACCTGCTTTGGTGAGTCATTGTGCTGCTATTGACAATTCCTACGATTTATAATGAGGTATTATTTTTAAGTATCAAATTATTTTACCATCCTGCAGTCAGACATGATACTTTTTGCTCTTTAAAATTACTACTGGCCACACATATATATTAGAATTTGCTGCAGAAATTGCTACAGTCCATGTGTAAATATCCACTGTTTTTTTCTGTTTTTAATAAAATAAAGCCAGACTTCCCTGAGAGTCAATGGTCACCTCCTAGGTTTGATTTTATGCTTAGTGGGCTGAATAATAAGACTGGTCAGGAATTTTACAAGACATTTTTTTCACTAAATCCTTGAAAATAAAACAAATTTATCAGAGCTTCCAGTGGAGTGGGAAGTCCAGAAAGCGTGTCAGCCCAATTTAGAGATATTATCTAAGACCATCTCTCTGCCTGCTGCAGAGCAAGGGACCTGGTGGTCCTGGAGCTTGTTCCTTTGAAGATCTGTAAGTCTGGCTCAAGCTGCATCTCCAAAATTCTTGTCACCCATCTTTACATCTAAGCTTATGTAAGAAAGAATGCAGGTTTACAGAGGAGCTCAGGAATCTTAATGTTTTAGTTACTTTCTCACTTTTGTTTGCTTGAAACAGTATCTTAGACTTCCTAGCACACATGGAATTTGTGAAGTTTATTCTGCAATTAATTTTTTTTCTCTTATTATTTATTTTTGAAGTAATGACTTTCATCATCCATACAGTTTTACTCCTCATGTAGGGGCATGTAGGAAGAACAGGTTGATCAGAGGATGGTAAAGACAATTCAGTTAAATGCATTCTGTAATGCAGGAAAACAGCTGTGCAGAGAAGGATTGTGATGTAACAGTAGTTAACTCTACAAAAACAATTTTATAGCAGTCAAAGAAGACTACTAATATCAGGAATGTTAATATGTTAATATGTCATTAGGGAAAGAATAGAAAACAAAAGCTTTGCCATTCCCTCTTTAAATGCATTACTTGCACAAGGCTTTTGACACTGTCTCCTGTAATATCATCACAGGTAAGCTCAGGAGGCGTGAGCTGGATTAATGGACAGTGAGTTGGGTTGAGAAGTGGGTGAGTGGCAGATCCCAGAGTGCCGTGATCAGCAGCACAGGGTCTGGTTGGAGCCCTGTCACTGGTGGTGCCCCCCAGGGTTCAATACCAGGCCCAGTCTTGTTTACCTAATTCATCAATACTTGGCTGAAGGGGCAGAGGCCTCCTCAGCAAGTTCCCCACTGATGCAAAGCCAGGAGGGGTGGCCCATACCCCAGAGGGCTGTGCAGCCCTTCAGAAGGGCCTTGACAGGTTGGAGAGATGGGCAGAGAGGGACCTTCTGAAATTCAACTAAGGCAGGTGCAGGGTCCTGCTCCTGGGGAGGAATAACCCCCTGCACCAGCACAGGCTGAGGGCTGAGCTCCTGGAAAGCAGCTCTGTGGAGAAGGACCTGTGGGTCCTGGTGGAAAACAAGCTGACCATGGCCAGCAGTGGCCAAGAAGGCCAATGGGATCCTGGGGTGCATTAGAACAGCATTGCCAGCAGGTCGAGGGAAATGATCCTGCCCCTCTACTCAGCCCTGGTGAGGGACATCTGGAGTGCTGTGCCCAGGTTTTGCTGCATGTCTCTATACAAGCATTGGAAAATAAAAAGTATAGGCACCAGGACACAAAAATAAATACTTTTTCAGAAAGCAGGTAGTTATCCACAAATGGATGCTAGGCAAGTTTCTGGAAGAGTAAACTAATACAAATTATTAAATATAAATCTGCTTCAGGCTCAGAAATTAATCTGAACTGAAAAGAGTTGGAGACTGATGAATACCTAGCTAGGGAGGAAGTATAAACAGTGGACAAGCTCTAGGTCATTGGCATGTTCATATAATTCCTTATAGAAAATTAACACCTGGACCAGTATCACTATCGTTATGTTGAGGCATTCATCATGATAAAAGCAGCTAGCCAGGTGACCTTGCATCAAAAACTGAGGAGACAAGCTAGCAGAATGACAAACTATCAAGAGAATCACAAAAATAACATCCCAACAAAGTTTTAAGTTGAAAATACTAGAGCGTAAATAAATACATTATTATTATTATTACTACTACTACTATTATTATTAATTTGTTCTTTTCCTATAATCTTTCCTATATATCTACTCTGTGCTACTACAGGAAGAAATATACTGACATACATGGACCTTTGGTCTGACTGGGAAAGACCATTCTTGTTTTCCTGTTAGGTAGTTGGAGACCAGAAATATTAACCATATCATGTATTATAAGAACTATGTTGATCAGATGTTTCAAGGAACTAATTGTCCTAACTGAGAAACCTCCTACAGAAATGAAAAAGGGGGTAGGACATTGATATGAGAAGAAAATGGAAAGAACAAGCACAAAATGGACTTTGTTAGACATGGGGAGGTTTACTATTTTGCTTTTTGGCAAGAATTTGGGACTTAAATACGAAAACAAATGTGTAACTAAAGCACAAAAAAGAAATGCAGAACACATCCCACAAAGTGTGAACGATGTTCAAGAAAAGTCTCTTAAATACTTAGCATTGATGGCAGTTGGAGTCAAGAGAACATAATTAACCCTGTTCTTATTGGATTGATATCTGCATTTGGAGTGGGAAGTTTTAATGCTCTCAATACCAGCTAGTTACATTTATAACTTCTTCAAGTCCACTATTTAAAAAAATAAAACCCACAAATTTCAAGATATCTCTCTTAATTCAAGCTGTGTATAAATTTGTTGAGTCAGTGGAGGTGTTTTCCAATAACAGATCAAAATAATAAACAATTCTACAGCTGGCCTAGAAATCTGAAAGAAAAATTCTATCAAGTATTTCCAGTGGAACTCTACTAGAAAATACACCGTGCTCTACCACAGTACAAACAACTTACCTAAATTATAGCAGGATTCCTCACTATTTACCAGGAATGCAGAAAGAAATACTTCATTTTCCTGGTTTTGAACAGCTTACATACTGCCAATGCTACACAGTAAAGTTAGATTAATAGAAAGCACTGAATTCCTTTCCCTACTAAGTGGGCTTCAAAGTTAACACTCATGACAAGAAAACACAACAAACAGAAATATATGACACAAGAATGCTATAGACACATATATTCCAACATGTGCACACATTTGTATGCATACATACAAATTCTTGATTTTCATTCCCACACCTTCTAGATTGTTTCCACCTCATAAATCACTTTGAACAGGTGAAAAAAAATTGTGCTTTGTACCTTGATTATGTATTTAGCCAAAATTTTGGTTCCAGCAGGGGAATTTGATCAGTTTTTGAATCCTTGATATAGTCACTGTAGCTATTAAAGAAATGACATGTTAATTGCCACTGCAACTTATTTTGCATTAAGCACAATTCTTTACTTATACTCCAAGATTCAATATGGTAGAACATCTTCCAGATGAAGAAACTGAAATTGCAAAGCACAAATAGAGAAGCAAAGCAAAACCTAAAGACACAGAGAGAAGCCAATCCCTGAAACTAACTCACTTTTTTTCCCCCTAGCATTTGTTTTTATTGCATGGCATAGTGTGGCCTGCTCATAATCTCACAAGTCAAGATGAACCTTGATCCATCCTTATTTCAAATTCCACATATTCAACACAGCTGAGGCAATTTCTGATTGTCTGAAAGCAAACTTCCATCTCTTTCCATCCCACTGTCATAATTTTGCTAGTAAGTGTTTTCTAGTAAATGGTCATGGGTTTTTGGTTTTGGTTGGGTGAGGTTTTTTTCTCATTTTTGGTTTTTTGACCTACTACTATTCATTACAAATTCAGGAGCATTATATGAAAGTGCTTCATAAGCACTAAACATCATTAAATTTTGACTCAGTATTAGCCTAACTGTGGGGTTAGAGAAATCAATGAAGTGGGAGCAAGGACACTTTCAAATATCTTTCTCCTACTCATCATAGACATAATCAAATGATAACTCAATTGAAAAGCTTGGAGTTTACATTCATTGAACTCAATGTCTTCTACGTTTTAGAGTTCAAAGTATTTTTAGTTTCATGCTCCAAAGTCATATAAGCATTTTTACACACTCACGTCTTAATTACATTGGTTTCTCCTCTTTTCTTTCTCGAGAATCTGTCACTAAGATTAAAATTGTTGTTCAAAGCACATCTAAGCAAGAAGGTGACTTTAGGGTTCATTATCTAATTGATCAAACAACCTGCTAATTAAATGTATCTGGGCCTAATCAAAGTAGAGACATAATGCAGCAACACAGTGAAACTGTCAGCAAGGTGCGTGAGACTCGCACCATCAAGGCGAATGGAGCTCGCTATGTTGCTTAATTACATTAAAGCTAAGATTTTCCAAGGAGCCTAGTGAGAGAATTGGCTGTGTACCTTACATTGCTCTGGGTATGTAAGACTGTGGTTTGGAAGTGCCTGAGTCTTAGCAATAAGCTCTGCTTCACATGACTGCTCTTGCCAAGCTTGCTCAGCTCCTACAGTCTTGACTCAGCACATTTGAGGCTAGTGTAAAATCTGGGCTGAATGACCTAAGTGAACACTCTTTTTCATAGTTCCACAGTCAAAGCTAGATATATAAATCTGCTATATCTCCAGTGTTCAATAAACCCCCTTGTTTCTATTATTTAAAAGCAATGAGCTGCAACGAGATTTACACAAACTGCCTTGTGCTCTCCCTTAACTCTAAAGCCAGTAGTGTTCTCTTTTTCATTAAGGCCTGTCCCCATTCTGAAATAAAAACAAATAGCTGACTAATCTCTATAAATCTGCTAATGGCAATGACTCATCTAAAAAGAAAAGGAGATCGGGGAAAACTCCACACTTTTTCCTACTATAAGAACTGCAACTGTATCCATTGAGGAAAGAATTAACAGTCTAGATTGATAACATGGGTTGGAGACAGATGAAATATATTCTTAGATCTGTCTGAATAATAGGTAGGTCTTACTGACTGAAGACTAATCTATTCAATCAAGGCTAATGTATACTTTACTCTCAATGTTTCTTATGCAAAGGGGACCTATGATATTTTTCATCACAGGAATTGCATCTATTTCAGTAACATCTGGAAGTGCAAATCATGGTGGTAATGCTGAAAGAATCTTACCCCAAAATTGACCTTAACAGTGAGGACAGAGGCAAGATGATTTGTTTAATCCCATGAAAAAAATGAAGAGCACATCTGTGACCCAAGCTCTTCAGTATCAGTCTTCTGCTTGAATTTGTGGGCAAAACTCCAGTTGTTTAATGATGTGGATAAAAACTCGAAAGCATGGCTCTGCCTGGTGTCACTCCTGGTTAGTGACCAGTTGTACACTGCTACAGTATACATTGCCCTCGAGCCAGCACAGTTTCCCCATTACTTTATAGAGTGCCATCTTCAAAATGGAAGAAATTAGCCACCAATTATGATCATACACTGCTGCCAAATATCCCCTCATTTTTTTGAGTTTTTTCAAACTTCTCACTACAGTGAAAGATATGTAGCAATAACCTCCAACAGAGAAAAATATATTCTGCCAAGAGAACGTTTGCAGCCATTTGCCTGGGTAGAGTAGAAATCTTCAGTTATAATTCATATGGAAGTGTTCCCATAAGTCTAAGTATAACAGTACTCACACTGGGGCTCTAAAGCCAAAACCAGAAATAGAAAATATGGTTTTATAAACCTGAAATAAATAAAAGGAGGTTCCAAAGTAAAGATCTAATGAAATTCACTTCAGTGTGAAGAGAATAGGCAGTAAGGATAGAAGAAAAAAAGAAAAAAGAAAAGCCTATGTTTTTACACAGATTTTGCAGTCAAGCCAGACTTCAGGAGCTCTACCCGTAGTTATATTTGCAAACATTGTAATTGTTCCTGGGAAACATCAGCTGGTTTTAAACCACCTTCCTTCTGAGATTAGTTCACTATGTTTACTACTAGCTCCCCAAACTTGACTGACATATTCTGATTTGAGTGGGTATATCTAGCCACTGTATCTGAGTTTCCTGTCAAATCCAGTATCATTTCATAAGCTCTAAAGGCTGATAAAACAACATAAATTACAGCATAACACTTTTAATTGAAAGCATTTTAGCAATCAACAAAAATTTTGATGGAAATTTCATGTGCATGTCAGGAAGAAAGCATGCACATATAATAATAGAAGTTTGAATATGTATATGAACTAAAACATGAAATTCCGGTTTTGTTATCAAAGAAATTTCATATCTGACTTGCAGTTTTCAGAGGCAGCAGGCCATTAATCATCAGTGCTACTCAATTCCCAGCAGTCCTTTCAGTTCTCTAGTTTTACTTTTGAGTTATTTGTACCAGGAGATGTACCAACTAGTTTTGTCTAAATGAAAAAAAAAAAGCAATCTAAAAACCCCAAACAAATCACCCAAACGCAAAACCCACATCTTAATAAGTATGTGCAAAACAACTTAAAAAAAAATGAAAATCATGCAGCTTTTCCCTAGATAATAGCCTACCAAAAAAGCATTAGTTCAGGGACAGAAGCTGCCTGCTGTTTCAAAAGTTTAGCACAAGTAGAAATTTCACTACTAGATGATGTCAAGGACACAGATTTGGGGAAGGAGCTTCATTGGGGAAACCTGTAAAATTTTAAAGTCTTTAGACTGGCAGAAGCTGAGGGGCTTGATGAAGATTCAGCCAAAGGACCCTGTGAGAATTTGTCTTTACTTCACAATTAGGGCAGTCAAGGAAAATTCAAGGAATTGGAAGGGCATGTGAAATAGGCAATAACACCAACATTAAGAGTCAAGCAACAGTCTTCACACCCTAGAACCTGACCTACTTCTTTAGCAAGAACAGTGGCTTAACTTTCTAATGTTTTGCTATACATGAGACAGAGGAAACATCTCTGTTTTTCTGAATTCTCTAGTGTGCTTCTGTAGGCAATCAGCAACTTTGCTTGCTCCAGGAACCTTTTTTGCAATGTTTAAAATCTCAAGAGTTCATTAGAAAAAAGCCAAAGAGAAAAATATTTTTTTCTCATTTTGATTACAAAGGATTGCCATTTTGGGGTTTCTATCTCCCTAGAGAATTCTATCTCCCTAGAATTGAATTTTATAACTTTCCTTCCAGAGATTTTGTAAGAGAAAAAAACATTTAATAATCAAGTACTCCATAAACATGCTATTTATAATATTATCTTACACAGAGTGAGAATTTTTTTTTTTTTTAAGAGGAGTTAATGCAGACCCATGGGTGGCAACAAGCAAAGATGAAGTCTGAGTAGTTTCATTGAAGCCAACAACTTACCAAAGTCATTGTCTAATTAAAAGGACTTTTGATTTGACTTTTTCTAGACTTCCAATAACATACAGGAAGTCAAGAAGGCAAGAGCAGGAGATTTGTTTTATGCTCACACTCTATGTCTTTGCCAAAATGACAAAGAGACATTTCCGTTATGAAAAGAGACATCTAGCCCTCAAATTCTGGCTTTTTTAGATTTTACAGCATTCAAGTGAGCACAGGTATTTATTGCACCAACATGGCAAATGTCTAGCAGCCTGTAAGCACACAGAAAAAGTACATTTACAGGAGCAAGGCAATCCTCCTTACACTCTGCTACTGAAATGTGGGCACTGCAGCAGAATATTAATAGTCATATTTTAAAACATATTGGGGATGTTAGAAAGGAAAATAACAATAGGAGTTCCTGGAGGTTGTAGGGAACACTCAAGGGATGGAAATAATACATTGTGACTTCAAAATTATTTACTTGGATGTTCTTTTGAAAGGGGTCATTGCCTCTCCTGTTTCTAGCCAAAGCAGACCTCAAACAGGGAATGGTGGGATGCCTTGGCACAGGCACATCAGTGGCAAAACAGGGAGAATTCAGATCTCTCACTTACAGCTAGATTTATTTTCTCTACAGCAGATTCATTATTTACTAAATGGGGAGTTGATTCATCCACATCAGTGAGTATTTGGACTTGTCTTATTCCAGCAACCTGCATATTACATTTCTTCACAGTTTTAACAAATACAGTGCAAAATGCTCAGCCAAATGAGAAGAGTTTTCTTTCCTTTCAAAAGCAAATGATCCTTGCATGATTTGCAGTTGCTGTATTAATTATGAAAAAAATCTATTTACTTATGATTTTTCTAAGCTACTCCAAAAGTAAAACCATTTAAATGTTGATTCAGTTTCAGTGCCCAAGAGAACTGCCCCCAAGGAATCCCAGCCACTGAATCACTTGAAAATGCCCTTGTAAATTAACAAGCATTGCACAAACACTGCTGGCAAATTCAATCATTTCTGTGTCATGCTGCATTGTTATCTCCTGCTCACTTAGAGAGCTGAAGTTCATTCTGCCTTGATTCTGTGCAGGCTGGTGAGATGATACAAATGACTTTGGTTAAGTAGCACTGACTCTATTAATATTTAAATACAGAGAATAATAAAACCAGAGCAGAAAGAATTAGAAATTAAACTACCAATTGCATGGTGCTTCCTCATGTTGTGTTTTTTAATATCCATCATGTCTTCAACAGTATTTTTCCATTTTAAAAATTCCTTTGTATTTAATGTAGAGCTATTAGACGAAAGAAATTCAAAAGATCAAGGTTCAAGCTACAGTATCTCTAATGTCTCTCAATCCCTATGGGCTTTCACAGAATTTACCAGGGTCAGAATTTTTGCCTAAGCCCAGACATCAGCACCTTTTAGAGATGTTGCTATATAAGCACTTTCAGAAATCAGAGCCTTGATACAATAAAATCAATCTCTTGTTTATTCATTGACTGATTGCTTCCTAAATCACAGGAAACTGAGAAAAATATTCAAAACTTTAATACCACATATATCCCTCCAACAACAAAGGCAACAACGTGTGAAACTGTCATATGAATCCCATGTCAAAAACAATTCCTACTATATTCCTACTATAAAACTCAATTACGCCTGCAAGTAGAAATTTGTTAGTTTAGACTATATAGATAAAGGATAAAAAGCTAGACTTTAGAATTTATTCTCATCTGTTATAAAATGCTTCCTAAATTTTAGACTTCATGAATTCATACTTATTTTAATCACGTTATAAACTTATTTCAGTGTTTTATACAGTTACATAAGAAAATGTATAAAATTACTGAGGTATTATTGCAAATTAAATACAGAAAAAAGGATTATGTTCTGCTTGTTCTGGGGCTTTTTCCAAGATTAGGAGACAGTTCAAACTTTTATTCAAAAAAACCAAACCTGCTACATGATTTTTCATCAGGGTTAAAAATGTTAACTCTCAGTGGAGCAGTAAGGATATAATTAAAGTTTGCAGATTCTGTGTTTCCAATATTTGTGAAGGCATATGAAAGATATGCAGAATAATTCTTACTATAGTTATTACAAGTGTTATTAGCTGACAGTCTATTAATATTTTCTCCATTGTATTCCCTAAAATCAAATAATGCTAATATTTTTCTCAGGCATATTAGAGAGGTTCTGCCTTTTCTGTTCTTTTAGTTTTATAAACTCACATGAATTGGTGTCAGCTATATTTGTATAGATAAATATTATTTAATCCTTTCTCGACCAATAAATAGAAGTGATTAAGCAATAGTTGGGTAAAGAACTATAGCCTCAGTTGTCTGCCCCTCCTACAGCTAGTATTTCAGCCTTAATGAAGTTAGTAATCTTGCATTAGATGTAACAGCACCAGGCAAATTGTCAGTGATGCCAATAACCTGGCAATTTTTTGAAAAGCCACTTCAGCTGTTAAATTGTCCTAGTTCTTCATTCTCATGAACTTGCTAGAGGAAAAATTTGAAAATAAGGTGATCTAAAATTCTAAATAAGATATAAATAAAATGCAGTATTTTGCTCTAACACAGGATGAGGATGCCACTCTTGGGTCCTGATCTTAAAGATACCTAATAAAGCCACATTCTTACTTATGTAAGAGATGTACTCGCATTGTGATATAAGATTCTTGTCACATACGAAACTGGAGTAGATTTTAATATAGAAAGGAAATTGAAATGAACAATTTGCTGCAGAAGTGCTTCCATGTGAATCTCACGAAGTCTAACAAGGCCAAGTGGAAGCTCCTCAACCCCTGGTGTCAATAGATGCTGGGGGGTGAAAGGATTGAGAGCAGCCTGCTGAGAAGGGCTGAGAGTACTGGTGGTGTCAAAGCTGAACGAGACCCAGCAATGTGTGCTTGCATCCCAAAAAGCCAAATGTGTCCTGGGCTGCATCCAAAGCAGTGTGGTCAGCAGGGCAAGGGAGGAGATTCTGCCCCTCTGCTCTGGTGAGACCCCACCTGCAGTGCTGGGGGTAACATTTTAGGGTACCAAAGAGTATTAATAACACTCCACATGTTCAGGCCTCTTTAAGACTCTCAGTGCAGGATATATCCCTCACCTGTAAACAGCACATTTTCACTGCATGCTTCTAAACTGCAGACAAGGTTGAAAGGAAAATAATCTACATTTTTCAAGAGGCTTATTTTAGAATGAAGTACTCCAGTGGTTCACATGGAGTATGAATAATACATCCTTAAAATTCTCTTTGATACATATATGCACAAGAAACAATCATTACTTAGAGGTGGATCTGAGAAGTGAAAGAACTTAGTTATGACCCACAAAAGGAAGCTCTATGTGTGGGGACAGTAAAACAAAGTAGCATTCCCAAATCCATATGATATTGGGCTGAAACACAGGAAATAAAATAAATTTTTTATTATGACTATTTCATATTTATAAAGCACCTTATAAATGGGAACTTCAAAGGGTTTTTCAAAGGATTCATTAATTAGATCACAATAATCCAGTGAATTAAGTATATGGTATTCATTTTAGACACCATTAAATTTAGGCAGCTTAAGTGACATACCCAAGAGTGTATACACAAAACAGTGGTAAAAGCAAAAAATGTGCCCCTCAATTCCCTTTAAGACTATGGGCTGAGACTTCAACTTTCTTTTATGAACAAGACAGTAAGAAAAAATATGGTCTATCCATGAAAGAGGCTTTTGACCACCACAAATTTAAAAGTGCAATAAAGGAGCAAAACTCACTGAGGAGCAATGAGCATACTGAGCCTGGGAAACATGGAAAATAAATAATAAGTTTTCCCTCTGCAGTGTGATTTAGTTATCAACTGAGACAACAGCCTAACACGAACTGTTATTTTCATAGTAGACATTTGCTAGGTATCCACCTGATCACAAGAGGTAAAAGGAGGTGGAGATGATAACTGAAATGCAAACCAGGCAGATTAAAAGATGGCATAGGTTGCAATCAATGGGGGATTTCAACAGCTGCCTGGACAAGTGCTGCAATCCATTACACTGGATTAAAAAATGTCACCAGTGCAGCAGCCAGTCGGATTCAGTTTATAGTAGTTTGGAATAGAGAAGAGATCATGTTTCATTAGGATTATCCCCATTTCCTTTTAACATAGTTCCCAAAATATCATGGAGGAAGTGATACAGTGATATAGTCCCAATTTTCACAGCTTGTCAGGTTTCTTCTGTGGATGCACCACTGTCATTTTAAATACTTATCTACAGCATATATTTTGGCAGCAGCTTCACTTGCAGCAAAGTAATTGCATCTCCCACACTGCATATATCACTTAAGAAAGCAGCTAAAATTTTAAAATTCCAAATCTCTAAAACTTCATTATCACAGAGCTCTTTAAGAAACAGTATAGATGCCTCTCTTGTTTTCTTCTGCTTGCCATCTTTCCCATTCTTTTCAATTCTAGATATTCACCACTGATCACTTGTTGCTTATTGTCCACACAAGTCTGGTCATAGTTCCTGTTCAAAACACCAAAACTATTTGAAGATATACATTAAAGCAAGCTACTGCTAAGACACCAATATCAAATCAAAGTTTCCATATTAGTTTCTCTTGTTTCATCCAAAAGAAAAAAAAAGCAAATCATAGTATTTTTAAATACTACCTCTTATTTTTTCATCATTCATCTTAGAGGCTCTAGATCCCCAATAGCCAGCTTTTTGCATGAGAGGTTCATTAGTAAAGCAGCACTACTGATTAACTTCTCAATTATGTACATGTCCAGGTATTTTCTGAGCTCAGAGTGTAATAGGGACTATAATCAGAGAGAAAGAAATGCATTTGCAAAGATTATTTGAAAATAATTTTCTATAATCTTGGTTTCAAAATGCAGCTAGTTTTTCTCTTATGTTTATAATATGCCAAATATCTAAGCCTTCAGACACAAAAGTTACGGATTGCAGCACTAAGCTAGAGATCTGATTATTGGAAAGCACTGGTCACCCTAAAGCCTCACAATTTGAAACAGAACATAAAAGTACTTAGACCTGCACAGCATCAGTTATTACTTGGTAATATACAATTATTTTATTGTGGTACAATAAAACTTCTGGGAATGCTCTGGGGCTCATAAAAAACAGGTATTTAACAGAAAAGCACATGAACTCTTGTTAAAAGATGAGGGATGTGTTGGAGTGGTACAACGCCCTGCAGGAGCTGATTTTGGTCTAAGGTTCAAACTTTCTGTCTGATTTTCTTGGGCTTCTCTCCTGTTCCCTCCAAGTTATACTGGAACACTTTCCACATCATACGGATTGTAGTAGCCAAACTTGTCAAATTCATTTGTTATGGGAACATATTATATGAATGAACACAATGACAGAAAACAAACCAGGAAATAAAACATAAGAAAAGAAGAACCCCTCATATTTTGTAGCATGGAGAAGACAAATACTGCATGATTGAACTAATTTCAAATTATAGTCATATCACACAAGTATCAAATTTTACCCTGCTATAAACTTGAAAAAAAATCAGTGAACATACCTGATTTTATTTCATCATACCAAGCCCATACCCTGATATTGAGGAATGTCTTGAAGAACCCAAAAAAGCTTTAAATTTACTAATAATTTACTTTGATAAGCAATAACAGCAAGAACATTTGAGATTAAGCCAGATTGGGATCAGCTCCAAAAAGATGCTGAGAAAAAAATTAAGCACGCTTTTAAGTCTGTATCCCTCAGTGGGTAATATAAGTAAAAACAAAGCAAAGCAAACCAACCAACCAACCAAAAAACAAAACAAAACAAAACAAAAAAAAAAAAAAAAAAAAAGAGAGATGGAGAAACTGCAGTCTTTTTTGTCCACTGATGGGGAAGAACACCCATTCTTTGTAAGTAATACGATCCCAAACTGTAGATTGGAAACCAAGCCCAACAGTTTTCAGCACCTTACATCATCCTCCCCAAATATAACAAGTCACAATCTTTACAGTGGAACAGGAGCCAGCTCCTCCCATAGCAACACAGGTTTGGCAGAATTTTATGAAACACGTATCTCTGTCACTAAAACAGACTGTAAAGATAGCTAAGAGCAAAAACTAGGTAAGAAGGCACCATCTTTATGTCATGACTTGTCATTCCTTGTCCTGAACTGCCTCTCACGTGCTTGGCTTCTACCTACTTGTGCCTAGTTAACTTGAGTTAACTTAAGTTCTGTGCACGCATGGCTTCACATTCCTGCCATAAATCTCCTAGTAATATCAATACTTCATGTTGCATTTCTCCTGATGGTGCTCCAAAGAAGCAGAGGTATGAGAGAAGAGCAGATGACACATTTTATTAACAGAAAGGTGACATCTGAGACCAAGTAGGGCACTAGATTAGTACTGTTTTCTCTGACTGTGAGTCATAAATCCCTTGGAGGTCAAAAAAAGGTTAAAAAAGAGAGCTATCAGTGAGCAACAGCTCAGTCCCTGCAGGGCTGTGAAATAAGAGACACTATTATTACTGACTCCAATTTTTACACTTCCCAGAAAACTCAAATTACCTTTAATTGCTGGAAACAGTTCAGCGCCTCCAAAATGAAGAAGTCAATAAGAGCAGTTGTTTTTCACTGCCCTGTCCTGGGGGGATTTGCTAATACTGATTAGTGGAGATCACGCCAAAACAGATGAGCTGAGAGGGTCTTTAACTTTCAGAAAGTTAGCTAAATGTAATCAATAAAGTAAAAGATCTGAGGAGAGATGGCAAGGGAATAGACCATTGTTCCACAGCCATTTCTCTTGGCAACTATGTCTTTCTCTGGAAGATCCTGCCTTCTGTGTCCCCAGCCAGGTTTCCATCCCCTGAACACGCATTTGGTTGTGCTGGTACAGTTCCACTCACTGCAGAGATTTCTGGGAAAGCGGGTTATAACTCTCAGGTTAATAACAAGCCTTCCTGTAAAGGCAGAATACTTTTAAAATAGATCTTTCCGTTTCATCGTGCAACCCCATTAACAGTCAAAGCAGCAAACAACAGGGACAGAATAAACTTAAGCAAAATGTACTACTCTATCAGGATGGAGTAGAAATAGAGCTAGAGGACACAAGGACTAATTACTAACTAGAACACCAATCTGGAAGACAGAATGACAGAGGGTGTACGGAAACCACTGTACATATCTGGAGTAGAGAAGGACAGAGTGAGTCAGCAACATAAGAAATACAAAAAAAAAAAAAAAAAATCATCATTTTAATGCAGACAAAATCAATAAGATGATGGCAGAATTATTTCCAAGAAGAATTGTTTTCAGTATTTTGCATGAGGTCTTTAAAAGAACTAAACAGGATGAGGCTCTTGAAGACTGCAAGGATAGAACTACAAGACAAAGCAAATACAGAAGCATTGATTAAATGCAGAGTAAGAGTACATCAAAGGAGACCAAAAACATCTCTTCAGAGTTGCAGGAGGAAAAAAATGGAAAGCTAATCAATTTTCCTTTTAGCTTATATAAACAATACCAAGTTAAACCAAATGTCATATTCTAAATGCATACCTCTTTCTTTTGGAGAGAAACTGACGGAGTGTAAAATATGCAAATAGCAGCACAAGTCAGGGCATCTGGAGTATTTAGTCCTTGACATCCCATCTTTTTGTACTACCTACTGTCAGAGGAAAAAATCAGGTCTAGGGAAGTACCCTCCTTTCTCAGATGCACTGCTGAGCTCAACTCAGTCGTCTGCTTCCCCTCCGTGTGCAGATCTCCAGCTGTTTATACTGGGAGTTCTGACTATGCACTGAAAGAGTTTTAAATTCCTAATAATAATAGGGAAAATTGTATTAAACCTAAAACTCAAGCAATGTGCTTTAACTAAAAAAACCCCTCAAAACCCAAAAAACTTTCTTTCAATTGCAAAGACAAGCATTTAAAAAAATATCCCAAAAATGTCTTTGCAGCTCCTTTTTCAAGTAGGAGGCTGCAACGAATGAAGTACATTCACCATCCTGAATGGATGGTGAATGTAAGGGAAGGAATGACTAAAACATGATCACGCACTTGAGAATAATATAATAATATTTATATTGATATATGCAGTATAACCATTCTATCCCTCCCACATTTTACTGGAAATACCAGAGCAATCCTATATATTCCTTTTAAAGAGGGGAAACAAAGAAGGTGAATATAGGAAATTTCTGGTTCAGAAAATGAAGAAAGTAAGAAGTAGAGCTGTTAATGGACTGTGAATGCACAATTTTATTGCAATTGTCATAGGAGTAACACAGCAAAAATAATTTTAAAAAATATTAAAATTTGAATAAAATAATAAAGCTAAGAAATCCAAATTAATTTACCATTAGTAAGTTATACAAACCTCATAAATTTAGTTTCCTTTTAATGCTCAAAATAATTCATAAATATATATATAGAGAGAAGAGTAAGGATCAACAGTTGTCTACCTATCCAGTTCAATATAATTCCTTATATGATCTAAATTCATAGGCATGACTAGGGAATATGGAGCCTTTTCAAGTGAAGAACATTTCAAGTATAATAATGAGACTGAATTAGTCCTTTTCATCTGCAGGGCACTGGATGTAATAACTGTGATGTCTTTGAAATGACAGCATGGCAGGTATGGTTCTAGGCACCATATGTCAATGGCTCTGAAACTTCTCTCTGAACTGACATAATTTAATTTTTTTTTTTTTAAATAAAACTTAACTATTGTAGCAAAACACCAACTCTTCTGCATTTTAAATTAGCGCACCCTATATTTTATTTCACTTGTTTACAACACTTCTACTGAAGTTTATCCTTTATCTGTAGTAAGGTGGAAATCATCAAAATACATACATATAATTTAATCAACACTCAAGAATTTTCTGTTCAAGCTATCATGAAAGCAACATAAACAAAAATTCAAGTGTGTATATATCTTCATATACCTGAATAGAAAGGCAATACATTATAACGGCAAAGCTCCAACATTCCTCTTGAAAGTCAGAGTGTCTTTCCATCAGAATTAAGAGGTTTCAGATCAGGCTATGTTTACTGTAGTTCACTGTGTTCTGAAAATGTTCACTTTTCCCTATTCTCATGTTTTTTCTGTGATGACTTCAGAGATCAAAAGTAGCAAGTGCCTGGAAAACATGCTGAAATCTGTTTCTGAGACTAAAAATGGGAGCGATATCCTTCATTATAATAACAAATTCTTCTCATCTGTGTGATCCCTAAGTTAGTTTTTGCATGTTCCTTGATTATATTAATAATTTGAAAATAGAGGGATGAATAATGTGATATCCTGTGAGAACCTAGAATACTTCTTTTAAGGAAGTCAATTCCAAGTCTGATGGAACAAAGTCTCCCTGTAATTTAGTTCTGTAGACAGCATAGCTAACAGTTTTAACTTCAAAATTCTCACCAAATTCCACATTAGATTCTACTATTGAAAATTCTCTGTTCACACTTGGCTGAGGAATATTTTAAACTTTGTTAAGTAAGACAAGTAATGTCTAATATTCCATATCCATAAATGAAGGAAGCTGAAGAACACATTTAGCAAAGTGGAACAGAAGATGCATGCCAGTAAGTCCAAGCAAAGCACTCCTAAATAGAAGATTAGCTTTACATTTCTCACACATCAGATTAAACCTCATGAAAATCTGATTTCTCTTTTCCCCTTATAAAACCTTATTCGTATTGTGTTTTTTAATCAAGCAAAAACAGAAAATTAAAAGATAAAAAATACATCTATCGTGAATGGCTGTACATCTTGTTTATGCAGATTTTCTTATTAGGCTTCAGCTGTTATTTGAATCTCATCAGCCTGTTATACTGGGACAGTGGAAAGATTATCAGAAACACATTTCTGGTGGCATATTGTCTGAACAGAACCATTAGAAGGAAAAAAGCCTGGGAGCAGTACAGAAAAAAATAGCAACAAAACCATGGAGTTTCAAACATGGAGTTAAGAAAGGATGCAAACCATCGTTTGATCTTGATCTACTGTTCAAGAGATTAATCAGCTAGCACTCTCTGATCACCTGACTGTGACATAGCAGAGGCACAGCAATGGTGTCATTGCTTTGCACAAACACCTAAACCCGGCGTATATTTTCTACTCTTTTGCTGCTAATCAGGGAAATAAGAACTCTGAGGTAAGCAAGTGAATGATCATTGATTTCACTCTGCAACCATCTGGGATGAACAAAGTTTATATGCAGATTGAATTTGTTATTGCTAGCACACACCAATCCAATTCAGTGTGCAAGCCTCATTTTTCACTTCTTTCTTTTTGGACCATGACACCATTTTTTTTCTTTTTGAAACTACATTTTAAAATGATCAGCAATTCAGTATCAAATGACAATTTTTACTTATAGAGGCCTTCTTCTTCATACTGGTAATTTTAACTTTTAGCTGAAGTAAAGGAATGGATTACGGTGGCTCCCAGATTTATCACTAGTGGATATTTGCCAACATTAGTCATTATTGTGGAACTCAGCAGCTAGTTGCAATGCTTAATAAATACTTAGAAAAGATCAGGACAGGAGAAATAGAAAGATCTCTTGCTTATAACTCAAAACATAGTGGCCTGCATGTTGCCAAAACTTTAGTATTCCTAGCAAAAGTAAACAGGAATACTTATGCAACTGAACAATGTTTTCTAGTTTAGCTATTAATCTCTTGCTAGAAAAGGTACTACTTTATTTTTAAGGCAGTTTATGGGACCAGAGACAGGACCATCCTTGCCTCTCTCTATGCAATGTCCATAACTAAGACAGCTTTTCTCTGTTTAGACATGTTAAGGTAATTTTCAATTGTAGTATCTCAGATCTTCAAAGACCTAAAAGATATGCAATAATAAATTCAAAGACTAAGTGGAGCTTTCTGTGGGGAAAATGGCCCAGATTTCCAGATCAAAGTCAGTAGGGAAGAAGTTCTACCCCCCGCAACTTTCTTAATGCTGCATCTCTGTGTCTTCTTTGTAAAACTGGAGCAATGATCAAATAGATGTGGCAAAGATAAATTACCCACTCATTTTCACTTATACTGCTTCTAAACATGAAATTTTGCTATGGAATCACATTTTTGAATGCAATATTCAGAGAAGATGAACGTCTGTGCTGCTTGGTTATTAAATAAATTAACCAGTGTGCTGTCATTTTTGTTCTGATGTATTTTTCTGTATTCATCAGATGCTCATTGTGTACAGTGTTACTTCATGTATCTAAAGGAGTGAATGACTCTGTAGTCAAATACTCTTGTGTTCAGCCCAGTAAAAAGGTTTCAAAAGAAGTAGAAGTCAATAGCTGTAAATCAAGAGGATTAAATATATTACTTCCCTCATTTCAGCATCTGAATGATATAGACCTCTCTTTTATTTTGTGCTTAAATGGTTCTTTTCATAAAATATCAAAGGCACTGCCCTAACATAACAATGCTAGAAAACTATGAGAAGTAATGTTATGACAAAGTATAATAATCGACTTGGCCAATATAAAGCAATGCTGTAATATATTAGAAATATATTCACTGTTTAGTTAGTTTAGCTGCTATGTTCCATACTGTATAAAATCAGCCTTGTTTGTACTGCTCATTTGCTTTATATAAAAAGTGCAGGGATTACCCTCAAAATAATTTTCAGGTTTTTCTAGGTCACTTCAAATATCTGTATGACTGAAATGAACAATGACTTACTGGATTAAAGCAATCTTCAGCCTACAGAGGCACAGAATACCCAGGTCTGCCTGGTGATGTGGGCTTCCTCTTTGCCATCTGCTTCTAAGCAGGAGGAACAGAGAACTGTTCTGCCAGAGGGAATTCCTTCCCAAAGGCTGATACTTGGCATTCACAGTTCCCACAATGATGCTTAACAGAGCAGTAGGAAGCGCTTTCAGCACTCGTGTCTGGAGGTGCAGCTCCTTTCCCACTGCATACATATTCTTCTGACCTTTTACCTCTAGCCATGCAGACTGCCCTACTGTCTCACTGTGATACATCTTGCTCCCCAACATAAGACAGGCTCACGTAGAAAAAAGTTACACCTAGCAAAATTTGAGATTAAACCTTTATGTAAAGCAAGCAAACAGAGCATTGAGAGATAAAAATAAACCCCAAAACCCACCATAAAACACCATTCCAATCTATGCTTAGAAGTGTGCTTCATTCACATCCCTCATGCACATTTCTTTCAATATGCTCTTGCTCAAAGGCAGTATAGATGTGAATTCTGTCCCTTCCCCTCACTTTATGAGGTTCCACAAGAATAACTTCCACCCCAGATACTTTGGTATGGATTTAAATGTCCTGGGAAGTTCTAGCTGCAGACAGACACCTTGCGTGTTAAAGGTGTAATCATTTGCTTTGTTAACAGTCATATTGCCTAATCCAGACTGTTCAATCTTCAGTTCTTCAATCTTTCAGATTTTAATAACTTCATGATAAATACTACATCAGACACTGGACATAAACCTGAGATGTTATGCATCTGATTTCTGGTATGTTAACAATTTCTCACCTTCTTCAGCAGATGCAAATGTCACCTCAATAAAAAGTGATCTGCTTGATGCATTTGAGAGTAAATTCTTTCCCTCCCCTTCACCCTGCTCTAATGTGTTCTCTTTTGCAAGAAAAAGTTTATAGTTTGAAGATTATTTTTTGTTATCTATCAATTTTATATTGCCAAATCAACAACTAATGTTTTACAAATCCCCAATATGTCAAGGAAATAAGGAAAAAAAAATTCTATTCAGTATTCAGATCAGCTCTTCCACACCTAGTTTTATTCTACTGCAGACAAAGCAAAAATTCCACTAAAGGAAATGTTAAAAATTGCAGGACATAATTCTGGAACAGTACGGGTACCACAATATTCAGAGGAAGGTACCTGAACATTCAGTCTTACAAAGAGTAAACACCACAAACTGTTCTTCTTCAGTATCAGATGACCAGTTTTCTGCCACAGAACTCGAGAACTGAAAAGGGAAATCATAGCTTATCAAACTAAGAGGAGCATAATTGAAAAGAAATTAAATAATAACAGAGAAAAAAAAATAGGAAAAAAAAGGCAGACGAACAAATCCCAACACTACAGAGATGAGGAAAATAAAGAAGTAAATTGAGAGACTGAATCATTGGCATTCTGACACACTAAGGGAACCAGCTTTTCAACCATTTTTTAATGAAAGAAGAATTTCACACAATAAGTTTAAACAAAAAGAATATGAAACATAAGAAATCTATTATAAACAGTGTTATCAGCTGTGGAGAGAGTAATTAAATGGCATTCAGTAATGCAGGTGAAGGCTGTCTGGTAGCTCATCTCTTTCATATTTGATTTCTCAGATAATTTCAGAGATCCAATGGTCTATCTTTGTCATGTCACAATCTTTAGTCCTTTTGTGAAATATTGAAGGAATTGCTGCTGACTTGTCCTGTCTCTATTTGACTCTTAAGAGTCATTGACTTTGGTTCTGTCTAAGAGTTCTTTCTTCTAAGACAAAACCCTCACGATCCCTGGTGCTGTCTTGCCTGCTAGCAAAGGGCCCTGCCAGTCTTGCATGCTCACACTTTGCGACCATAGTCTTATTAATCTCCAGCTGTGTAGAGCTAGTTTTGCCCACACAGACATTCAAGAGACAAGCTTTGTTCTAAATATGGCTATGGGATTTGTTAGGTGAAAAGAACTTCTGTTTTGATTTGAATATCTCATTTCTTCTGTTCTGTTTCAAACTGTGGGGCGTGCCTCATTTTCAAATGGAGATTTTCATTATGTTTAAGAACATGATTAATTCTGAAGCTGTATACACTTCACTTAATTTGAAAGGTTTGGACTTTTCCATAAATCATGGAAGACAACTGGTTTCTCAGCTGTTACAAAACACGAAACAAAACCAAACCCTGCAGTGACTACTATGACTTTATTATAAATACCCTCAAAGGGGCACAATGATTGAAAATTTGGAATAATTAATCCTAAGATGTACCAAAAGAAAATATTGATCAATCAGACCAGCAAAATGCAGCCACTTGTAAACTGACCAGCCAAAGAAATGCACAGAAAGAGCTCTATTTGCTAGGACAATGTGAAACATTTGTCATTCACAACAGAAGCAGAATCTGGTCAGAATTCAAGGATATATACTTAGTACTGATATCAGATCAATATCACTAGAGTCCAATGAAGATGAAAGGCTCTTACTGAAAATATAAATTACCTTTTAACATCAAGATCTCAAGTTATATTAAAACAGCACTCTTATCATCCCCTACCTTCAGTCAAAATGGCATTTCAAGAATAGTTCACATGAAACACAATTTAAGCAGGGAATCAGAGACTGAACCATCAATCCATTAGGCTTCCTATTTCTCAGGAAGTCTTAAGAGTGGAGAAGTTCAAACTTCACTTAATATGTTGCAGATGAAGATATCACAATGTCATCCCCTCTAATTTCAATTTCTTTCCATATTTGTCTTGAAGGGTTGTAAATTCTTTTCCCAGTGTAAAGCCTGAAATCCAAATGATTCTCTATGGCACTGAGGTTGGATTCATAGAATCATAGAATACCTAAAGTTGAAAGGATCGTCAAGTCCACCTCCCTGTTTCTCACAGGACTACCTAAAACTAAATCATGTGACTAACAGCATCATCCAGATGCTCCTTGAACTTTCGCAGGCTTGGGGCCATTTCCCTGGGGAAGCCCGTCCCGGTGACCAACCACCCACTGAGTGAGGAACCTCCAATCTGACATTCCCCTGGTGCAGCTTTATTCCATTTCCTTGTGTCTTGTTGCTGGTTGCTAGAGAGAGGAGATCAGCCCCTTCCTCTTTGCTGCCTCCCCTGAGGAAGTTCTAGACTACAATGGGGTCACCCCAGCCTTCTCTTCTCCAAGCTGAGCAAACCAAGTGACCTTAGATGCTCCTCATAAGTCTTGCTCTCAAGACCTTTCACCATGTTTGTTGCCTGTGGATATGGTCTAAGAGGTGGATGTGCTTCTTTTGAGGCCCCCAAAACTGCACTCAGTACTCAAGGTGGGGCTGCAGAGCAGAGTGGGACAATAATCTCACTCAACCAACCAACGATGCTGTGCCTGATGTACCCCAGGAGACAGCTGGCTCTTTCGGTTGCCAGGGCACTGAATATTGCCACTGACCCAGTTCCCCACATCTCTTTCTGCAGGGCTGCTTTCCGGACTCTTCCTCTGATTTGTACGTACAGCCACATTGACCTGTCCCCCGTGGAGAATCCTGCACTTGCTCTTGTGACTCAAATTGCAGAAGTTTGTGGAGGACTGTTGCCTGTGGGACGGACTCACAATGGAGAAGTTAATAGAGAACCATCCCCCTTGGGAGGGACCCTACACTGGAGCAGGAGAAGGACTCGTCTCCCTGAGCAGTGGCAGAAACAACGAAAAACTGATCATAACCCCCATTCCCTGTCTCCCTGCACTGCTGGATGGGGAGAATTAGAGCTGGGAATGAGGGAGGGATGGGGGGAAGGTGTTTTTAAGATTTATTTTACCTCTCATTATCCTGCTCTGATTTTGTTAGTAGTAAGGTCAATTAATATCCCCCGTTTAAGTCTGTTTTGCCCACGATGCTACCTGGGGAGTGATCTCTCCCAGTCCTTATCTCAACCCATTAAATGTTCTTTTTATTTTCTCTCTCCTATCCAGTTGTGGAGGGGATTGACAGAACAGCTTTGGTGGGTGCCTTGAATCTGGCCAGGGTCAACCCCACTACACTGCTCATGCTGTGTATATTAGCATAAAGGCATTTCAAATGTGCTCAGGTGTACTCAGCACATGATTGAGCAGACTGAAGGACCTGCTAGCACACCATCTCACAAACATTGGCATGCTACCCTCAGGCTTTTCTCTAGTGAGCCTGGTTTTATCCCTTTCTCCCTTCAAATCTAGTTTAAAGCTTTTTAATGACACCTGTTAACTATTGGGCAAAAACCCTTTTTCCCCTTCGAGAAAGGATTGCCACTAAAGCATGAACAAAGGAACATTACAGAAGTTCCATGAGAGTCTGCCCACATTGCAGGTAGAAAAATGCAACCAAGAAGACGCCTGAAACACAGTAAGGTACTGCCACTGGATCCTCTGGATTTCAGACCAGTCCCAGCCATAAGCAAGCTATTCCTGTCTTTTGTTTACAGTAAAGTATCTAAGACAAATCGATGCAATTTTTTGTAAAGACTACTGAACCCTCACTAAAAAAAGCCACATGAACTCATTTCTAGTAGATAATAGAAAACCAAATTAGGTCTAGAGAAGCTAGGTTGAATTGATTAGCAACAAATTTGAGTGGAAGATTGTTGAAAAGCAGATCATAAGCTGAAAATTATCACCCCATGTATAAATGCAGGAGGCAAGGCCTCCCTTTCCTGTATCAAACCTTTCTTCTGTCACAAATGTGTGAATTGTAGCAGTGGATTCTCTGAACTGTTTTAATGAATGAATGTCAGGGAGCTGGAGGGAGCTCATAAGCAACAAAAGGAAGGTATTTCTCAGACACATTTGAAAGCCTAACCTAGTATTCAACCAGCCAAAACATCTATACTGAGCAAAGAAAAAATATTTCCCCATTAAATGATATTTTATGTTTCTTCGGTGTCTCATGAGATGTGGGAATAGATCCTTATGAAAACTTTTGCATCAAAAAAGCCATTTTATTTTCTACCATTGTGATTTTCCGTTGTTATTTTTCTTTCACTCTGCATACATTAAGGCACATTAATAAAGGAAAGAAGCAAGGCAGCCTGTCAGATATTTCAAAATGTACCATGGAAAATGATTGGTTTAGGATGAGTTAACAAAATCTGTTTGTTCAGCAAACTTAATGTTAGCTCAAGAAATGTGTGTGTAGCACGGACATATGATAAGTTAACTGGGCTCAAAAATACACCATTTAGCTGGGCTTTTGGGACAGCAGAAAATGTTTTGATGCCTAATGGCTCAACTCTACCTTTTGACATGAAGGAGGAAGCATTACAGTTATTCTGAGGGACGACAGATTTTTAGTTTGCACATTCTCTTGGACTTCTGAAATGCTAGGAACAAAAACATCTATAGTTAAGGCTTCAGGGTAGGAAGAGAGTCTCCACGAGCACAGTAGCTAAGGTGAGATTGAAAGAACCCAATAAAACAAGATTATGTTCTTTTAAAAATTCAACTATTAGCTCTCCCTGTGAAAGAACATTTTACTCATCTAAAGTGTTACAGGGTTAATATGCTGGCATTTTCAGGGTTTTAATTCCTATAAGGAATTTCTTGGAAAGCTGCTGTAAATTTGTGATTTGTATTCTCTAACAGCTCCACAGGAAAACAAGAAAACCCCTGTAAGATACAACATCCAAATTCTCTCTCTCACAAGGATGGGAATTGAAACTCAGGAAAGTTTAAGAAGCTTGGGAAAGATATTCAGGAGACCCTCTATGAACAGTCAGACAACAACAAAGGTTTGTGCTCCCCTTCCCTACCAGTTTTCTGCCATGCTTTCCAGCATATCCACGGAGCCTGAAAAGCTGATTTACATAACAAGATCCTAACGTTAAGTACCTTTTCAGTAGGTTTACCGTCTTGGGAGGTGATGTTTCTCCTCGTTTCCCAGACTGCCCCTGGACCTTCTCATCCTACTAGCCCATTGGAGACTGTTCCACAGAGCTGCCTGGACCTCCCCACAGCATCCAGCCTGTGGAAGAAACACAGATTGAGAAACAATGATGCAGCAATTAAATCTTCTCTAGACATAAACTGAAGACATTGAGAGAGAATAACTCAGGTAGACTAAACCATGATCTAGATCTGTCATACACGATCTGAGAAGGGAGGGGAGTTGCAGGATTACAGTGCCCCCTCAATGTATGTAGGTATGACAGAACTGCTGAAGGCACATTTAATTTCAAGAAGACTTTTAAGGCACAAATATAAACAGAGATTTCAAAGGCAGCAATTAGTCAATAATGTGATCACCTAATCTTGCAGATGACAACCTTGCCTTGCCTGTATTTTTGCATATTTAGCAGTAATAGGAAGGAGGTGGTTACTTCTGTATTTCTGTAATGAGTAGCTTCATCATACACCATAAAGGGCAAGGTGGCAGAAAGTAGGCCTTTTCCTGTCATTAGTGACAGCGAAACATGTCTGTGTACACCTCTTGAGGCCAAGGCATTCCTTCCAGCATTGCAAACTTTCTTCTTCTAGAGTCTTATATGCACACCATGGTAAAAATTAAAATTGGAAAAAAGTTTAAAAATCAAGTAATTTGATAAATAATTTTCTAGTTTTAGCCTCTATATACTGCATCAAATTTCTGCATCAGTAATAAGTAAAGATTATAAATAATAATCATGCATAAAATTTCATAGCTTCAAAAAACAGATATATATATGAAATATAATTTTTTTTCAAATATTTTAAAAACATTATTCATTTGCTAAAGAAAAATAAATTCTACTGTCTCTTTTTCATGACAAAAGACAATTGAGTAAATCATGACTTCAGATAACCCATAAGTCACTGATTCTGTTTTTCAAAGACCTGCCTGCTTTCTATTCCTTTGCCCTTGGCTGCCTAGCAACCTCCACAGAGCTTCCTTAGTCTATACTAATTCTGGAGAGTTTTCATTTATATATTTATTTATGAGAATGTCTATAAGGAGGCTACAGAAACAAAGAGCTGTTTGTTCCTTCCTTCTAACAGTGGATTCCAAACATGTCATCTCAGTGTCTCGGTGAAGGACACAGTCCTTGGTTTTGCACAGAGGTACCTGCCTCCGTGATTTTGCTTGGGAACTAAGCAAATCTCAGTTTCTGTTAAACAAAAGCTTAGTCTCTGTAGGAAGCTATTGATGTAACAGGCACTGGTATTTCTTGCCCTCTCTGTTGATTTGATTAATTGATAAGTTTTTTCACCCTGGAATCCAGGTGCTTATGTAAGGTTACTGTGCTCATGCAGCCTGCAGCTCTTACTTAACAGGAAGACAGTTTGTGCTACTGCTCTGGGTCACCAACAGTTCCAGTATCAACCAAGCTCTAGAGGGAAATGGAGATTAAAGCTGATCTTCTGTGTCTGTGACTCAAAGCAGGACAATCTGGAAGATTTGGATGGGACTGCTTGTTATAATAAGAAGTTTGAAACAGGATATGGACTGTCTTTTTCTGAGCCAGCCACCAGCTTTGCATGGAAAATACTATTTCCTCAGGTTTCTTTTTGTTGATTTGTTGTTATGTTTTTTTTCCTTCACTATAAGTGCAAAATTGAAGATGTCACAGAAAATATCCCTATGCTGCATTAAGAAAATACTTATTCTCTTGCCAGTTCTATTCAGCCAGCACTTTGCAAATACTTTATGCCCTTATCAACACAGCAATCTCCTCCAATCAGAAAGAAGGGGAAAAAAAAAGAGAGAGGAAGAGATGGTCAAATATGTGCCCTGAAGAGCCTAACAGGCTCTTTTAAATGATGTGGTAAAGAAATGCCAGGTATTCATAGCCTGCAGTCACATGGTGGAGATGTGGGGTTCACTATTTCCAGCCCTGAACTCAGGCGGAAGAGCTTACATTTACTTCTGGATCAAACTGAAGCCTGAAACACAACAAATCAATAGATCTTAGGATATCTCAATACGCCTTAATCTCTTCATTCCATTTTTTTCTGATTAAGTTGACCTTTAGCTATGTTTTGTCCTTAAAGGACATGCAGGGAATCTGTGATAGAACATAAATCTGAAACCAGATCTTCCAAATTCCACTCAATTTCTTACCAACAGAGTTACATACATAAAGATTAGGCTGTTGTAAGCTTGTAGGATTATGGATGCATTTTTAAATCTTGGTGTTTACATATACTTATGCATCAGTAAAAAATTACTCCCAATTCAACTGTAGGAAAAGAATATATTTTAAAAATGTCCTCAATACTGTAACAGGCAATAAAAAATATATACGTTGGGTGGTATATCCGTGTCCAATGAAATAAAATAGGAGCAACAATATGAAAGATAGGAATTATTCAAAAATTACCTGCTGGTTAAAAGAGTTACATTTTGTAGAGCAACTTATGAACAGTGAAAATACCCATGAAAATGAAAATGGGCAAAATTATTTAATAAACAGGAGGAAGAAAGTTGCCGGAAGTAAACAGAGATCTGCAATTTTTTTTTCTATTTGTGGGCTAACTATAAAAAATTTTCTTAGTTCCTTTCCCTCTGTCATTCCACACAGTAATGTAAATTTGTAGTTAGCAGCAAATATCTCAATTTTTACTCCTCTGAGTTATGCTAATACAAATAAATTCCAAATATAATCCAAAATGAAGTAGTTGCTTATTGAAAATGAGTTTCCATATGTATGTTCATTTTTCACAGAGCATGATTATTATAGCAAAACTTGAGCATGTGGTGTTTCCTCCCTTACAAAGTATGATCACAATTACATATGTTTTTAAATGTTAAGACAAACTCTCTGAAAATAAACCTACTGAAGAGTACCAGAAGCACAGACTTACATGTCTGTTTTCTCACTTACTTTTGTGAGAAGTCTGCTTTTAATAAGTTCAAGAGCATGTAAATAGACAATAGAGGAAAAGACTTTGGCATGCATTTTTATTTAAAAAAATATAATAGGGTTTTCTACAGCATGAATAAAATTGAACCATGACAAAGCAGCTAGCAAAGGAAATTCAACCAGAGAAAATGAACTTTCTCGAGGTATATAGAAAAATAAGTTGCAAGCAGCCTCATCCAAAATTTCAGAGACTACAGTTAGGTACTAAATCTACTATATTTACACTGGAAAACCTCACCTGCCATGCACTTATGCTCCCAAAAGAAGAGTATACCAAAAAGAGAGATAATCCAGCCTTCCTTCCTCAGAAGAAAAGAGAAATATGCAAAATGCCTTCATTTTCTGGATATGGACTACAGAAAAATGAAATGCTAAGGAGGGTTTGGAAAATGGTAATTACAAAGGAAATGAAGCTTTAGTGGGAAAAAGAGAACAAGAAAATTATCGTCAATATGAAAATAAAATCTTTGCTTGAATAACTAACTCACCAAGGAGAATTGCAAGAAACCTTTTGAAAACAATCAATAGTATTATTCCAACACTCAGCTCCTCATTTCAAGAACACTGATTTTACTTCAGACTTAGGCCAGTAACTGATCAAAATTTGGTCTAAAATATTTAAATATTTTATAACAATTCGTTATGGCAGTAAGTAAGAAAAACTCATTGAAGTTATAACTGGGCTTTAGTAATTTTTCTCGAAGCAGTTATATTTTTATAGATTGCAAGGGGATGAAAAAAGCTGCAGTAAAAGGAAGATTTATTAAAGAAAGACTAAACATAGTAACATATGCTACCATGATGACAGTAAAGAACATAAATAAGCAGAAGAGAAAACCCAGTTACCCAGTTCCTGCTATTTTTAATAAATATCACTAACAGAGTAACATTCAACTGCCAAACGAAAGGAGGTTGTTATACTCTGTTACTACGTCTGGCCCTGAGTTGCCATTCCAGAAGAGCACAAGTTTCTTGTAGATTCAAGTCTTATCTGCCGGCTCCTGGAGACTTGGATATCCTAGGATGTGTGAAATAGCATTATATTCTGTTATTCATGAATCTGAATCACTTGCAAGCTGTTAGTAGAAATGTCTGTGAGCTCTGGGTACTTACATGTTAAGTAACAAGAGTAAAATCAATGAACTAGAAAATCATAGTGTGCTATGCCCACATAAGACTTTCAACTCAGGGTACAAAGAGAAAATACTAGAAAGTTCCTTAAAGAAAGGTGTTTGTATACAAATTCTTTACCAGTAGTAAATATGAAGAACTTAAATCTCACCTCTGACTGCTGACTCACTGTGCAGTAAAACAAGCTACTGGTGTTTCCTTGATGATTCGAAAAGGTGTTCTTACCAGCTTTCATTCCCTTCAGTTTTCGACATATTCTGCTATTTCAGAGATCTATTTTATTTAACATGCTTAACAGAATAGAACTTTTGTAGACTTCAGAACTGGCCGAACTTCCACAAACCCTGATTATTTATGGCCAAGGTCGTAACTACGTTTTTTCCTGATCTTTTAGCTTAGTTAAACCCGGAGTCAGGATTATTCTCCTGCATAAAACCTGCATATATACTCATAAAACCTCTACATATACTGCACTTCTCCTTTTTTTTTTTTCAAGAATGGCAGATGGAAACAAACCAAAGAGTAGTTGTATGCCTGGTATGCTAGTATTTTTATACTTCTGCATTTGAGTTAAGCAGATGGGGATTAGGTAATTCTGCAGGGCTATCTCTCCAAAAACCAGTTCAGATAAGGTATACATTCTAAATTCTAAAATAATTTTCTCTGTGATATGCTGCAGCAAAGATATTCACTCATACAGTATTGATTGGAAATGTTTTTGTACATCTAATCAATAAACGAGTTAATATGTGTTAAACCAATCTTCTAGACTATTTGTCTTGCTCAGCCTAACTAATACAAAGCTGTGAGTGATTCATTTCAGAGCAGAAGTACAGTATGAAAACCAGACTGGTGTCTTTTTAATGTGAGTGTCTGTGTGTGCTTATAAACACAAAATGTCATTAAAAATATTTTCCCCTGACAATATTTCCCCCATTTTAAGGTTGGTTCTATTGACTCGTAATAATGGTCTCCAGATACTCATCTGACAAATGGCTGTTTAATTTATTTTTTACTGTGAAAGATTTGACCTGGTTTGTTCATCTATAAATACACATTTTTTGTGCTGTAGACACAAATATGCATTTGCTTTAGCTTTCATCCCTGCTGTGTTTGCATAACACAGTGTGATATTCACAAACAGAAAGAAAAGAGATTGACGAACATTTGATAGTGTTGTCTAACATTTTAAATATGGAAAAAAAAATTTAGTGCCCACTTCATCAAGTGCTAAATTCAGTATGGCTGAAATGAAACAGAGAGTGGGCCAGAGAGAAAACAGTCTTCATCTTAGGCGGAAAAACAACTCATGTTGTTGACAAAGCAATAGGATGAGTGCTACTGAGTTCTACTGAACTGATAATTTTAAACTTATATTCACCTTCCCTACCAGCATATCTGATGTAGCTCCAGCTTAGCAATAATTATAAGGAATTTTGCTGTACCAGAATGTAATATCATCAAAGGAGTCTGGGAGGATCTTTATCTCTACAAAAAAGGAAGGCGACAGTCTTAACAGATCTAGAGCCACAGAAAAATTCAGAAAGCAATTTTGAGTTCCATAGTCCTATTTAATCACAGTAAGACACAAGTCATTATTTTTGAAAAGCAGCTAAACCCATTTCTTTTTCTTTTCAAAATGAAAACTAAAATTCTCTATTGTTAGTAGTATTGTTATTGTTATTATTTACGTGAATTAGTCCTATTTTCTATTCCTCCGCTGGTGTATATGTTGCTTACATCAAAATTTTATGAATCTTTTACCTACTTAATACCATTTTGTAGAGTTTTCAATCATTAATTAGAAGTGAATTATGTAAATTGGCTTCAGAAACAAATCATGGAAGACAAGCGGCTGGCACTAAATGACCCTTAAGATCTGTTCTGATCCAAACAATTTTATAATTCTGTTACATGAAAAGAATTACAGGATGCTCCTACCCACTAGTTCATGTGGATACTTCCTAGTCACAATTCATTTCCCAAGTCAGAGACTTTCCAAAACAGAAAATTTCAATCATATTAATAATTCAAAAGACATACACCCTTATTTAATCTATTTTCTGCCCTTTGTACCCTTCAAGGTATTGTGAAAGAAAGTGACATCATTTGCTGGTGTTGCATATGGGAAAAAACTTATTCCCTGAGTTATCAAAAGAAAGATTTTGAAAGGTGCTTGCTTTGTAGCTGAAGAACTTCTTTCAGAAGGATTTGAAGAATATTATTTGTCTTATAGTAAGAAAGAACAGGCTTTATTTTACAGTATATGTGCATAGTCACATATCACTGTTACTTCTGAGGTGAATATAAGGTGGAGACTGACAAGCAGGGACTGAAGCACAGCTAATATTATTCCTTGCAAAATACTGAGTAGAAATAGCTGAGGCTTACATTATTGGAAGGTAGTATGCACTGTTACCTGCAAAAGAACAGGGAAAAATCCCCAAATTGTTATTAAAAAATGAAAAAAACCCACCAATTGGTGTAGAGCCATTAGATACTAAATATCAAAATATTTTCATTGAGTGCTATTGCACCAGTGTAGTCTACTAGTACAAAGCAAAGCAGTTAAAAATATCAGTTGTTTTCTTGTCTGCAAATTGTTCATAAATTAGTGACATATTTCTCTTCTAATAATATTTTCAAAAATTTTCCAAAAATAAATGCAGCTAAAAAGCAATTAAAACCTGTAAATTAACAGATTGATTATATGTGATTGGTCATAAAGTACAATGCTGATGGTTCAGACTGGATGATCCAACTTTAACAGATAGAAACAGGTAAGAAAAATATTTGAATATTTTGGGAAAAGAGACTGAGGCTTTAAACATGAAAAGGACATAAAAATCCTTTTCCCTCCTTAAAAAAAAAAAAAAAAGATATTTTGGCAATTATGTTCGATTTAAAACTAGTTCTCTTCCCTCTGAAGAGTGAAAATGGAATAGTCACCGCATCTCTACCAGGAACATTTGCTTCCTGTTACACTGATTACCAAGATGTGAAAAATGCCATCAGTTCCAGCTCAATACTCAGGTTTTCCAAAACTGTCAAAACCGTATTCATGCAAAAGAAGTATCCACACAAGCATAATGAAACAAACTGATAGAAAATGGCACAAACATGACCACGGGCAGTGGTGCTCTGATTATGAATCCTCATTAAGATCCACGAACTCAGCTTGTAAATTTTTCTCTCCAAAATATGCAGTCCCCATTTTCACATTGCAAATTTGGAATCAAATAAAGTTAGCATCCAGTAGGCCTTATAAAGTCTGAGAGCAGACTTAGACTTTGCAAGCAGGTTATCTGGTTCAGCAATTTAGAAATATTTGCAAGCAGAATTTTATAATCTCAAGTATTAATTTATATGGTCTGGGAATCACAGTTGTACTTGCATTATCTATACATTAATATCACCTTCTTATTGCAAAGAAAGAATGGTGAAATTTGCAGAATTATCCCTTTTACACTTTTTATTCTTTTTTTAATTCTACACTTAAATTTAGTCTACTTTTTGATACAGTGCCATGCATGTGTAATAACCCATAAAATTTTGTTTAACATAATTAAAAGCGTGGAGTACCCACACAACCTACAGAAAAAAGATCGGTTATTTAAAAGACCAGGAGTGCAAACTTTCTTGCTTTGCATATAATCTAGTAGGCAAAGTACTTGCAAGGAATGAGGGATCTCAGTTCAATTCCTACTTCAGTTTGAACTGAAGCTCTTCCATAAAAAGGTTTATTTCATAGCACTGAGGTTGGAAAAGGCCTCAATAATCACCAAGCCTAACCGTCAACCAGTACCACCACAATGTTCACCGTAAAACCATGGCCTCACCTGCCATATCCACATGGTTTTTGAACACTTCTGGGGATGATGACTTAACCACTTCCCTGGGAAGCCTGATCCAATGCTTGACAACCCCTTGGGGCAGAACTTTTTCCTAATATCCAATCTAAACATCCCCTGGCACAACTTGAGGCCATTTCGTCTCTTCCCGCCACTTGTTACCTGTGAGAAGAGACAAACTCCCACCTCACTACAACCTCTTTTCAGGTGGTCTCAGAAGTGATAAGGTAGACTCCATGCACCTGAAGCAGAACCATGCTTGCTAGCCATGAAAATTTCTGAGGACCAAAGGAAAAAAGGGAGCACATAGAGTGGTGATCTGGACATGGAAATATAGTACTGGGTTCTGATTCCTTTATTTGGAATTATGACTGTAGTAACAAGACCATATAAAATCTACCTTCAAGATCAGAAATCCAAAGCTGGTCTGGAAATCAACTGTAGTCTTTGCAGTCTGCCTTAGACATTGCTCACCGGAATATTACAGAGACCTTAATCTATGGATATTAGGTACAATATATTGATTAGTGTCTTGAAATACACCCCAGAAAACAAGTTTGTTCTCCTTAACAGCACACTCATAGCATGGAAACCTTTTGAACAGAGATCAAGAGATTTCAGCTCAATTAAATCTACAGTAGACAAAATCCCTGCATGTATTCTTGGTTGCCTAGTCATATGTGAAGAAGGATGAAGAGAACACCTCACTGAGACCCACCATATGTTCAGCCTCCCAAAAAAAAAAGACTCTTACAAGTTTTATCTAAATTATTATAGGCTATAAACTTCATCATTTTTTGAATTTCTGTCTTGGACATTCATAATATTTTGAATGAAAGGCCATTTTTATTCAAGATAAGGGAAAGTCAAAAAGGAAGACAAAAAAGTAATCACACCTTGTGTGACTGTGGTTGTCCAGCACTGGACTGAACAGGAACTTGTGGGGCAATTTCCCCACAGAAAAGGAAATTGTGCTGCACAATTGCTTAACTTGTTCAGCAGCAGCACATATTGACCAGGGGACCAAGTTCAGGACACAAGGTACAAAATGAAACCTGGACCACGTTTTACACTTGTATTCAGTAATGTAAGGAAATGCACAACTATACTGAACTCCTGAGTGGGGGAAAAAAAGAAAAAGAACACATCTAGAAACAAATAGTTATGGAACCTTGCAAACATTTCAAACCACAAATTCAAATGACAATCTATATGCCGCTAAATTTCAGCAGGTATCAATTTATTAAAGAAGGAACCTCAGTTTTGTTAAAAAAAAAAAAAAAAAAAAAAGTAAAGAAAGAACACAACAACAACAAAACTCTATAAATTTGAAATTTGATAGCAAATTCCCACGATTTTCCTCCTTTCCTCAAATACTCTTCAGAAATAAAATTTTATCTTTGGCTGAGATCCAGTATAATCAGTCCAACTCTCAACTTGAGAAGCAGATATTGTACCTAAGCGACTAAAAACCCCTAAGAAAACCCACAAACCCAGCAAATTATGCTGCCATCAGACTTCAGAAACTGGAGTTCAGAGACCATCATATTTGTGACACATATTTGTCTAAGATGGTGGATTCAGTGGTTTAGAGAAATATTAAATTCTCTCCTGAAGAATTTCAGAGCTCCTCTTTACAGATCATTCTCCACACTTTCCCTGATTTCCTCTAGCTTGTGGCCAAAATCTCATAGAAGATGAGTACAGCACCCAAGCTCCTGACACAATCACATGGAGACAGTGATTCCAACATATCCAGTTCTCCATCCATTCTCTTGTCAAGGGTTATGTGTTATTATCTCCAAAGTATGCGTTTTCTTCAATTCGAATCACGCACTACAGTCATGAGGTGAAAACTCATATTTTGTTGACTTGCTAATTAAGAAAGTAGATCACATACTTGAAACACATACTACTAAACCTTTTTTTTTTTTTTTTTGTTCCTGTCAAGAAGTTTAACACAATTTGTGAAAGCTTGGAAATGCTAGCTGTTGCATTTTTACTCATATTTATTCATTAGAAAAATCAAAATTAAGCGAAGAAAATTGACATATAGTTCTGAAAGCCAGCTCTAGAATGAGATGGAAACTTGCAATCCCCTTAATTTCTACGCTTAAAGAATAATCACTGCAGAGAAAGAATACCTAATTAAAAATATTCATTCAACTCTTTTCTTATCAGCTAAGGTAGTCAAGAGAAATGCCATTATACAAAACTGATGTTTGCTTCAGTAGCAGAGGGAATGAGAACAGAACACTTTATAAACACCTCCAAGGAATTGATAAGGGATGACTGTAGTTATCAGCATCAGAGGCATAGACAAGGAGCTTCTCACCCGTTGCTAATGCCACAAGCTACCCAATCACTCCACCTATAATGACACCCACAGGAAAAAATCTGGGACCATACTCTGCATACTTCCAAAACATCCAGCACTGAACGTTTCTTCCTCCTAAATATATATTGTAGAAGAGTTTCTAAGGAACTATCACATGAATTTATATACTCATAATTCAGTGGATTCCTGACTGCTGACTTCTTTCAATGGCTTAGAGTTGCTAGTACCTACAAAATTTATTTCACTTCAGGTGAAAGAGTTCTCTGTCTGTGTAAAAGGAGGATGCAAATTCTACATTGTACCTTATTAAGTTCCAGATGGTCACAGACAGTAGCACAGTGACAAACATAACCTTCCTGAATAATCACTGAGTAAGTATGCTAATAAGTACAGCATATACAGCATACCTGGACTGTTACCTTGACTGACTTTCTGTGTGTGAATTCTTCAGAAATTAAATAATTGTTGGGCTAACCCATGCGTTTATTGCTTTTCTGAATCACACATACAATCAGAATTGTTCCGATTCCCATCCTAAGAAATATGCATAGCACAGGAAGATTTTGCTGTACTGCAGCCACGGCAGGGCTATTTAAGCAAATGAAAATGTCTCCTTAAGAGCTGGTTTCTTTCTGTGCTTGTTCGCATCACAGAGAAATAGAGCTAATGCTACGCTCCTATGAGTGCTTTATGCATTCTGACAAACCAAACGAGGTTTGTCAGGAGAGGCTCTAGGCAGCATGGAACTGCTGCAATTTTACATCTCATTGATTACCGCAATGGGAATTGAAAATGGTTCTCCGCTTTCGACATGATATTAAAAATACTGTTGCAGATCTCAGAAAAATACGCAGGTCCTTCAATGAGGGGACAACTTCGTACAGCATTGTTTCCTCTTGAATTTGAGTCAGGCCCATTTGACCTTTACGGAGGCTAATAATAAAGCAATAAGGTGACAGGCAGTAAAACATGTCATTCTGTGAGTCGCATCCTCTGCAAGAGGGTACATGAAAAAAAAAGGCAGTTCAATACCCCGAGGCTTTGGGGATCTGCTTGTTTTGTGGCGTGTGCATCCTGTATACTGCTGGCATTACACAGAGTATGTGGGAACCCACATGTCACAGCAAACAATACTAAAAGAACAAGGCCTAAAAACAACCGTAAGAAAATTAAGATTTTTTTATTATTGTCACGCTGCCTTTGTTATTGGCTGGTTTGATGTTTTGGAGAGGTTTTCTATGAATTTTTCAGAAGAATGATGATTGTTTTTTATAAAAAAATCTCAAATCTTTTCTGTTCCCATGTCTTCAGTGATTTTTTTTTGCTGGATCCAGCAGAGCCCATCCACAGAATGTTACCATTTTATGAGGGACACGCTCACATTCTAAGCAGAGCAAAACAACCCCAAAAGCACAGAGAATAATCTACAGTGACAGCAGTAGAAGTTTGTTCTACTCAGAGATTGCAAATGGCATATGTAGTACCATGTGCTAAGCAAGCTGTGATAGTCACTAACCCTTTGAGGTGCCTAGCAACCCTCAGCAGCACTCAGAAGGAAGTGAAGATTTTCAGCACTCAACAGAATTAAGTTCCTAATAAAACTGTTTACTCAGAATCCTAGCAGCCCTCAATGGTCTCTAAAATCAGGCAGAGGAAAGCATACTTAGCACAAGACCAAGTCATTAGTTACCTCAATTGCAGCATCAAAACCAATCTAATTTAAAAGGAAATCTCTGTATTTAAGAATAATGTCAGGCTTATAGAACTTCCAGTGGACTGGTCAACAAACTGGGATCACAAGATCAAAGCTCTCAATTTCATCATATCTTTCTGATATTTTTACTCTATTATAACTATATACAAATACCTATACCAATGCTTTAACTTTACACACAATTCAGATACATTTTCAGCACACACGCCATATAAACAGTAACTAGTATAACAGGCAACCTAATCAATGGAGTTTAAAATGACATAAAAATTGAAAACCAAGTTGCAGTAAATTAATGATATCTGTGGTATTCCCACCAATAATATCCAATCACGGGAAGTTGGATGCAAAAATTAAACACAGTTTCCAGTGAGTCACATTAGGACATAGTGGGATCCATGTATCAGCTAAAACTAAGTCTGTAAGATAAAGAAACATGCTGTTCAACTAAAAAAAAGAAGCAAAAACTCAAATGGCACTCAAATACTACCAAGTAGTCAATAAGAACTAAGTTATATGTGAGGACAACTGGTAGCTTCATTAGTGGCAGAGCAGGAATAGAGAATCCCTCTCACAGACCAAAGGTAGCTTTTGAGAATTCACAAATATCTTGTTCTTGCTGGAGAATAATATGATAAAGGCAACAGTCTGCCTAGAAATCCAGTAAGTAATCGCAGTAATCATCTCAAGAAAATAAAACACTAAGAATAAATTTGTGTAAAAAAGTATTGTGTTGGATTTCTTGATCCTTTGATAAAAGCAAGATAAAGACAAATGAAATAAAGCCAGAGAAATTATATGGTGATGGGACAAGCCTCCTCATTCCACTTGAAAAAACTGATTTTTCCAGAACAGAAGTCATCTGCTAGCCAAACTCAGCAAATATTTAATTTTTATCTAATAAGAAACTCTTTCATGCAAATCTTTGTGACGTGTACAGTTGCATCTGTGACAGCTTTTCTCATCTACTGGTTATTGGTCTGCTGGAAAGGCATTTAATATGAACTTTAATACTAATGGAATGATTATCAACCTTGGGTTTTTTTTACATATACATATGTAACCTTATCACCTACTACTTCATATGGTGCTTCACAGAACAACACCCACTGCAAACTTTTTGGTGTATTGAACACAAAGAATATGCTTTTCTATTTTTTTTTTTTTTAATTTTTGTGCATGCTATATATCTATATAAACTAAACCTTATAATACCAACAGCAACTTAAACATGTGAGACAAAGAATATTTAAAATAAAAAAAGAAATAAATACANATGAGACACAGAATATTTAAAATTAAAAAAAATAGAAATAAATATGTACTTTATAAATTTCAATTAATCATATCAGTTTCTAACACCAACAAAGAGTTTTAGATTGGCTCTTCTTCAGAATAACTGGCTTCAGCTGTTCCAGAAGGTCATCAGCTGCTGTGAAATGCCTGACCTGGTGATAACAGTCACTGAGAGTCCCCGAAAGAAAAGAGTGAAGTGGTAATTTCATTGGTATAGCTCTTACACAGAGCAGTGTATTGGAATACCATAGAATCACAGAATGGCTGAGGTTGGAAGGCACCCCTGTAAATCATCTGATACAAAACCCATTCTCAAGCCCTCAGATGCAGCAGCCTCTGACCCTGCACTAGTGCAAAGGGTTGTTCCTCCTCAGGTACAGAACTCTGCATCTCTCTGTTGTCCCTGAGGTTCCTGTCAGCCCATTTCTCCAGCCTTTCAAGATCCCTCTGGATGGCAGCACAACACTCTGAATACATATACATAACACATTCTTGGGCCACTTGTTTAATACACTGCTAATTTTTTGACTTCACCCTTTTTTTTTTCTTTATTTCTTCCTATGAAAATATAAAAACATTAACACTTCCCTTTCTTCTTTTGTCATTTACTGAATCAATAATATATGCATTATATGGCTTTTTAGCAGAGACTGAATATTTTTCTTACTTTCTGGGAAGTAACTATCACATTACAATTGCTGCCATGAGAAAAAAAACACTGTAGCTCGGGCCTATTAGCCTCACAACAAATACTCTTCATCTGAATGCATTAAATCATATTAAAAAATGTGATATAATAAATGAAACAGCTGTAATCTTATCTTGGTGCTCTACAAAAGTCTAGGGGTCTAAAGGGCTGAATTAGAGCCAAACGGATTTTTTTTTGTTGTTATTTTGGCTGATTGGGATTTTTTTGAAAAAGAAAAGCAATAAACTAAGGCACTAAAGTTCTGATTTTGGGTACTCAGTGATGAAAACCTTATGGCCTGAACTTCAGTCCCAGTGAAATCAAAGTTAGGCATCATCAGCATTTTGTAAATTCAGACTTTGCAAGTATTTTAAATTTGGTTACTTGCATACCAACACATCCAACACAAAATATTAAATAATGTATGGCAATCCACTCCTTTGAGAAAGGTTTATCTAATTTTAACCACCTTCTAAGAAGTGGAATGATTGTAGTCAGTTAAAATCAATAAAATATTTCATATATGGAATATATAATTTCTAAGTTTTATTACACTATTATTAACATTATTTTGTATTTAAATGAATAAAAATTAAATAAAACAGGTATGAAGCTTTGAATGACTTTAAACTACATAAGCATTGTTAATACAGATATACTGAATCTCACTTATGCTGGATTAGTGTCAGTCTCAGTGTAAAGAAAATCTCTAGAAGAATGTTTCAAAGCTAATTGACAAAAATACACATTTTCTCTCAAATTTTCCTTCAGGGCAGAGGGAAATAAAAAACTTGTCCTTTGCCTCTTTTCCACTGACAAGGAATGATGGCCTCTGAGGAGGAGATATTGCCAGTCACTACAGCCTTGATCACCTATATGGCTGACACCTGAAGGAATTTTGGATTCGAATCATTATTAGATGACAAAGAAATTTTACCAGTATATCACACAGTATCTTAGTCCATCATCTCCTTCATATACCTTACATGAGTCTGATGCACTCATGGGTGCAAAGTCACCCTAAGTATAAGCAATCAGTCTCGTAACCAAAATGATAATGACAAGCAGGATATTCAGAGATGAAAGAGTGACCAGAAAAGCTGATTTTAGAAGGACAGATTAGTGCAACATGATTAAATTAAAAAAAAAAAAAAAAAAATTCATGAATATCTGAAGGTTACAGATCTTGAAGAAGAAAATTTAGCATGATACAGCAAGAAAGCAATGCCAATAAAACAACAATGGTATGAAATGAAGGTAATAAGCTGAATAGTAGCAAAACACTTCATGAGACTGATATCTATCCAACACAGACATAATTCTGTAAGGCAGGAACATTTGGAAATAGAGTAGACAAAGCATGAAACAGCATGAAACAATTGTGTACTGATGACACAGAAGGCTAAATCATCTATATTTGCCTTTTTGTCTTTGAGATTACTTCTTCTAGTCAATCATTCTGGAGCACCACTACATTTTAACACCTCTTTCTTTCATTTTCTTTCTCCCTTCCTCTTCCTTTTGAAAGCACTATCAAAATAGATGTGACCTCATTTCCCTTCTTTTTCCTCTGGCTTTAAAGGAACAATCTGTATAATCACTATGTTTACCCGAATGTTTTCACATTTGGTTCTTTTTATCTGAAAACCTATTTTAAGCAACATCTGGACACAGTGTTCAACATTCCTCTGTTAAAATGTAGTTTTCTGTAGTCACATGAATTTATAAGGTCACCTATCACAGAAGTCAGTGACCTTATAAAAAAGTAGATGAATGAGTGAGGAAAGATTTGGGCTGGAGAAAATGTTAAGTATCATGACTGTTTACCACAAGCATACATCCATATACAAAGTTCATTCACAAAGAACAGAATAAGGCTCTTCCAAAGAGAGCAAAAAGCCTAGAAGCCTGCAAGCATTTTAGAGAAAAGATTTAATATTAATACAAGTCTAGTATTCAAAAGTTCCTGATGTCAGAAGAAAATAAATGCTTCTCTCTCCTTGTTAAAAAAAAAAAAAAAAAACAGTTTTGGCTTTAATGCAAAACTATTCTAAATACAAGAATATCTGTACATGTTTGTTGAAATGCTCTATATCTGCTAAAGGGGATGTGTAATAAATTTCTAGGATGTTTTCAATAATATTCAATTTTTTTCCAATAATTTTTTTCAAACATTTTTAACTGTCAAAGAAAAAAGGAGGAAAAATACAAAGATAGTTAGTAGTATCCTAATAGCATATTTTCTGCCAATAGCTGCTAACATTTAAATTCTTTTAAAGAAGTTATGCCTCTTATGAAATGCTTATCACTTTTTCAATACAAAAATGATAATCTACTTTGAGTCTCTTGTAAGAAGTGTCTGAAATAGACGATTTTTGTATCTCAATCCTCTCAACATTGTCACTATTGCACTCAATGTTAAGAAATGGAAATTTCATGTCATTCAATAAAATGCCAAAGTTTTTACTCCCAATAAAAGAAATAAAAAAATAAATAATATTAAAAATTATTTCCATATTTTACTTAGTTTGATTAATTTGATTTTCACTTGTAGTCTGCAATTGGGGAGTTATGAAAAAGCTTCCACTGTGTTTTTTTGGGGTACACGCAATGGAAAAATCTCCATATACAGAGTTGTTTAACCGACTTGATGGTATTTGGTGTGTAAGAGCAGGTTCTTTTGAAGGACGTAAATGTTTCCCCAGTTGTTTCTTCACATATGATAAAAAGTGAGGCATAATTTAAACTCTTTTTTGTCTTTAAATTCTCAGGAGCTCTTATCATCCTTCTCACTTCAACTCCAAGAAAAAATATCATTTTTTGGTTGATAGTCTGAAAGTATGATTTAAACTCATATATTTCACACCCTCTATTAAATTAGCCTTAAATGCTGGTGGAATTCAACAACTGGCAGAATGCACTGAAGACACACAAGAATGGAATAACAGGGGTTCTTCATATCTGGAACTGTGTGGGAAAGAAGATGTGATTGAAAAGTTTACTAAATAAAATATTAAAAAGTAAACAAATAAGCAATAAATAAGTAAATACATAAATAAATAAATAATGAAGTAAGAATAAAGTAAGACCAAAATAAAAAATAAGTAATAACAAAGTAAAACATAAATAACCTATGGTACTACAATCTCATGGCCCACTGATACTTTTGTATATCATAGGAACCTGCAGAATGCACGAACTCTAGACAGAAGAATGTACAAAAGTACTTGGAATAAAATTTAGCTTTGTATCCCTGAAAAACTATATGTACTGAGATAAGTTTGGAAAAAACATCCCAAAGAATACTATGGAAGTATTGCTGGTTCTCACCAAACACTAATCTGGTTTGAATTCCAAGGAGACCTTAGAGTTTTTGTTCTCTTATTTATAATACAATGAAAGGAAACTTTGAAATTAAAAGTCACTTCAAGCAGAAAACCTCCCCCACCCCCAAAAAACCCCAACAAATAAAAAAACCACAAAAAAATCCAAACAAAAACAAACAAACAAACAAAAACAACAACAAAAACCCACTAACAACCCTATCCCAACCACAATATTTGTATTCATTTCTGATGAACAGGAGGAAATGTTAAGGCAGTCCATTGAGGTCAAGTAGAACCTGGTTTCTTGCCTTGGTAACCCTTACCACCTCTTGTGATAGGTACTGTGAGATCAGAGAAGTGTTGCCTTGGAAGAACAAATGGTTTAGCCTAACCTGACTCAAAGGCTCCCTCATTTGTAAAGGACAGCTAAATAAGAAATTATTACTTCCAACCAGGCTCATTTTAGGGCAATTTTAAGGAGCGTAATACACAGTGACATGTTATGTCTATTATGTATAAATAAGGAGGAGTTTTTCTGAACATTCCATATTTTATTATAGGAAAAGGGTTTTTTGTTATCTTTACAGAACACCGAGAACAGCTCAAAAAGCTGCTTTACAATAATTCCCAACTTGACAGATTTTGGAGTTTTGTTTTTCTGGTCAGGCTATTCTCAACATGTTCTGGAAACCAGGAGCCAGTCCTCTGAACAAAGTATGAGGGGCAAAACTGATTTATGATTGAAATCTAGCCTTGCTCTAATGGAGGCATGGAGCCAAATAACTACAGCAGTCCTTGGATCCTTAGCTGCCAGGTCCTGGGCCTAGGCACTCAGTTCTGGCTGAAAATGGAAGGGTATCCACAATATTTACCTTTGATGCTATGCTTATAGAATGATCAGTCATAACAAAATACTGTATATTTATCATACCAGAGAAATATAAATATACAACCAGATAAATATACAACCAGAGAAACTATGTGAGTCTCCCAGGGAACGCAGAGAAAATAACATATTACAAAAGACAGCTTTTCTTTAATGAAAAAGGGAGGCGAACTCCAATTTCTTCAATCTAAAAAGAAGCAATCTAAACCCAGAAACACATTTCCAAATGCCATTACGCAGTTCATTGCCTGAAAGAAGGAGATTTTGAAAAAAACTTAAGGCCTGAGTCAACAGAAATACCTGAAAGTTCAAGGAGTGCAAATGTCTGCAGCCAGCACGGCTCGATACAGGCATGCTGACTGCCCCAGCAGAAACTCGGAGGGAGAGAACTGCTCCCAGTCCTACTGCATGCCAGACTGAGCACAAGCATTTCCACTGAGTACTTTGGGAGGACAAGTGGTCATGATGATTTCTAATAGTCCTTTCCATACAATAACTTCCTGATTTTATTTGATTATAAAAGTAGCAACACTTGCATAGACATGATCACAAATATTTTCCCTTAAATACACCATAAAATTAATGAACAACTTAAAATATGCAAGAATTAAGGAGTTTAACAATTTTATGTAGTTTGAAGGGTTTAGGCACTCAAGTTTGAAAAAAAAGCCTAGAAATCTTAGAAAAAAGTCAAAATAAGTTTTTTGTTATCTAAATGTCCAACTTACAGAAACAAATATAGGGGAAAAACACCAATCATGGTTTAATTTTTTCTGTGTAATGGATATACTTTTATAGGTGTCATAAATTAAATTTTCTATGTGATATAATCCAATATTATGCACAATAATTAAAATTTTTATATTAATAACCACTACTTTGAAAGAACAGAATGCTTAGTTCTAAACCCACTTTCATTTGTTTCCCAAGGGTCTAAAAGGTGCTGAACAACTCCAGCGTTTAATGACTTTGTAATCCTATTGTGTATTTGGCTTATTATAGCAACTTGCATTTCTCTTCAATGGCCCAATCCTGCACGGTAGAGCGATCTAGTCCTGATCCAGCAAAGCATCCTGAGTCCTGCAGAATCCAGAGCACAGTCTGCAAATACTTCCTTTTCAGTAAGGATGGTAGAAGAAGTAGAAGGGAGAGTGTTAACACTGCTTTGCCAACACAGAAGAAAGCTGAAAAAAGCTTATGTAAAGAAGATAATAAAATGAACAGATTGCAATAAATTGTTTTCTTTATGGATCAAGGCATTGCCTGATTTGGAATCGTAACTAAACCACAATTCCCTTCCTGAGATTCTTCTTGCATATTCCTTTCCCTACTGAAGGAGTTGAACAACTGTTCAGTCTAGCTTTTCATTTACTCTCATCTGTATTGTCATCTCATGCACAACAAAATAACTTGAATTTTCAAGCTGGGTTTTTCAGATAGGTGTGAGTCTTATGTTCATGAACTAATTTTCCTTTTTAATACATGTCTTTGCTTTTATATTTGAGTTACCATTTGAAGTGTTGGGGGTTTTTGTTACTCCATTTGTTATTAATGAATATGTTTCTAACAAAATAATGATCTATAATATTTACATGTAACAGCTGCTTAATTTTGCTGCACTTACTCTGCCCTACACAATAGCAAGTATAAAATTATTGTGTTTTAGGAAAAGGGCTCCATTTAATGTTAATACCTCTGGGTTACTGTAAGTTGATCACTCTGGAATTCCTTCAGTCCATTTTACATGTACAACAACCCAGAACAGTGGTAGAAGCATGGAAAAAAAATATATAGGAAATGACAATTTCTTTTAAGAATTAACACTATATTAAATGCCTTTGGATGAAGGAGGGATGAAAGTGGGAAATGGTTCTTTTAATGATTGGGGCACTCTATTTGGACTTAGATAAGCTCTAATGCATCAATACAAACAATGAGAATAATTACTCAATGACTTTTGATTTAATTTTCTTGGCCAGCTCTGGGACACTGCAAAAGGAGCCCAGCTGTTCCTTGATTGCACATTTGATATTAAATGGTGTTATATTTTCCTCAGTGCAACACAGAGAGCTACTAACACAGCAAGTCGGTTACCATGTATGTTCTCTATAATGCTCTGATCTTAGCAAATTGAAAAGAGATTTTAAAAAAGAATCAGGTAGGGAAGAAAGATAAAGCACACCATGGAAATGCTGTACATGCCACTCTAATATACATACAGCGAGACTGGACTTAGGGTACCTGTGTTGTATATACACAGAGATTGGATCTAGCAATAAATGCAATTGCAGAGCTAAGCTAAACTACATTTATCAGTTCTACTGAATAAGTGTTTGCATAGCCTGGACCATAGGACTGTGATCATTCATCTTCCAGTCTACTCAAGCACACCGACATGATCTAACAACATAAGCTTTGAAAAGATAAACATAAAAACCAAGCTACACGAATTCTTTTTTTATTTCAAAGACAGGTCTGATTAAATACATTATTTACTTTATGTTAGTAGTCAAGAGTTTTTAATGGTACCATGGGAGCTGAAATCCATGAGAAATGCAGCTTTTGAGATTCTTTGACACGGGCAAACTATGCATGTAAAATGTTCAGATATAGCTTTAGTTGTCTTACCTAAAGAACTGAAGTTTGAGGGCTTCAGTTTATACCCTTTGCTACCACAGATAATGGTAGTAGTTAATTCCCATGCCTCTGGAATACTGGTGATAAAACAAATTAGAAACACAAAGTCTGCAAAATTTAAATTTAGGATTCTTTGTCTCAAGGCATTAATGTTGTGTATACTTTCTGTTTGAAGAGAATTCACCCCAGACCATCACTTTTTGCTTTTTAGTCATGGTGCATAACAACTGTTTCTCATTTACTCAAATCTCATTCACATTTGTTCAAGAAGAATGAAACTAACTAGGAATTCCTATTTACACTGTTTGGGTAAGTCTACTGGTAGCATGAAGCAAAATATAATGATCTCTAAAAAATCATTATATTATATAAAATCTTTTATATTTTAAAAAACATGTTTTTTTTTTTTTTAATTCAGCTCTTTTAAAATAGTGTCGATTTTTGTTTTAAAAATATTTCTGCTTTTGCACCTACTGCCTGAAGAATGATAAACGCTCAGTATAATTTATTTTCCATCTGGTAACAGGCATTTACTTCCTTCTAAAGATGACTGATGTGCTGATCACATTTCAATGCAAGAAAGTATCACCAAATAAGGCCAGAATTTTCCATTCGCTTCTGCTGTATTTAGGCAATACTTGTTCCGAAGAATGTTCTAGTTTTTCACCCATATTTAGAAAACGTATTGTGTACCATGGTGAGATAGTCTGATGCTTGCCAGATTTGAACAAAAAGGCAACACAACGTTAGATAATTTTAGTCATAATGATACCATTCAGTGGAATCACAGTTATGCAATGCTATGTTTTCACAGCATTGTGGAGTTGTCTTAGGATACTAATTTCTTGGCATTGTAGCCCAATTATTTTCATTTATGAACTCAGAGGGTGGAGGGAAATTTGCCATGCTAAAATTTGAAGCAGTCCTTTAGCTTTCTACTTTGAGTCCACTGTTGCACATACACGATTACCATAATAGCAGAACAACTCTGCTATTACAGAACAGGCAAATCAGATGGATTTAAAAAATAGAGGAACACTGTCAGGAATTTTTTGATGAACAGTAAAGGAGAGGAGTTTAATGTGTAGAAAAGTCATGTATGAAGCAGATCCCCTTTGTGGAATGCAAACCAAAGCAAAATGCAAAAAAAAAAGTAGTGTCTTGTTCTCTCCATCAGCTGAAGTTTATGCAGATATCTCTTAATCTAACACCCACCACAAAAATAAAGAAAAATACAGTATGTTTGGGAGACAAAAGTGTCAATTATTTTCTTTAAATTCCTAGACAGTCATGGCTCTGACTCATCCAATTTTCTCAGTTTAATAAAATATGACCCTGTGGGAGTATCCTGTTGCAAAATTTACCATAACTATCTTCTGCCTCCAATGTGAGAAATGAGTTCTGAACATGTGGACAATTTCTTCTGTATTTGGTTAGTTAACTGTTGAGGTACCTCTGTGTAACTTCTGTCCTGATCATTCTGGCAACATAGAATTTACACAATTCAGAAAACTTTGATAAGGATCTCTGAATTAATGTAAACTTTTCCAACGGTTTTTAAAAGATGATGGAAATAAGGAGGGGGGGAAAATAAAACCCAGAATAATTATGAAATCAATAAACAATTAAGCAATTTACCAAAGCTACTCAAAGTACCTCAGCACCAAAAGACAAAAACTCTATGTTAAACTCAATTCATGAAAGATACTTAATGTGCTAAGCAGAGGCAAGCAAGCAGTTGATATCCATTTCAGTGTTTTAATTGTGTTTTTACCTTCACAGACAGTCATAAATAAAAACAAAAATAAAATTAAAAGTGAAAAAAAAAGAAGGTACCTAACACTACATTTTTTCCTTTTCCCTAAGTCTGATAAAATTTTATTGTACTTGAATTTGCAATTTATAAGCAGTGATTTATGTATAAGCACAGTACATTGGAAATATTATATTCAGGCAAACTTCTGATCTTGAAAACCCCTTCTCAAATAAACAGTTTTTACTTATCAGAGTATTCCTGGTTCAGTAGCAGACATGCCTTCCTGTGCAAACTCATGGCAACTGACAATGTGAGAAATCGAGAAATGACCAAGCCCTTTGGCTGTGCTGGGAGTTTCCTGGGGGTAGGTTGGTCACAGTAAATTGTCCTTAGCTGTGAATTTCACATTCCTCCTGAGACTCTAAATCTCTTGACCTCTGAGTCACATTTCGAAGTCCACACACTCTCCATCTGCTTGTTTGCAGAGAAGGGAGACAATGAGTGTCTGCAGAACTAGAGAGAGATTGAAAGGAGATGATGTCCTGGGTTCAAGGTAAAAAAGGACATCTCTGTATTAATGGGCTGCTATAGAAACTTGTCCTCCATCAGTAGGAAATTGTTCATCTACTAAATGAATAACAAGCTGGCACACCATTTCAAACGGAAGCAACCAACATTATGAATTATGACAAAAAGAACTTTATATCCTTAATGCTTACAAACACTGACAATCTGCAGAGTAGATCAAATTTCACAGTGTCCAGGAAAAAGAGAATTTCTGGTTTTCAACCATTATAGTGTATGAAGTGAAAATAAATTAATAAGAATTTTGGAGTAAAAGATGTAGAAAGCCTCATAAGGTTTTGCTTGAATACTCATTATTTACTTGTTTAGAGCTAGAATATTAAAGCAATATTTAAATAAGCCTATGTTTGCAATTATGTACCCTTAAGAGTAAGAGTTGGTGTAGTCTTATGATCTTGCTTAATTTTAGAGAAAGAAATCTTTGTTTGTTTTTTTTTTTTGTGTGTGCAATTCAATACGTGCCCAGAGTAAAGTAAATTAATAGCAAAAATGTCACTAAGAGTCTGAATATAAAATAGGGGTATGAAATTGCTGGCAGATCAGGAAAAACCTTTCTTAGCAATGGAAAGAAAAGAAAAAAAAATTCTTTCTTAGAAAAGAAAAAATATTTGACCCATGTATCCAGAATTATTTAATAAATGCAATAGTTAAGAAAAAATATGTAGGTATTTTTTTGTTTTCATCTCTTATTCTGCACTGAAACACTGTTTTAGGTATGGTGATACAGAGTACAATAAAAGCTGTGCTTACAAAATGCCTTTTATTCAAGTACCTTTCACGCAACTTAAATGTTATGTTCACAAAATCTCTCCTTAAATCTTACTCCCACTTCTAAAATTACATTAAATTTGTTTTGATACCTGAACTCTTATAAATAGAGAGTGTTGGCTGCATACATTGTGGAAGGATCTGTCCTGCAATATGAGAATGTAATTTCTCGTAAGTTACAAAGAAGTAAAGAGGAGCACACAGAGTCTGTGTGGTTTGTTTCAAACAATGAGTAAGAGGCCACAGAAAGGTCAGAGTTAAGAAATCTCTAGTGGTGCCCACTACAGTACACAAGACTGACCATTCCACTATATTTAAATGTATCTCCTAATTGCATTTTCCTTTCAAAAGGTATAATCTGAAATGATAGAGGGGAGAAAGATGTGAAACAAGATCTGATAGGTTTTCTTCCTTTTGGGAGATGGGTGATAGTTTCATTACTTGTTTTGGAAAAAAACTTATTCTTAAACCTTTCTGAAAGCAGTTCCTTTTTTATCTAACTGCCATGTAGCTGGTGTTATAAATCATCAGAAATCTAGATGACTAATGTGTGGAGATTTACATCCGACTCCTACAAAAACAAAAAGAATGGAAGCAGGTGCTTTGCTAAATATATATAAAAAATACTATTTCCCTGCTACTTTTCTACAATGCAACCACAGTTCCAAAGAATCATCACTTTAATATGTCATAAGGCCAAATACACTCCAAAGCTTTCAAGAGCAATCTATCCACTTAAACACACACACATACACTTATAGAAATATATAGCTTTAGCAGTGGAAGTAGTTCAGCTCATGCCAGTGAAATTAAACTGACAGCTCCTCTAGTACATTTTTGCCTCAATATAGAATCTGTTTTAGTTTCAGTGAGGCTTCATTTTGGTCCATAGCTCCATCTGCATGGAAAAGCTGACAAGAACAGTGTTGTATCCTAGAAGTTTTTAACTTTTCATTAAAAAGAGCTTCAGAAATGCTCAGAATCGGGCAACAGTTCACTTTCTTCCAGTCTCCTCACACACCTCTCCCCAGTGCCATGATCATCCAATGATAGCTCCAGTCTTCCAGAGACCTCTGTCAGCAAAGTACTCTTTGGAAGAAGAATGTGAGAGAAAGAGCTTCGGAACTCTGCTGCCACTGAGGAGAGAGATGAGCTATTGGCAGACAATACTCATAAGGACCTCTAGTCAAAGATTAAGGGGCAGCCCTATCACAGTTAGATTTCCTAGTAAGTAAACCAGTTCTGTGTTGGTCTCTGTAATCATGTGGCTGGTCCCAAGCTAGGCCAATGGTTTGAGAAGTAGTTACATCAACTTCTGACAAGAGAATTTGCAGAAGGAACTGAGAGGGAAGTAAGAGAAAAGGACCATCCCAAACAGGATTTCAGTAGTAGGGAAATTTACTCTTTTCTGTTTTAAGGGAGCAGTAAAGGATATTCAGTCTCCTTCCTCAAAAATCCAGGACTACACTATATGGATCACACGGAATGATGCATAAGGATTAAGATGGGGTATGAATTTGAAAAATGCTGATTACTACACTGACTATCGAGACAGATATTCTCAGTCATTATTAACAGGGCTTTTGGGTAATATAACCTAACATGCACTAGCTATGCCAGCAATCTTAGTGCAAGCTCAATGCAGGTTAGTATTTTATACTCATGTGATGCACGCTGTTTTCTCCTATAAACAAGCACATGAGATCACCCAATCAATTTTTATAATTCCTGCAAAAGTAGTGTTATTTATCCAAAGGCAGGGTAAAGGGTACAAAAAGGAGAATACAGAAAACAGTAGCGAGGTAACAAGTACAACTGTCTCTAACCTCACCCAGAGCTTCCTAACATTAGGAATGCCCTTTGCTACCTCAGAGAATACCTTCCAACATTCCAGGACTTTTTGAACTAATCACTCAGCTGTAACAATGAAATTGTACTCTACTCCAGGAAGGCTCATGGAGGAAACCCAATTTATATGAAAAAATTGACTTGGACTACAGAATTCTAAACAGAGAAAGCGAACATCTACCTCACCAGTAAGTATGAAAGATGTATATTTATTTCAGATTTCCATCAGCAAATTTTTTCAGAAATGTTTAGTGCAAATAGTGTCCAAGGAAGGTGAAGAGTAACTAGAAATATGACAAGATAGCCCACTGAGACTGCATGTAATTTAAACCTATATTACCAAAAGCTATTGACAGAGATGCAGAGGAAAGTTCATTTAATTCTTTCTTCCTCTCTGTCTTCCCAAACCTAAGACAGGAATTAGCAAAAGAAATAAGTAAAATCAAGTCCACAAATGGAGTTATTTTATGAAGACAGAAATGCACATTTCTAGTCTGAAATGCTTCATAGCCATTCACACCAAGAAAAGAATGTGTTCAAAGCAATCTTTAGTGTCCTGTAAGCAGAGAACATGTTGGATGTACCATCTTTGACACCTCTATATTTAGTCCATTTCAGACTGGGAAAGCAGTCTGGCATCTATTGCAAAATAGGTGCCATCTGACTAACTGCTGCAGAAAGTCATATCCGGATTCATATCAGAAGCCTAAACTGGATACAAGCTCAGAGACAATAATTTTGGTTAGTTTCAACTTAGATGCTGAACACCTGGGCCAGCTTAAACAAACGGACTTCTTCAAGCTGGAGGCCCAGGCTGCTGAAAAGACAGTGTTTCATAAGTAGAACACCTAAAGCTTGCAAACCTCTACACTACGAAGAGAACTCTGAAGGAAGTAGAAGCTTGGTCACATAAATAAGTTTGTGGATCAGGTACCGAGTGAACAAGTGAATACACATGGTATTTGTTCACCCACAGCACAGCTTTCAAAATCCATCTTTATAGAACACTTCAGATTTGACAAATTCACAGATTTCAAAGGACATTTTTCCAACCAAGCAGAAGTCTGAGGCACTGAGTCAGAGTACTATCATAAAGCAGCAGATGACCCAAAAACTTCTTTGGTGTTCTGATAACAATCTCAGCAGAGAGAGAATGATGGACTGCAGAACGAAATCCTTTGGGGTGTTTTGCTCATAGCAAGCTACACATATTTGTTGATGACAGGACTGGAAGCCTGGTTATAGATGCCCAGGCTACATTCCTTTTACCTGCAGGTACAGGGACCTCAGAATCATCTACTCTGCCTTCCTGAATTATCAAAATATACAAGACACAATAAGGCACTCTTCACTACAACAGTCTTCCACAAAGAGAATGACCCAAAGAGACAGAGAAAATACTTCTCTGTGAATTTAAAAAGTGTTAAATTATTTTCAACATTAAAATTATACCCTCAATTTCTATTATGAATTTATGAGACCTCAGCTTCCATCTATTGTTTCTTCTTAGAATTTTATTTGGTATATTACAAAACATTAAAGCATCTATTTTTTTCCTCTTAAACTAATCACATCAGTTCTTGAGCTTCTTAATGAATAGATTGATGTTAAAGTACTAAATTTATCCTTTTTATTCAGAACTCAATATTTTTGTGACTCTATTCTTTTCAACAAAATTTTTAAATGTGGACAAATTCAAATGCAAACAGCATTCCAGTTTTCCCACTGACATTGGTAAAATCACTACTCTGTTTCTCTGGAATGTCATAATATTTTTTAACGCTGGCACTGTGGGAGCTCATGTGGAAATTCTTGCCTGTTGCAATCTCAAATTCTCTTCAGAGTTGGTTTTACAGATAAGAGTCCCTCATTCAGAATTTGTCCTTCTTATATGTAACATCTTGCATCCAATATTACTCAGTATGCCTGTCTTATTTATCATGCTGCCTCACTTGGTCTCAAGGAAAAACTTCTCAATCCATGTGATTGAAATCACATCATTATGGCCAACGACACTTAATTAACTGTCACTCTCTGCCAGCTCAGGATCAACAATACAACAAAAAACCCTCCATAGACACTTAAAAAATGGCAATAAATACCTAAAAACTTTTAAAAACCTTTATATAATTAATCCTCTAAAGCATCATCACTCAGATATCCTCACAGGCTGTCCCGGCTATGAGCACATCCACACTCCTGGGAGTGCACGCTCCCCCTACTTGCTCACTCTGCCTTTCAAGACAAGGTTTTCCAACTCTGTTCTCATGCTGTCTGCCAACGGACAGGCTGGGAAGAAAGCACTCCCAGTTCATGCATGCTCTTACAAGTTGCAGGTCACCCTGAGCAGTCACTCCACCAGATGGATGTTGGCTCCTCACAGTGCCCAGCACAGCTTGGTCAGACCAAGCCAAAGGTTGAAATGAAAGGGGTCAGTGTCTGGCAGCATCATAGAAGTGTTTTTGCTCTGTTTCTCTAACCTGTCCAGCCATTCATGCTTTAAAAGCTTCATGCTTCTTTCTGATTCTCATTCAAGTTTTGTTTCTTGGTGGTATTTTTATTATTTTTTATTATTGGAGGGGTGTTTGTGCTTTTTTCCTAGTTTAGGGGTTTATGTTTCTGTTTTTTTTTTTTTTTTCCTCCTCTTTAATGAATTTTGGGAAATGTCCTCTCAGTTAGCCCAGTTAACCTTATTCACCCAGTTTTCCCTCACACACCCATCCTAACAGATGTTATTATCAAGGTCATTTTGCTAACTGTGGGCTCTACACTTATATTAAGTGCAATTTCCTGTCAATGATTTGTCTAGAACATTGGTACAATTATTGTAAAAAGAATTACAATATCTGTATAAGCCATTAAAAATATTTCCTCACAATACTTACTTTTAAACATCTTACAAGTGCTTCTAAGCTACTTAAATATCCTATGTTTTTTAAAGTTTGAGTGTACTTTATTTCCATGGTAACTTCTATCTACCAGCCAGGCAGTACAAAAGGGTCGAAGTGTTTGCTTGATAGAAAATACTTCCCATAATACCGTACTATTGACATAAAATTTTCCCTGCTTCAAGCTTCTACCAGTTGAATCCTGTATTGTATTTTCAGTTATTTTGCCTAAAATTTATGTCAGGGGAAATGGTCAATGGTTACCATGTCCATATAAGTTTCACTCATGCCATTAGAATATTTTCTACATACATACTCTACACAAATTTTTTGAAAAAGTAAAATATTACTGTTGATTTAAGAATATTTGTCCCCTAATAAATATTCCCCAAAATCTTTTCACTTGCTTTCTCATTTCACAATAACAATTTTTAATAACAATTTGTCCAGACACAGAATAGAAATATTAATTGAATTATTCTGACAGTTATGCATCACTACTGTGGCCAATAAAAACAACAAAAAGAACAGCAATACTCCCTTATTTCTGGTGTATTCTAAGACTACCACACAATCACAACACTCCTCTCCTATGACATAGATTGTACTTCTTTTTATACCTTATTTTTTAATAAAGGTTGTTATATGATTTCCTCTTTTTTTGTCTACTATGTATTAGTTTGTTCTGATATCAGTTTTGGTTTAATTGTTAAATTTTTACTTCCTTTTCCCTGGTAGCAAAGACAGACTCAAAGTCAAATATAAACTCTTCTATGAATTGGGCTTTTCTATGGCAAAACAATATATTCCTAGAAACTGACCAGTTTATACTCACAGCCTTCTGTTTATATGTCCTTTCTAATCCATTTTTCTCATCATTTTCCTTTGGTTTAGAAGATAGGTATTTCTGAAGCAGCATCATTGACTGCTTTTTATCTTTGATTTGCCCATAGGCAATCATCAACTTCATCTTTCTTTGCCACAAAAAAAAATATCTTATCTGGATGGTATTTTAAATTATATGAAATACCTTTTGTGATAGGAATTTATTATATATACTTCTTTGCAACTCTTAATGACATTCTACTACTGCTGCATGGTATTTTCATACATATCCTCAAACCTGAAATTTCCCATTAAAAAACGCAATTATTTTTTCCACATGTTATGGAAAGTTACCTAAGGACTAAGCCATCCTCCACTATGGTTTGATTCAGTAGTCTTTAACAGATACCTCCAGGCCTTTACTTAATGTATGTAACTCAATCTTCTGGGCCAGACCACTCAGGAAAATGCACATTACAGAAAGAGGGATATCAACATGAACATTCACTGAAGGTGAGGTTTTCTGACCTCTTTCTGGTTCAAAGGAGAAATCCATTACGGTTTTAATTCCCTGCACCATATACAGTCAAAATTCACACGGGCGTTAAATGCAATAAAACTCTCATTGAAGTAGTAGGCTGTGCACTGCATATGAGCAACCTGAAAGGCTAATGGGGTCACCATCCTTCCCCTCTGGTAGCTGTGTCATCAACAACCTTAACAAAAATGAACCTCAGTTCCTTAACGTGTGTAACAAATATAAAAGCTTTCCTCCGGAAAAATAATATGTAACCACTTGTAGAAGAAGATGCCTGCCCAATAAGGGCTCACAAACTGAGTAGGGGCAAAGAATATCCTTGTAAAACCAGACAGCTAAGTAAAGAACCCTTAACACAGCATGTGTGCCCTTTGGCAAAGAAGCTCATGGAATTGAATAGATTTGTGCGTACTTCATTTGAAACTTGCATGTATTGAGGGAGGGAAAACCGTGATTCCTCAACCCACTTCTTTCTGTCCCTGTAAAGCCTCTTCTGGCTTTTAAAAGGAAAACTATAGCATTTTTGTTAAACTGATTATAACATGTCACAATATTCAGTTATTGACATACATAATCAATACACAGAGATTACATCATCCTAAGGACTGAGAATTCAGACCTAAAATATATAATTTTACAAACAGCTCCTTTTGTTAATATGAGATTTTGCTATGGCAATGAGATTAATTCATCAATTATTCCATTACACACTGATGAAAAAGATGCACTAACACCTGGAATGTCAGCAGGCATGGCAAAGGAACATGGAATCTTTGGAAATTTTGAAGCTTGTAGCATATTAACTCAACGTGGTATTTGGATCAGCTTTTTATATCTGTTAATATAAATGCTTATTCTATTATTTATCTCTGGAAATACAGAAAAAAGAAAACAAAAACCTACAGAGCAAGATCAGTCCTGCTGAAGTAATTACTAAATATCTGATTGAGATCAGTTGGAGCAAAACTCTGTTTATGATCTCACAATAACAGAAGAAAAAGAAATCTAAAAGGAATTAAACTAGTTGCATGGAAGGGTTACTACTAGCTCATACACTTTACAATGTTAACGACAACTGAAAAATGGGCATTAGTGAATTAAAAAAAAATCCAATTCTTTTAATTAATTCCTGCAAGACAGAAATCTCACTTATATCATGAGAGACTGTCATGGAGAGACTGTCATCCTCTTCTCTTACATGAATAGTCCACTAATATCTGTATTTGGAGATGAACAAGAAAGTAAAATGTTGGTCTATAGCTGATGAATCTCCCATATGATGAAACTTTCATCCTCTTCTCCCTACCGTAACAAGTTCCAATCAAGACAATGGAATCTGATCATCTTCAGTAATTTGATGAGTGGGCATGAGAAGTGAGTAGCCCCCATCCCAGTCACAGATGGCCACCTTTTTTGCCATTATAAAGATTCTGGGATAAGTTCAAAGCACATGAACAGAATTAGTGCCTATTTAAGGTCTTAAGACAGTTCAGCTTAAGGTCATGTCTAAGGTGTGATGATAAGCAGTGTGAGGAAACCTGCACTGTTATGACTCTTGCTGCACCTCCCACACTGATAACCAGGCTCTTTGTGTGCTTGGCTTTATTTCCCATGTAACACAGCATGGGAGGGAAGAGATTATTGTCATGAAAGTGAAGAAAGGCTTGTAAGCAAAATCAAAATGTGCTGTAGATCTGAAGGACACTTCTACTTTCTGGAACTTACTACCACTGTTTTTCAGCATCAGGTCAGATCCTTTGGGCAATCATTCTTATATGTATGGTGAAATAAAAGCACCAGCTCCTGGGCGTTCTAGAAATCAGGTCCATACAAATATGAAAGGAAGTCACATCCATATTTCTGAGGATTATTTTAATGCACAGGACTGTATGAAATCCATAATCCCATAGCTGTCAACTAACTGATTCCTCAAACACAAAGAGCATTAATGAATGGTTTGCAGAGGAAACATCATTTATATAACTTATCTTGCTCTGAAGGTTCTGAGGAAGCTTTATCTAGTTGCAAGTGAAATAATTGTTGATGGAATCTTTTGCTTTGTTTTGAGGGTCGTTGGTTTCCTTTTTAATTCTGCTGGTTCCCGGTTATATTGCTCCCCCACAGTCCTGACATAACAAGTACAAGCTTGGCAGCAAAACTATGGTAGATTTTATTCAGTGGTCTGATGCTGCCTCTCTCCCTTTCACAAGCAGCAAAGGTAAACCTTGTCTTGGCACTGTGAAAACAGAATTTCAAGACTTATTACAGTGGTGTTAGTATTTAAATTTACACAAGCTATGGTATATACCTGAAATGCATTTTAATATGCCCAAGGAATAGATCCAGTCCTGGAAAGTTCATTGTTGTTTCTAATTGTCAGCGACTGCTACATTTTGCTTGCCTGCAGCTATCCAATTAACATATCACCACTACAGAAAATATTGTAATATGCTCAATGTCCTAGCGACAACGAGTCTCACACTCCACTTCTAGCCAACAATTTCCTTCTAATTGGGTTCCCAACATATTAGCAAATATCAGTGAAGAGCATACAGCAGATATGCCATCAGATAATGCAGCCTGCAAACACCTCTTCCTATTGCAGTGCAAAGTTCTGCTGTGGAGATATTCCTGGTAGCTTAGAATATCCAGAGAAAGAGGGAGAGAAAGAGAGGGAAAGCTCAACTCCAGAAGTGGAAAACATGTAACTTGTGCCCTGAGATATCGCTATGGCAACATTTAAACAATGAACAGAAAGCCCTGCAGGATTCTGCTCTTGCTTCCTTGGATACCGAATGTAAATCCTGATTCTCTTTTATTGTGTGCATGCACAAGAGTCTGATTTTTGCCATTTTCACTAACAGATAGCAAAGTATCCAGGCCCCCTACCAGGAACTACACATTAATTCCCTTCCACATATTGCAGCTTGTGAATATGCATCTAAAACACACCACTGGCATAATCATCTCCCCGCTTGTGTCCCCATTTCTACCCCTCAGGAGAAAAAAATGACCGTGATAGTACATTTAAGTAACAGGTAACCTTTTTTTTTTTCTGAATAAAGTCATTAAATGAACCACTCTAAGCTGTCACAAGCCAATCCCCAATGTCTTCTGCTGTGACAGGAAGTAGAGGCAGGATCCTTTCCAAGGGCTGCTCCTTCTCCAAGCTGCTTGACTTAAGCATGCTGCAAGGCTGCCTTCCAGATCAGCATGGCTGCTGCTATTCCTAAATCTTTCTCATCTGGGTTATCCTATGGGGGCTGAAGGAAGCTTGTTTTTCTTTATGATTTTTACAGAGCAGCTGGCAATGGGATGAAAGGCCCCTGAGAATAGTAACCCGAAATCCAGTCAGCTTCACTACTCTAGAAAATACTCAGTAGGTGCCAACTGTATATCTTCAGTGTAATTTTCATCCCAGGCTGAAAACAGCACTAATTCCAGGACCCTTCCCTCTCCCCTTGGTCCCTCACTAGCCATGAGAAACAAAAGCATATCTCCAAGCCAACACGGAGCCACTCTGGCAAGACCGAGATGGAGGCTCTCTCTCCCATGCTGCTGCTGTGCACAGTGCACTCCTTCAGTGAATATACTGCAACTGGGATAGCCTGGCTTGGGATTTTTCACCAGCACCAAGCTTTCTCAAAATGTGCTAAAATCCTGTCCTGAGCCTCATCCAAAATCTTCCTGCCTCATATTGCAGCAGCAAGAGTCTTCATGCCAAATGGGAGACAGCTTTTTAGGTCACAGGCAAATAATTTTAAAGCCTACATATAGGAAGCCATAGCAACACCTCTGGAATCCCTTTGTTTTTCTCCAGTCCCACACAATTGTCTCATATCTACAGCATTTTTTTCTTGGGTCTCACCTAATCTGAAAGCCAATTTTTCACTTGTCAGTGGTATCAGGCTGGGAGATATTGTGACACAATTTGCCGCTCCAGCAAACTGAACCTGCTTCAATTCTAGATCAGTACAAATCATTCCTGACATGAGAAAAGACACAGACCAGCCACCCCTTGCATTAATAACTTACACTTTGCCTGAAGTTTGAGGTAGGTGATCTCTGACCTTCTGGAAAACAATTAGACCAAACAGATCAGGACCTTCCAATACAGCTTTATCTTTCCTCCTGTACAAGCATTTAGTGCCTAAATATACATATAATGGTTCCCTGTACAGTGCCAAAATCCCAGCTGCCTGGGTCACTACCAAAAATATCATCCATGGTTTGAAGAGGAGACAGCCCTCAGGACCAGCATATGCCACTGAATGACACACCTGTGCTCAGGCACCTGTGAGGGAAGTAGCAGTCAGCCAGCTCCAGCCTCTGGTTGAGGAGATATGTTGCTTCTTACTTAGCTGGATGTTTGGATGAATGCTTTGGCTATTTATTTTATGATCAGCCCTTTGGGCTCTGGATAAGCCTCAGCACAAATGCTGAGAAATGCTATACTCACTCCCACTTTGATATTGAATGAGTTAAACTCTGGGTTGTTCCATGAGTCTTTTGGCTACTGTATTAAGTGAATGATTCACTGAAGTGTGAAACTGTTGCCTCTTTGGAAGCAGACACACATCCCTAGCTTTTTAATGTTGACAAGATTTGCCTATTTCAGCCCAAACTGGTGACTAAATTTTCCCAGTGCTTCTTTTTCATGTCAAGAAAATACTCCTGCTAGTTATTGTACAAAATGAATGGGGCACCTATGACAGCTTTCTACTGTCCAAAACTGGAGTTGCTCTATCAAATTTTCTGTTTATGTGTTCACTTGACAGCAATCCAGGGAAAAGCTTGGAGATGCCTTTTCCTTAGCCAGCTTCTTTTTCCATCAGTAATTACTGAGCAGCAGTCTCACATAAATTTAGCTTTTCTATTACTGCAACTGCTGATGTAAGTGTAGCCCACAACAGGGCACAGACTTATCATGATACATGAAGGAATGAACAAGAGAGAGTTTTGCACTTATTTTCAGATGTTGGCAAACTTATTACCCATTTAGTGTCCCACCAGGAAACATGGGCCCAGAGAAAAAAAGGAGGATAAAGTACTGCTCACTAAAACGATTTAGCTGTATTGAGAAGGATGAGAGTAATTGGAGCTGGAAGGAACAATTTTTGCTGTGCATGCTTCCTTCTTTTTCTGAACCCATCTGCACAAAGGGTCTGATTTGTTCGTGTGGCCAAACAAAAACTCCCAGAGATTTCCTTAGGAGCAGAATTGAATCCAAAACCTTAATCCTTTTCAAGTAGCCAGTGTTTAAGAGGCATGACCTCCAAACAGAAGTACATGGGACACATTTGAGAGGCAGAAGTTCTCATTTCCATTATGCCAAAAGATTCAGGACATTTACATGAAGTAACAGTAGTGATGTAAGTGAATGAAGAAAGGGGGGAAAAAAGGAGGAGGCTAATAATGGTTTATATTTATCCAGGGAAGTTACAGCTCTGTTTTTTGTTGTTTCATGCAGGTAGCTTGTGAAGTGAGAAATGCTGCCAGAAATTAAAAGAGCTAAAATCTAGACCTACCAACACTTCTTTCCTTCCTGACTGCTCTCCCCTTCTCCAGAATATTGCTGCTAGAGAAAAGTAAAATGAGTGGCAAAGCTTGTTCTGCACCTTGCCTGCCAAAAAAAACCCAACAAAAGACCATTCCTATTCAATGGCTCATTTAATTAGTTGTTTCTCACTCGCATTCTGCACCAGCTGTGGCCTAATACCTTCAGCTGGAGCCTTAACATGTGAAGGCCAAGGTTGAAGAGGGCAGAGGTGAGGGAGGACAGAAGGGGAAGAAAAATAAAGAAAACTCCCTACCCACAAGCTGTGCAGTCATGCCAGGAGAGGGGACGGAAGTAGCACTCTTCCCCACAGGAAAACATGGACCTCTATTTTAAACATCATGTTATCCTCCCTTTATTCCACACTCCCACACGACATTTCTCCAGGAAGGGAGAGATATTTACTGGTCTGTTACACATCATTGCTAATTTGTGAGCCCCACCATTTACAAGCCACTTTTTAATTATTTTCATTACCAGCATAATAAAAGAGAAAGTCTCCTGATACCTCAGAATCCTCTCACTGCTTGTCAATCTAAGTAAATCTCTTTCAACGGCCATGAAAGTCCAAGGGGACTCTGAAGGATTCACCACAAAATCACAAAATTTCCTAGGAGATCCGGAGGGCATGGGTGGCCAGTACAGCAGTTCCCTAAACTCCCCTTCAATAGGAGAATGTCCTCTCTCTGCCTGTTACTGTCCTTTCTTAGCAATGGAGTGTAAAACATGTAATTTCTGTCAGAGCTGCATCCTCAAAATCCATTAAAAGCCCCTGCCCCACACCCCCCCCACTCCCGCCAAAAGCCATCTTTCACCTCCCTGCTTGATTATAAAATGTTCCTGTTAATACACAATATCGATCTGCAATGTCAGACTGACTACCAGCATTCAAATTAGAGCTTTGAACTATTTTAAACACTTAGTAAATAAATAAACCTCCTCTGTGCACCTAATTCCGTGCAACTTGCATCCGTTTGTAGAGACTGGGCAATCAGGCAGCACCCCCCACTCACTGCAAGGGCTTTCTCAAAAGATTTCTTTGCTAGCGAGCATTTACAAATGCTGTAGAGACACACAGGCAGGTGTCTGCAACACCCTGCCAAGGATCGAGTTTTAGGAATTTGAGCTACTGTGAGAATTCAGTTCCATCCTCATTCCTTCCCTTCTCTTTTCCCAACCGCCCCCCTCCAGCCATTATCAAAATACAGCCAGGTTCTTTTTTCAGGTGGGGGGAAAGACCAAGAAAAGAGGAATAAGGATGAAAGAAGAGAGGCAATGGGGCACATTTCCTTTTCCAAAAAATAATAAAATGGAAAGTGTACTCACTGTATCCTCAAAGACTATCCAGCTGGAAATCCGAGTGATTATGAAAAACCAGGGTGGGGGAGGGGTTAGAAAACTATTTCATTTCAGCAACTGAACCAAAATTAAAAACAAGAAAGGATATAAAAGAAAAAGGATATCCAATTGCAATTTCCCAGCAATTTCAGTCCATACAGGTGCCAATCCAACCCAACACTGCTGAACTCTCCCCCTCTGGCAATTCGCTTTCTTCTTCTCTGTCCTTTATTTTCTCTGTGGCTCTCAACTTTTCTGCATAAAATTTCTGTAGTGGTAATGTTGATGGTTGCCTTCACTGAAGAACAGTGGTTTAAAATAACAGGAAAAAAACGAAAATCCTTGAGGAGGATGAATGGTCCTTTTCCTTTCTGAAACTTTTCATTCCACTGTGGATCGTATGCCTAGTTTCCTTTTTCTGGTTTTCTGCCTCTCTGGCTCCACTGCTCCCCATTGCTTTCTACTTGTTTTTTCTCTGGAGAGCAGAAATAACTGTATTTCCTTTTAAGCAATCCTCCATCTGTATTCTTTTAATGTAATTTTGTTGTGACACTTAAGATCCAGGTCTTGCCAGGCAATTTTCTTTTTCCCCCTTCTTTGCTGCACTATCAATTATCCAATCCATGTGTCTCCACATTAGAATGGGGATTCCCATTCTTCTTTTCCTCTATACCCCCACACTCCTTTAGAAAAGAATCTCCTTTTGCATTTAAATTTTTATTCCTGTCTGTCAAAACAATAAACTTTTAGTCTCTCTCCCCCCTCTCCAAAGATCTGATTAGATTTCCAATCACAACCCAGTGCGCAATTGGATTTTTGATTTCGGCAAGAAGCCAGCAATCCACAGCATCAGCACCCTCTCCTTGTTTCAAACTCAACGTTATATCCTTTTGCCTTCCCTCCAACTCCTCTGCATTTTCATAATTTCACATTAAATGAAATGAAGGAGGGAGGGAGTAGAGAAAAATTCAAGGTTCCCACCAGCTGTCAAGAATAAATCCATCACCTCGTTATTTTTTAAACACTTGGGATGGGTATTTTTACCGCCCACTCTCGCCTTTGCCCCCCCACTTCTCAAAATCCTTCAGACGTTAAAACTCCCCCGATGGGGCACAAAGGAACCCGAGAAGATGTGATTTGTCCTCTTAGCTGTAAATTTCAGAAGCACACTTTGCTTTTCATCTTCCTCTCCATCTTTTGTCCAGCAGCTATATGAATCCAGAAGCACCGAGACGGATAAACTTCTATTTCTTCTTTGAGGAGAGAGAGGAAAAGCGAGACAGGAAGAAGGATAAAAGCTCTCCCGTCTCTGCCTCCCTTTTCCTCCCTTTCTGTGTTTCAATGCAGGTCTGATCTCATTTCCAAGCTGAGCCTGGTGTATTTCAGATGTACAAGTTGGATTTCCCTTCTGCACAGCAGTGAGTTAGTCTCCCATCTTCTTCCACAAGCCAGTTATCTTCCCCCTTTTCTTCCTTCCTTCCTGCCTCCCTCCCTTCCAAGATGACACAGTCCCAGGAGCGCAGCCGCTTCTTTCAGCTTTTAGTTTCATCCCTGACACGCATAGCCCTTTGCACAGCCGAACCGCTTCCCTCCTCCTATGAGCTGCAGCTTGAATTCTCCCCGTGTGAGCATGTAGGGACGCATGTATGTGTATATCCAGCTCCTGACAGCTGCTGCTGTTGCTGGGAGTAGCTCCGCTTTTCAGTCGCTCTGCTCTCTGTTACTCCCCACCTTTCAGCGGCACCCCAGGATTTGCGAATGTCCCAGGGCCGTTCTCTGTGGCTACATTCCTCCTTCTCCCCTTCCGTTCTCTCCCCTCTTCCTCTGTTGCGGTTTGTTTTTTGTGGTTTTTTTCTTCCCCCCCCCCTCTCCCCTTCTTCTCTTTCCCCCACCCCCCCTTCCCTTTTTCTTTGCTTGTGATCAGTAAAATACAATTACCCAATTACCTCCCATCATCTTAGCACTGATTGGTCAATTGCATTAACACTTGATGTCAGGGAAAGGGGCCGGGAGCTGCTCCGACGTGGCATTGCTGCCACCTGCTTGACAGACTGGGAACAAACTCAGGGTTACCTTAAGAAATCTCCAAGTCAGAAAGCAGTAATTGAAAAACAAGGGATCATCTTAAGGAAAGGAATGTCAAAACTCATTTTCTTAAAAGCCTGCCGGATTCTGACAGTTCAACCAGTATTCGCAGGTTCCAGCCTAGCCGCCGAGGCAGAGTAAATGACAGCAAAATGAAATGAGGTATAAAGTTGTCTTTGCAGAAGAAGTACAGGGCAACCAGTATTCACAGGTACCAGCTCTGGCCACAGATGCAGAGGTACGATAACAATATGAAACAAGGTATAAAGTCATCTTTGCAAAAACTGTATCAGTGAAAATAATTTGCATTGAAAGACAATCTGTTTTCCTTTTACAGAAATCAATGTTTTTTTAAAAACTTGTATGCACATACAAATTACCTAAAATTCCATTTTGGTAGTTGTTCAAGGGCAAAACCTTTTGAACAGCTTCAAGGTTTCAGTGAGTTTAAGTCCTACCTTCAGTAAGCTGCGACAGCAACGCAACAATGCAACATCTAGGATCGCCTATCAAGTCTGCCACAGTTTGATTAGAATGACTTCTGACATGCATTTTGCAGTTTTCTGAACTGGCTCCCTAACTTGGGTTACTGAAGTACTGACATGTTTGTTATGCTCTTACCTTCTTACCCAGGTATGTTAGATGTACTTACCTATGTTACCGAAAGTGCTCAGAATTGTGCTTGTGAATTGTTTCTCTCGGGGATCTAAGTTCAGTGGAAATTTTACAGGAAATTTTGCATGTGTAAGGTCAGATACACTACTCGCTTCATGGAAACAGAAGACCGATGATGTATGTGCTGGCATTTGTCTCTCTCAAAATCAGAAAGATATTATTTATAGATCTAACTCCTCCACATAACCCCAAAAAAAGGATAAGTCAGGTGCTTCAATGGCAATTATAGCAAACTTCAAATATTAAGAAGCAACTCTGAGTTATTCCATGCATATAGTAATATAACTAGCTCTTTGCTCAGTCCTCTCTCAAATAGTCAAGGTATGTTTGATATCCTTACTCAGGCTTCAGACTTTGTGTGAAATTGACATACTTGAAAATAAAGTTTAAGTTCTATGCCATATTAGAAGTTTTTTCCAGAATTATAAAATCCATAAGCTAGCTGAATTCAGTCAAGTAACACTTCCTGAATCATTAACATTGACTTTCAGATTTATTCTACTGACTCAACAGGCTTTCTGGTGAGAAGGTCCTACTAGATATAAGTTAAGCAACTGGAACCAGGTGCATTTATCATCTGATCTTACTATCCCTGAAATCAGTGGCAAACAAAAATTACCTGCAAGGGGTGAAAGGCTGAGTGTGCAGCAATAATAAATAACCCAAACCTAGTGGTTTTTCAAAATGCTAAAAAAGTCTGGGGTTTTTTGGGGAAGGTTGCGAGTGTGGTAGGAGATGGAGCTGCTGACAAGTAACAATCTTTTTCTCAGTTGGTGAGCTTATTTTGTTCCTGTCTGATTCACTGATGCTGCTGGTGTATTTTGGGTCTACAAACGTCTTATGAGAGTCTTTTTCTTTTTACTACTCAAAATCCAAAAAAACCACAAGGTTGCTCCTTTTCCCAGAAAGGATAAAAACATCACAGTCTAATATGTTTCCTCCACTGTTTTTTCAAAAAGTCCCTGAAAAATTTCCTGCTACTATTAAAGAATCTGTGAGTGAAAGGAAAGGTTTCTATAACTGAAATAAACAAATATATAGGTGTCAGGTGCAGAAGATACACAATTTTGGGCATCCAATCAGAGTTGAAGACACAAACTCTGCTATAGCTACAGTATCTCTGTTGATACAAAGTGATACTTATGATAGAAATGTGCACATTTTCAAATGACATCAAAATACACATCTCTAACAGATAACTGCTTAAATAGATTACATATCTCTACGTACAAAGATAATATATTTGTGACTAAACAAAAAAACATATCAAAACTGCAATGTGCTCTAGGCTATGATATGATCTCTTAAAGTTTGTTATCTTTAACACATCAATTAGGCTTTATCACCTAATAAACACAGAAGATAGTGCAATTAGCTTCTTAGAATATAACTTTAAAGTGATCTAGTTTGCCATATTTATAGGATGACATTGCACGCTACATGAAAAAGTAAATATCCTTATTCTAAACAAAATTAAAAAATATAATTGCATTATCTGTTTTACAAGCACATACGTCACATGTGCATGAAACCTGTTTAAAACAAATATTTTGGTACGGTCACAATAACTCATTCCTTAATCAAATGTTAAAAGGCTATCATTAACTCTGGAGAGAACTGTTACATTTTTTCTGCAGCACATTGTATGTTGTTGCCTTGAAACAGTATTGTTCATATATTGCCTTCAGTCTCGCCCAATCCTGAGTATGGAAGGCTAACAAAACTCAAATGTATGTACTGGCAAATCCTCACATAACAAACATGAGCAACAGATTGTTATAAAGATTGTTATATAGATTGTTTTCCTTTCCAACAGACAAGGCCAGTTATGGAACTGTCGCTCTGTGTATGAATAACGCTGGAAGAGACTAGTGGAAAACACCAAATATTCACAATATTCAGTCATTTGGTGGAAGAGAAACATGGCTAAAGCCAAAGAGAAAAGGATTCTGACCCTAAACAAAGGAGAAGAGAGGCATTGTAATTGAATAAACATAACCAAATTTTGAGGAAAAAACAGTAAAACCAGACCCTTTACCTAAACAAAGTGAAAAGCAATTGCAGCATTTTTCTAAGGCAGTTGACAGCCCCACCTTCCTTTTAAATAAAAGTGAGGAAATCATAAAGAAAATGGTGGAACATAATATTCTTTCTATTTTATTTAGTTTTGCTGACAAGAATCTCTTTGCGTATGGAGAGAGTACTTGAATTCTCTTAGAGCTTACTACTTTCAAAAGGGAATAAAACTTGCTGACAAACATGCTTTTGACTGCACAGATCTAGGATCAAGCTCATTAGCCAATTCATGAATTCAATGGAGATCCTAAAACTCTCAGACTATATAAAATATATCATATATAATCTAACAGGAAGACTGTAAATTTTCTATTGTAATAGGAGCCCACAAGTACATAATGTCTGGTTTATGTGATTTCACTGATTATTGTTCAGTTCTTTTAATACAACAAGCACTAAAATCAGGTGCATACAATCAAAATTATACGCTGACTGATACTGCCTCATTTATTAATTTTTATGGGATTTTTTTTTCTGATGTTTACAGTTTTTAGTGAGGTGTTTTTTTGTTGTTGTTTTTTTTTGTTTGTTTGTTTGTTTTTTTTTTTTTATGGTAATTTCTGCTGGGTCATAGTGGCTTGGGAGAAGTAAAAGAAATCTTCCTTCCAGGAAAATCTGGATAAAGCCACAGCGCATGATTTTGGCACACGGATGTGCACATGACTGTTCAATAAACTAATCTCTTCATAATATCATAATAACAACTGTTTCTGGTAAAGATGGAACTGAATGGTGGGGTTTGTTGTTTACATTTTAAGGGAACCACATTCTCTAAACTTCTGTAGGTTTATTGCATGTTCCTTGTGCAGTTGGGTTAATAGGACAAATTTAGAATTGTTGTACATTTGTACAAATTTTCATCCTCCGTGCTAACCATCCATGAGTGAAAACAGCCTGCTGTTTAGAGAGACTTTCTAGAATTTCTCCTTATGGAACCGAGCCACATAGTGTCAAGGTTTCTGTCATGCAGAGACAAAACCAATCCCCCAGGCTGATCAAGAGGCATGCCCTTGCTGCTGCAAAGAGGCCTGATGATATCCTGGGCTGCCCCAGGCAAAGCATTGCCAACAGGTTGAGGCAGTTGATCCTGCCCCACTGCTCAGCCCCAGAGAGGTCACACCTGGAGTGCCGTGTCCAGATCTGCGCTGCTCAGTGCAAGGGAGACATGGACAGACTGGAGAGAGTCCAACAAAGCAGTGTGAAGACAACAGACTGGAGCATCTTTCCTATGGGGAAAGGCTGCAAGAACTGAGACTGTTTAGCCTGGAGAAGAGGAAGCTTGGGCGAATCTTATTAATATCTACATGTACATGAAAGGAGGGTGCAAAGAGGATGGAGCCAGTGGTGCCCAGAGACAGAACCAGAGGCAGTGGGCACACAGTGAAACACCAGCAGTTCCCTCTGAATATCATGAAACGTTTTCTACTATGACAGTAAGAGCAGTGGCACAGGGTGCCCAGGGAGGTTGTGGAGTCTTTCCCCTTTAGTAATATTCAGAAGCCATCTGAACATGGCCCCAGGCAATTTGCTCCAGGTGAATCTGCTTGAGCAGTGACCTTAGAAGGTCCCTTCCACCCTCAAGTATTCTATGATTTTGCAATTTAACAGTCCCTAGAAGTATTTACATAAAAGGAAAATAAGAAATCTCCCACTTAACTGGTAAAAATATTTTTCTAAAGTGCTCTTAGTTTTGCTTATTCACTGTGGGCTGAGGAGAGTTATGTGCTTAGCATTCAACCCTACACCAGCAGAGGGTCTCTTGTTTTCTAACATGAATGATGCTTTGAGGAAAATAAATATCAGAAAGAAAAACTACTAACAGAAAAAAGGTAAACATTTCCTAATTTTCCTCTTCTAATTGTGTTGCAATTCTGACTAGGACATATAAATTTTAAGTGTTTTCACTCTATAGCAGTTCTGAGAATAGTACCCAAATCCTGTCATTTTCTTATGCCACTAATTTCAGGCTTAGAATTTGGATTGAGAAGAATTCTCTCCTTTCTAGGACTGAGTGCTATTGACATTAAGCTGTCGTGAATTCATTCCATAGGGAAGAATAACTCCTTTGATTTCAATGGACCATCTCCAGATTAATGCATGTGTAAATGAGAATAGAGCACTCTTCATTTTATATCCATGCCCCATTTAATATGTATTTGGTTTTCTAAATCACACAATTATAAAATCATTGTGATTGGAAAATGTTAGTAGAGTGAAAAAGGACTATTTCTTTTAAACTGAATTTTTGAGAATGTAAAATTTAAGAATATAGACAACTAGACTTGGGCAGGAATGATCCATCTGTTTGAAAATAATATCTTTATAGTGTGACAGCCTTTTTTTCCCTCAGTGAATATTAAATAGCAAAAAACTGATACTTTGACACAGAGATGAATGTATCAGACATCCTAATTTATTCTCCTGTGGAGTTATTGTGACTGGAAAATACAATTTCCACATATTGAGAATTAAATCTTAACCACGTATGCTTCAAAGCTTTAATGAGAGACAACCTAGCAGCCATATTTTCCTACCTTGTCCTTATGTTTAGCATACATTTAAAGTGAAATTCTGATACAGGGAAAAGATTTACAATTTAACTCTTGAGCCGAAGAAAAGGTAACATTCAAGATCTCTAAATTTTCATCACAGAAAAGCATAATAGTTTGCTTTAATCATGCAAAAAAAATGACAGCTTTCAATAAATTGGGGACAAAAAGAAATGTTTCATAGAAAGATAATTGTCAAAATGGAGAACATAAGAAAGTTTTGTGGCATAAATAACAATTCCAAAGGTGATAATTTTGATTTTCAAGATCTCTTTTCAGGTACATATAAAACAACCTACTTCAACTAAATATCTTCAGCATCTTCTATGTCCAACATTGGGGAATCATCTTTACACGAGAAAAAATTTTCACTTCATCCTCACTTGTCAATATAAAAAAAAAAAAAAACCTGTACTTTCATAATGATTTTTTGTCCTACTCCCTTTTCTTCCATCTCCCCCCCCCCCCCCCAATTACTAATGGCTCATCCTTGGCCGCCAGTAAACATTAGCTTTTTTTCTTTTTTTTGCAGATTTGTCTAAATTCAAAGGGATTTAAATACTATAATGCATATTATATAAGGACCTGATTTCTTACCGTTGGTGCTTGCAAGACTGCTGGTAGTGATGTAGGCATCAAAAGTGTTATAGCCAGGACTCACTGGAATTGTATTTCCAGAGTCTTTTCATGATCTCAAGATGGACTATTTGATTCTCTGCACGCCTGCCACTCCACCTGTAAAATGGAAATAATACTCACTGCATGTGTCAAACAGGAAGGACTCACCTATATTTAGGGAGAGTAAAGTCTTCCAGTAGTGTCAGTGCATGACCTGACCCCAAAATCACTACATGATGGACACTACACCAAGCAAGGCAGATTGGAAAATATAAGGTAGCAAATAGAGTAAAAACCCATCCCTCTAAATAATTATCATTCTTTTCTGTACCCTAGCAGTCAATACCTGATATTAAATAATTTGAGATCCCTGAGCATGCTGTAATATAAATGTACACTGACAGATGTTGACTTAAACTAGGTGAATGAGAAGTCAGGGAACAATTCAGGACCTAGAAATGAACGAAGGCAAGAAGCACTGTATCCATACTCACAAATGTTCTGAGCTATGGTATATGTTACTTAAAAAATTACACTTCAACCTTAATTTCTCTGGATTTTCTCATCAGGTGATCAGGTCTCACTTCTATCTCCACAAACATATTAAAACTCTACATAATTTAAAGAGCATATGAAACACCTAGTCATCCTTCAGTATCATCTTAGAGAGATGGATGAAACACTACAAGACAATGATGAGCCTCTTGAAACTCTTTTGGCATTTACTGGGTTACTGCTACTCTAGAACAGACCAGCAATCTGTCTAGTCCACTGTGGTGTCATTTCTAAAAAGAATACAAGATTATTCCATAACAAATTGTTCCATAACTTTCACTTCATAAAGCAGTATAAGTGGAAGAACAGCCAAGACCAATTTTCATTGGATTTGCACTTAAGCCCTGGAAATGTTACAAGTGGAAAAAGGTAGCTCTGTGCTTTGGAGACAATGAGAGGAAACAGGTTTAATATGAATAAACATCTTTGTCCCCATCAGGGCAGGATCTTTTGAAAAGTTCTTAAAAAATCTGTGGATGAGAACTTTTCTCATTCTTTATTGACCCCACATTAGACATCCTAAGAAGAAATGCTGTCAGTCACAAGTGGTAAATGTGATGGCAAGAATAATGATTATTTAAAGAGTATTTCTTTTTTCAAAATTTATTTTTATTTTATTATTCCAATTATTATTTTAATTTTATTCATAAACAATAATTTCTTATTATTTATTTTTAATTCAATGATAATTTAGGCTGTTTTCCTACAAACTCTCTGAACTTCATGCCCAGGTGGAATGGTACAGTATTAAATCAATACTCACCTTACTGAATCACATCTGATCTTCAAGGTTTAGGGAAGAGTTTCTTGTTAAAAGGATTACTTCTGGTGATGAACAGGATAAAACATCTGTAAGGGATGAAACATTGTTTTATGAAGCTGCACATCACGATTATAATAATTGTTTGGGTGTGGGAAAAAAACCAAAAACCACAAGAGGTGATGCACAGAAGTCTGGATTTTATCCATAGTTGTACTTTTTGGTTTTTCAGACCTTCTATTTCTCTCTCCTTGCACTTTTCTCCTAGCTTAGATTGAGACTGCATTTCCTTTAAATTATATTTGCTTTACACTCATTTGTGCATGTAGGTGGAAGTATAAAATATTTAAAAATCTATAATTTAAGAGATAAGGAGAATTATAAGCTTCAAAAATCACAGTACTGATAGTCTTTTAACAATAAGAAGGGCTAATATTAAGAAAATTAGAATAAGAGGCTGAAGATAAATTTCCAAAAGTTCTTCAAAACTTAATGGAAAACACATTTTGTAAAAATCAGGAGGTCAAGGGATATGACCTTTCACTTAAAATGTTTCAAGTGGGCCTTATTTTCAAAAGCAGCACAGCAGTATTTGCTAAATCTAGCTCCAGTTAAAATGTGCTCTCCAAAGATGAGCCAACTACAATGAGTCATCACTTTTGGAAAACACATTTAATAACTCCATACATGAAGGCAAAGATCTGGAAGCAAGAATTAACCATCTATAATCCCAAAGCATGTACAGTACATTTTATTAGCATCTCCTTCCTGGATGACAAATTTAGAAGAAAATATTTGGTTCAAAGAAAAATTTTAATGCAATCTCTCACAAAATTAAGGTTGCAAAGCTGTTTCAATTTCATATTAAAACCTGTCCCAAGAAATACGATAATTAAAGACATATTAGTTTGGGTTTTTTATTTAATGCTCCTGTCCTCAGTTTTCTTAGGAAAATAAATACAAACAAAATAGAAATATATAAATTGTTATTTATTGAAATGAAAAAAACCAATAAATATATGGTTCCAAATTTATCTTTTTTACAGAATTATTTTCCCCTAACATTTCTTCAGGAATTCATATAGCTATTGAAAACCACAGAATTGTATATATTGCTGCTTCTTTTCCTGCGTGACTGCTGCAGATAGAAGAATCAAAGATTGGTTTGTTTCTGCCTTTTTTAGAGATACATAATCTATGTACATAGATGTTTATCATGACAAATCGTAATGTTTAAATGCTTTAATGTTTAAATGTAATTGTCATGGAGGTTTTATGGTCATAATGATTTAAGGAACAGATATTTATATAAAAGAACATTCAAAAATGTGTGACAAATAATTGACAAAATTTAGATATATACTTGAAAATAAACTAGATTTTAGATACTAGAAAATATATACTTTTAGAGAGATAGATGCAGATTGGTCCTTTAACTCAATGTGTGACAAATAATTGACAAAATTTAGATATATACTTGAAAATAAACTAGATTTTAGATACTAGAAAATATATACTTTTAGAGAGATAGATGCAGATTGGTCCTTTAACTCAATAGTTTAGGATTTTCTGCTTGTTTGTAGGCAGAGAAGCATTGGCATTGTTCTCATTAATTTAATGTGTTTAAGATCAGAAATTCTTATTGTCCATGCAAGAATTTGTGCTTGCTGAAATTCTTCAATTTAAAATTTTCTGAGCAACGTCAGAACATCACAGAACCTGACTTTATTCTACAAAAAAAATCTCTACGAGATATTTTAAAAGATGCTTAAACATGTGGATTTGGAAAATTCTGTGATTTACAAATTTTGTCTAAGTGCATTAATCAGCTAACTCCCATATGTTTTCATCTTTAGAAGCCTTCCAGAAAAGAATATTTTTTTTTTTGTTTGCTAATATAACAGAAATTAATAGGTGCTAAATGTATAAGGTCCATGTATAACCTTGCAGGGGCAAGGAGTATATCTTACAGGTAGTCAGCACCATCCAGATCAGTTTAATCCTACTGATATTGATAACTATCCCATTTTTTTGAAAGGCTTCATTTCTATTCCTTATTTCTTCTGAACAGAAGAAAACAAGCAGCTTGTCACTATGGTATTAGGTGGGAGGCAGTGCATGGCAAGATATGAGTCAGTCATTAAGCCTGCTGGTCAGTTAAAAACCCAAAAAACTCAAAAACAAACTGCAGCTTGTCATAATGACTGGGGCAATTCTATGCAGGGAGAATATGCATTAGGCAATTTATTCACAGATGGGAATTTATTTCCAGAATATGCTACTACTAAGACAGGGAAAACATTTGAGATACTTCTTCTGTACCTTACCACAAAAAACTTCATATATCTGCATTTTCTACATTCCTACTTTAGCAAACCAATTGATGTTTTCTCTGGGCTAGTTCTGTGTTATACCCATGCCCATCCTTGGGATTTGATTCTCTAAGGTATTTAAGCGGGATATTTATAGGCCAACCTTGCTGATGAAGACCTTGTATGCTAAGCCCTAAAATGACAAGAATTTCTGCTTTGGTTAAATGAGAGCAAGTATATAAATATATCTCAGCCCTTTGTCACAAAAGTGTGTGGGAGAGGCACATTAGGCAAGGTACTAGAAGTGAGGGAAGCTCTAACTACTTGCAGCTATGACACATTATTATTCATTGCATGGCATGTCACTCAGACTGCCATAATGCACAGCAGAGAGCATGCACATTTATCAGTGCTGAACAGCACTGAGAGGGGCTGCAGAAGCACAGGTCATTCGGGGAAAATACCTCTGCAACAATCCAAGCACAAGGCTGCTGCTCTTTGTGAAACGGATCTGGCAACACAAGCAACGGCATCATCAACTCGTTACTAACAATCAAAACAATTCATGCATTACAAATGGAGACATATCTAAAAGGGCTTCCTGAGGTGGAGTCAGAATTCTGTATTCAAAGTTGTCACTAAATATTATCCAACAAGATGTATCAGTCTTGGAGAAAGTGATCTGAACAAAGAACAGGTCAAATGCTCAAAGAGTTGCATGGGTACAATGTCAGCACAGTGTTTTGCACTGAGGAAGAAAGGTTTCTCAAGAGAAGGTAGAATCTGCAGGATCAGAGAAAGCACAAATAGAAAAAGCTAAAATCACACAGGAAGAATGAAAAGAAATAAGTCAGCAAAGTAAGGAAATCAGATATAAGCATCAGGTTCAAACACACACAAAACAAATGAGTCAATTAGGCAAAAAAGGAAGTCTGAATTTCTTGAATATGAAATTATCATGTAATAGATATAAAAAAATCCAGCTTAGTTTTAATGTATTTGAAAATTAGCTTTTATGAACAAAAAATGTATGGGTTTTTTTTCCGACAAAGATTTGCTTCCTTGAGTATTTGCAAATAATGAAATCACAATGGGCAAATTTATTTTCCAGGCCCACCTTTAAAATTATTGCAATATTGAGATAACTTCTTCAGTTTTTCTGCTTCTTTCTCCATATACAGCAGCATTCTCTGTTTAGGGATTTTGGTTTTGCTTGACTTTAAAGTCAGGCTTTAGCAGAAATTCAGAGAACCCTCAAACAGACTTACCAAGTCCGAAAACATTACTGTAGTGATATCGCAACCAACCCTGTGTGAGACTTTCAGGTAGCTGGTATCAGCACTTCCAAACCTTATCTATACTTCACTCATGATATTTCTTTTAGAATACATTTGATAATGTGAAAAAAATCACAGGGTAATCTTCCTTGTTAGACCATAAGTTTGAGCAGCAATGACTGAGGCGCAGAGCATTTCCTAGGAAACTAGTAAGAGGCACTAATTATCATGCTCTTCTATCAAGAATATCAATTTCTTAGTAACATTGTAGTATTTATCTATCTATAAAACCCTGCAAACTTATTACCTTTCAATTAACAAAACACCCACACATTAAGTTGTATTGATGCAGGTCTTTCCATCGCAGTGTGTTTACAATCCGTGTATAGGAATCATCTGACAGGCCCACAAAATGTACCAGCCTCGTAACTTCTGGTAGGTGATTCCCAGTAGTGCCACACAGAACATTCACATCCAGAGCAAGAATTGGGATTTGCGTTCAATTTCTTTCAAAATTTTAGTAGGTAAAAGACAATAATGTTACCATCATGTCACCATCACTTTTTATCATTATTCAAATGACACTGATGTCAAAGGACTGGAACAAAACTTTCTAACTTGATCAGGAATTTAATGGTCTAAGCAGTACAAAGCATGTTCCTCGCTGTGTGACCATTTCCTAATTCACGGAACAATTTGAGAACAACAGTAAGCAAGCAATTTGGAACAACATGGCTGTGGGCAAAGGCGATATGAGAAGGTCAGGATGAATATAAACGTGAAAACTAGAAAGGATTTATGTATTCATATCTTCATTAAAAAGATAATTTCTTTCAATAAGCACTGCACCATACATAATTAATTTTTCATAAGATTCAGGATTGTTATCTGATGACTTCTAGCAAAATTTGTTATAAAAACCACCTCATCTTTACCCTTTTTATGGAACAACCAAGCAAATTAAAGACAAATAAAGGAGAGAGGAAATATACTGTTGCAGTATGTGATGCTCTTTCTAGAACATTCTTGGTCTGGGTTTTGTTGGTGTTCTGTTTTGGTTTGGTTTTTTTGTTGTTGTTTTTTTTTTTCATTGATATTTACGAGAGACAAATTAAATTACAGAGTCATAGCTTTGAAAGTGAAGGGGTCAGCCAGTCCAGTGTTCTGTTTAAAATACATCTGATTAGAGCAAGTATCTCAAGGCACATCCAGCAGAGACACACCACACCTACAGGAGCCCACAATCTCTCTGGAATATCATATCTGCTTTTTAACCACCCCAGAGTTTTACGGCTTTCCCCCCCTATCATTAATATGAAAACTGGGAGCTACAGTGAGAGAGGAATTGCCTAGGAATGTTGCCTGTGCTGTCCTGGGAGCTGAATTCACCATTGCAATGCTGGTAATCGATGTCTATTGAATGGAAACCTACTGCAGGATGTCAGAGGAATAAAGAGCACCCGCTATGTTAACCTATGCACTAGAAATGTTCCACAAGGAACAAAATATTATACTTTTAAATGTAGAAAGAAAATATTGAAAAGGTAACCTTAAAACCAGAACAGTGGGATCAAGGAATTAAGAATGAAGAGAGAATATCTGTATCTCCAGTACCTCAACGAGTTTATTAGCTAAAGAAGTAATGATCTTTATGCAAAATTGTCAACAGGGCATTGTGGAATATCTGGTTTGATTCTCTGAGTTTTATTGATATCCTGCTGTTCCTTGTGATACTCTGGTGTCATGGACATATTCACCATTGAAAATAGTTAGAAAAATCAAGTTAGAAGGAATTATCCAACATAAAAATGTTCATCTCAAATCCCAGTCTTTCAAATGCACAAAGTACAACTGGTACATATAACTTTTACACAAATGTATCAGAAGCAGATGTATTTTTCATTTCAAATTATACTGGATCATTCCAGATGAAACTGGCCTATTTTAGCTTACACAAATTTATACCGTTATTCAATATGGCATATGATTCTGAATTATTAGAAGCCAGACTAAAAAGACATTTCATGAATGATAAAATATGGCAAGTTTTAAGATCTTGATAAAAAGTATATAAAAGCTTTTCAAATACATAAGCTTAAAGTAAAATATTTAATCAAAATAAAATGATATAAAATACAAGATTTAGTCATAGATAATTTTAGGATATGAATATACTACGAAAGAGATTTACTGAGATTATAAAAAGATCCTGCTTTTGAATGATACTTGAAAAAACTGAGAATGCATAAGATAGTCTGTGGTCAAACATGGTGCATATATCCATTGAAATGGGAGGCCAAATGTGTACCAAGGATTTATTCTCAGATATTTCTAATGATTACCAGCCAGCTCCTACTGGACTTGCCCAAGCAAGTATACATTATGACTTTGTCAGAATCACCTTCACAAGAAAAGCTCAATTGCAGGGCCAGAGGCTGGACTTGAATGACCCCTGTGGGTCCCTTCCAACTCAGAATATTCTATGATTCTATATTATTAGTTCTCCTATATAAAATGTCTGTCAGCTATTGTTGTTTTAGACATACACACGTATGTGTGTATACATACACTTACTTTGTCTGCTCCGTACAAGCAGAATAAAAATAATTTTGTGTGCAAATATAGCTGTAAATTTTAACCTAAAGAAAATAACTTGGAGATACTTATAAAATTTAACAGGTATCATATGAGGATAGAGAAAACTAAGTTATCAGAAGACATGAAAAATCAACTAGGGATCAGCATATAAATTGAGTTTTTTCTTGACAACTGTCATTCTTATGCCAGAGTTCAGACAAGCAATGGCGATGTCTCACTCTGACAGCCTTCCTCTGCTGCCTGCCAGCACTATCAAAGCATCAAGGCCTCTGAAACCAAACCAACTGATTAAAAAACTAGAGCAAAAGGAGACCAAATTGTTTCCTTATTATCTCATTACCTGTTTACCTCAACTGTGTATTGTAAAGGAGATTTATGTAACGCTGTTTCATCAAGGAACTTACTCTGTACAGGTTTCGATAAAGGTGAGACTGATGCAGCAGAATGCACTTCTGGCTATGGATACCCTTCTTCTGTGCATATAAGACATGACCACAGACTTGTGAAAGACTGTATGGGAGACTGCAGAGAGATGTTTTGACCTATGCCTACTGGGTTGGGCATGAATTGCACTAAATAGGTTATTTAAAGAGTTATGCTGCATTGTCAACCACTCTTAAAATATCCGTTTGTAATAACAACAACAACAAAAAAATAAAGTCTTAAAAAAAGCAAAAGTGATTTCTATTTTTTATTCCCCAAAAATAAAAATTATAAAAGACAGTCCTGAACCTCCCTGAGAACACAGCTGATAGGAGAAAATAAGCAAGACTAACTTGCACGCTTATTATTATAAATTGTTCTTGGCACCTGTATGGGTTAAAGCAAAAATGTAGCTTAATTTACAGCAACAGAGGAAAACTGGAGGAGTGGGGGGAAAAAACATTACTAGCTTTAAGAATATGTAACCACAACTTTCTTCAAACTGCACAGTAACCTTGATTGTGATTCTAGTTCCAAAATGTTCAAATCACCAATCAGAAATAAATGAACCTTGTATGTTCCTCATCTCAGGTAAATTCAGCAATACATGAGTCACCTCTTGATTTTCTCCTTGCCCTCTGTAACCACTCTAATAATACTCAAATCTGTTGCTATGTAATGTCACTTTACAGGAAAAAGTGGTTGCACACAGATTTTCCAAACATTTGTATTTGTATGACCTTAAATTACAAAGCACATATTGTATGCCTGCATTTTCCAGACTTATTTTAAATCCTGACACATGCAAATCAATTCATCCTTGAATAATTCTCAAGCTACTAGAAAAGTACAATACAAAATGAATAATTCTAATTTCACTTGAATTTGCCACAAATAGCCACCTTGCCACTAGAATTGGAGTAAAACCTCTGATTTGCACACATCTACTTGTTGGACTTGCCACGCTTTAATGATCTGTATTAAGTAAGTACCAGGGGGGAAAAAATCAATTTATTTCCCTTAGCAAAAAGTTCAGAATATTTAGCTCAGAGTGATTTTGTGATATTCTTGTACTTACTTCTCATGGACTGGCTTCCACATAACCATAAACAGTTTGTTTGCCTCATGAAAGTAATTGTCATTATTTAAAGCCACCAGTTAAAATTAATTGATTTTATTATACTTTCTGTTTGAGGAAAACAACTCATTTCTGCAATCTATGACAAAATCACTGTTTTGTATCCTGAAAGTCTGAAGAAAGGCTATAAATAGCAGTAATATATTATGAATATTTTCAAGTGAGAGTGGTAGTACAAACCAGTCTGTTTGTCATTTCAAAACTAAGAACAGGTTTGCACTTTGAATACCAGTACAAAAGAAACACTGAAATTTAGAAATAAAGTAATTTTATGAGGTTTGAGTGTAAAAATAAACTTTACCTTGAATCTAGAAGCCATCTATCCCATTTTATATTTAGACAATTAGTTCCTTTAAGCAGGTAGTGTTTTTACTGCTCTACCTTCTCTCACAAGGTAGCCTGTGATCCTTTTTGATAAGCACTCTACATTTTTCAGGAAGTAATTTAGTAATAGATATTCTACTACCTTATGGTCCAATATTTCAGTGTCTATATGAGAATGAGATTTCCAATAACAACATGGAAAAATATGTCACAGAATAAACCCATATCCTACAGAAACCATATCCTATATTAACCAACATATCCTGCCCACATTCAGCATAAATTGCCCTTGTTTGCAACGACTTTTCATGTGCTGAAAACTTTTATTGTTCCCCCACTTCAATACCTCATTCTTCTCTTCTTTTCAATGTCACTTGTTTCACTTCTTTCTGAAATGCCAGTTTTTCTAGACCTTCTTTCTCCTCATTGCCAAGATATGTAGAAGCTCCTTTTTCAAGCTGAATTTCAAATTTCATTAAATCCCTCAGAAATCCAAAGCAAAAACACTACATACAAGATCAAACAATGTGCCTTTTGTTCTCAAGTTATTTTTTCAAAATTGGTTTTAATAGAAAGAAAATGAGAGAAAATTTTATTTTATTTTGACACCAGTATACTTTTTGATTTTGAATTTAAAAGGATTAGCTGGAAGATCATGCACGTGCATGCATTCATAATTTTTGACTTTCAAAATGAAGAAGTTTTACACAAACTCAAAGGTTAAAATGCAAACTCTTTAAATAACGTCAAAATCCTTATTACTAACAGATACACAATCTGCCCTTAGGAAATAACTTGTTCATGTAAAATTGTTTTGCCAAGATTGCTATGTACACATTTAAAACCTACTTGTGAAAATGTCAATCAGTTTAAAGTGTTTTTGTCCATATCATCAAGTACTTCTGGGCTATTTTCTACATCATATTCTTCATTGCTTTGTGAGATTCGGTGTTAAGTGTCTCCCAAGACATTCTAGTAACAAAGCTATTATTTTGTTATTCAGATAGTTCTGGCTATACTTAACATTACGATTTTTCATCCAGTTTTTCTTTGTTTCATTTCCATTCATTTTTCCCATTTGAAGCTTCTGTATTAAACACAGTACTGTGTCTTAGAAGAACAAAAGACCACATACCACCACATTAATCACATTTGCTTAAATTCACATCTGAACAATCCGTTCCAGATACCCATATTTCTAGATATTTGCCATTTAGATCAGCCATTTAAGACAGAGAGAAAAAAAAAAACAATAAATATTACAGAAAAAAAATGAAGATGGAAAAATGTCACTGTATGTGACTCAGAGTGATGATTTTCAACTGTTCGTTCTACATTTGAAATGAGACAAAGTTGATGCAAGACAAAGTACAAACAACCATTGCGTGCAATGATGTCTCTCATTCCCACAAACATGCCTGTGTGGGTTTTACTAGGAGAGAAAAACTACCCTCTGAAAATATCTTTAAGTATATTGCTGGATTTAATAAGAGCATTAGTGCTGAGTATCAACCTACAGTGCTTTTTCAGCACTTACAATACATGACTTTTTTAATCTTAAATAGAATGAAGACCACAAAATCTCTGTAACTGAATTTTAATGACTAAAATGTCTGTGGAGAGAAAGTGAAAAATAAAAATACTGTTACTCAACTCATCACATCATCACTGATCATAAAACATCTCAATAACCTGAGTGTATCATTTAGGCCATACTATCTAAATAAGCACATATGGAAAAATTATATGTCACTTCAATTGGCACCACACTGACACTGATATTATTAGTGAGGGAAACCACATCTCTACTTATACAGGACTGAACTCTAATCTGTTTTCCATTTTGTAGATTTCTTTTAAGAAGGAATTAATGAAAACAAGTGTATTCTTGTAAATTTAATCATTCTAGGCTGTTCTGGGAACTTACAAAAAGATTCTGATGTGCACACTTCCTGAGTGCTTGACATAAGAAGGAAGCAAGGAGTACTTCCCAAAAAAAAAAAGCACAGAGGAAAAGAATTCTGAATATCTTATGTTGTATGCAATTCTCAAACCCATTAGTTTTTAAACAGTAACTTTTGGTACCTACAATCCTAACCAATAAATTATTTACAAAATAATTTAATTTTCAGGTAATGTTTTTACTGCTCTACCTCCTCTCACAAGGTAGCCTGTGATCCTTTTTGATAAGCACTCTACATTTTTCAGGAAGTAATTTAGTAATAGATATTCTACTACCTTATGGTCCAATATTTCAGTGTCTATATGAGAATGAGATTTCCAATAACAACATGGAAAAATGTGTTACAGTATAAACCCATAGCCTACAGAAACCATATCCAATGAATTTGTGAATAATATTTCCAATCAGTAGTTAAAACTTTGTAAATGGCAACTCATAAATCAAAGGTCAGTCAGGTCTTGAGAGCTCTGGTATTTAAAAATGCCCCACAACTTTGCATCCACTGCTTGCACTTGGAAACCCTGCAGTGTCCTACTAAATCCCAGATTTCTTGAACTGCTCAAATGAATCATTTAGCCTTGTTCAGGTTCAGTTCCTTCTTCTGTTGATGGACTTCCAATTGTAAATAAAGTCTTTAAGGATTTCTGTTTCTTCAGTTAATGCAGTAATGTTAACATGACAGAGGCTTTTTAACTAAGAAGGAAAGTTTTTCTTCTACTATCAGAAACCTTATTCTAAGTTTTATGTTTTCTTGCATTTTATATACGATTAAACTAATTCACTCCAGAGTTTTAATGCTGTGTGAGTCATACCTAATTGCAAATGTACACTCACTTTTGGAAGATCTAGTCCAAACACAACACCACACTTATGTTCTTAGCAGCTCATTGTTTCATATTGAAAAGTATTTATAGTGCAAATATTCACATTAGCTGCATTTCCACACCAAAAAAACCCCACCAAATACCAAAAAACCAACCCACCCCTCTCCAAAAAATGCCAAATCAAAAAACTCCAAATACAAAAGCCCAACCAACCAAAAAACAAACCAAACAAGCCCTGCAATCCTTAAGAGGATAATCAATAATCTCAGTGAAAAGCACTTAGATTCTGAAGTTCTAAAAAAATTTGCATGAGAATTCTCTAATTCTCTAATTTTAGAATGATCTGCTTTTTTTTTAATTTGAACACCAGAGTAATGAAGACAACTCTCTGCCTTGTACTGAAGACAGCTGTATGCTGAACACAGTTTGTATTTCAGTAACCACACAGTACTCCTACTATCAAAGATCCTAATTCATAGAGATATATACAGTGGTGCAGAAACCTACCAGAAGGCCTAGCAACCATTTACAACCACTTAACTTTTATTTTCATTTAAATAATCTATGGCTCTTGTATGAGACTTCATCTGCTAAGATAAAGCAGACCTCCTATAGATAAGTTAGTAGCAAACTATATGTAGAATAATTCCTATACCCAAGTGATATGTACATCAACTAATTATAGTCTAATACTTACTGACTACACCTAGAACATCTCATTAGGCAAGGGATGTTTATGTGTTTCAGAATCATCTCTCTGAAGCTCCACACCAGCCAGGTCCTAATTACCTAACTTTCAGGACACTTTTCTGATCTTGCACGTACATTGTTGTTTATCAGAAGTATCGTGCTTCAACTTCACTGTAGTGTGACAAGAAGAACCATGTAGTGTGACAAGAAGAACCATGAATAAATCAACTAAACCAACTAAATCTCGTTATGGAACCGTCATCTCCACGCAGCCTGCAACATTTCAACAACTAAGTCAGAAAGCCAAATTTACTGTCTTAACATGCAACAATTTTACCCTTCAAGCCCTTCAAAACCACCCCTAAGTAGACAAAATAAGCAGTGATAAGTTTGGGGGGCAGAAAAATCAAGCAAGTTGTTAATAAAATTTTAGTTTTTTAACTTAATCTATTAACTGGGTAATTTCAGGCATTTTTATTTTCTTCTTTAATTAAGAAATATTATGTTCCATACCATGAAGAGATTAATATTTAAAACAGTACTGCTTATGAAAATAATAGATCTGAAACTCCATTGTTTTAAGATGAGTTTGTGGCAATTTCACTATGAAATTGCTGAAATATTCCAGTGGATCTAAATACTGAATTGACAAATCCGGTTGCCTTCATGAACAGCTACCTGAAACATCTTATGTGCAGTAAAGTTTCTTTAGTGAATTATGTGGACATACTTTCTATTTTACTAATTAGCTGATGGATAGCAGGCAAAACAGCAAATAGCAGTGGAAGTTATTCGAGAAATTTCTACATTTAAAAAGGCAAAAAAAAAAGGCATCAAATTCTGGCAAAAGCTGTAATGAAACATAGCATCAAGATACAGATTAAAAGTGAAAGGTATTTTTTCTATTCAGTACTCAGGGAAAAAATCAGTCAGTATTAAAACTCAATTCTTGTTGCTGCATCTGCATGCTTAAGAGTGAACATTAGTCATTCATCATTAAAGTACAGATGGACAGACTATCATGAAGTGATTTTGTTAAACTACGTGAAATCTATCTCAGCAACCATTAATAACAACTACTAGGCATATTTACTTGGGATCATCGGGTCACAAAGGGCATGATAAACATAGTGACACATTCTTGGCATGACTGAGAAATGAGTTTTGGCCTGGCTGAGGTCTCCCATATGTGTCCTGCAAGCCCAGCTAATGAGGCAGGACAATCATTAGACTCGGACGAATTAATATGACATGAATAGGAGAATCCACAGATGCAGTGACAGAGATGAAAGTAGGTCACATTCTCACAATTTAAATAGAAACAGTCTAGACACCATTAGCATGAGCCTTGTAAGACTTGTACTGAAATCCTCAGCACAAATCTGCAACATCTACTATGGCTGACAATAAATATAAGTATAAAACAACTAAGAAAAAAACCACAGATATACATAAACTGAGGAAAAAAGAAGACTGCTTTGGCTTTAGCTGGCATTCAGTGGATTGAAAATGTTTACAGCATACCCAATAAATTAGATAAAAAACAACCAATATAACAATTATTTTGACGTAATTTCCCTTCAAATGCTGGTGACTGTAACAAAAAATATACATCTCCCTGTTATTTTGTGAGTATTGAAAAGGCTTGTTTTCTCCAAAGCTCTTGGCAGAACACACAATTTAAAAAAAGAAAAAAGCCTCAAATAGCCCACTAAAAAAGCTGTTGTATAAAAGAGTAAGAGTTACTTGTTCATTCTTTCCCTTCACCTTTGTTCTTTGCTCTTTTTAAGAGGATAGAATAGTAATGGTAAGAGGATAGAATGGAATGGACACATGAAGCAGCAATGACATGATGAAGACAAACAACTGAATGCCTAACATGATAAACTGAGATAGGAAAAAATGTTCTCTGTTTAAATAAATGGAAGAATAATGTTTACACAAAAATAACAACTGTGGATTAGAATTCAACACTTATATAATATGTGGTCTGACCAGTTCCCAGGTGAAGCCTGTATTCAAAATTTTTTTATACCACAGAAACCTTTTCTGTGTTGTGCACATCCCCCTACCATGAAATGGAATGATACAACAACCAAATAATTTTCAAAGTCATGGATATTTCGTAATGTGTTGTAACAAGAGGATATTTTTGCAGTAAAAAGTGGGTTATCTTTTTAGTGCCTGCTTGATCTGTGTCCCAGTAGTAGAAGTACTTACTCACAAAAAGATGCTGTTCAAACTGTGTACCTTCTACAAGAAAAGGTATTAAGCTTCATTGTACGGTCACATTGCCATTTTGTATAGCTATATTCCACCAAAAAACAGTACTAGGTTACCCCAATTTTTTTTTTTTTTCTCACTCCAACATTCTTTATAAGAAAAAAAGGATAGAGTGTAATAGTTAATATCACATTTTTTAGCATTTGTCCTTGACTTTTACATCTTCAAGAAACATAAGCCTGTGTACTTTCTCTATATTAGGTGAGTACAGAAGTACCACAGGACTCAAATATTTAGTATATAAGTAAAAGAATATATTGGAAACATACAGCATTGCATAACTTAATCTAAAGCCACATATATTTTAAATATGTTTTAAGCAAACTCACATTTTATATATATGAAAAAGTATTCATTTATCCACCAATTAAGTTCTATAGGTGTTTTAAGCATAGAATAGATAAATTTCCCTGTCATTCCCAAACAGATATGCTGTTTTCAAAGAGGTAGAAGCCCCTTTGTAACACAGTTAAGAAAACAAAAATTATTCTAAAATGGCAAAGGGAAATATTTCAGTCTAGAAACAAGTCAAATGTTTCTGCTTTAACATTTATTTTTTCTGAGAACTACCATTAGAAAGGTAACAGTAAGAATAGATATTGCCTGGTATTTCCCAATGTTCATATTGTTTCTTATTAGAAATCTATTGAGTGTATTTAGCCAAGTACATGAATATATACCAGCTTTTCATTACTGCTTTTAACCATCCTCTCAAGACACATGCATAGTTTTGCTTTTAACAACTACAAACATTGAAGCAGAAAGACTCAAATGTGGGAAAAAAAAAAAAGATGCCATAAATCTCATGTCTTGAAGATCTCAAGATGTAACACAGAAATAAGTGATGTCTTCAAACTCTCCTTGGGCTCAGGAGAGCCTAAATGACTTGGAGACTTCTGAGAAGGAGACTGACTTTATTATACACATCAATATCAAACGTTAGGCAAGTTGAAAGGCATCTGCCTTGGACGTATCTTTATGTGATTCTTAGTCGTGGGTTTAAACCAGATTCTCCCAGGGAGATTAAACAGCTTAACAGCCAGATGCTGCAGAGCAGTATTTGGCATATGTAGAGCTGATAAAGTTACCGACTCTGAAGTGAACAGAAGAGACTGCAAATGTTCCCAGTCATTACAATCAAAACAGCAGAATGTATAGGTAAAAACTTTTAGCTGAGTAGAGTGTGGCTTAAAGCAGAAGTAAATACCAACTGGTACATGGACATTTAGACTATATGGGTTGTTTTGATATCCAGCAATTCCACTTTCAGTTATTCCAAGTTACATCAGAGCAGACAAGAAAGTAGACTTCTGCATTTAGGAAGAGTTGTTACTTCTTGTTCCTGAAGTCCTGAGAGCTCTCTAGATGGGCCAATAACAAAGCTTTCCAGTTTTACTGAAAAGTATTCTAACAGCAAGTTGAATTGTCTAGTCTCATAGACTGCCTTGATTCAAGCAGCACCATAAGGATGGCCCAAATTGTTACTGGTGTCAATAATTTTTTTAAAAAATGATAACATTTAATGTAAAATATTCTATTTTTATGAATTTTAACTAATATTCTATTCTAATGAATAATACCTTAGAGAGAAGGATCCTCCAGATTTCCAGGGTCAGTGGCTGTATGACATGAGCAGAGAAATTATTTCTCAGACACTGTTACATTAACTTTGCAGATAACATAAAACTATTTTGGTTTTCATTGCCAAGTAACTTTCTGGATGCATCTTTGCTATGGATAAGTGACATGAATAATGTCCTGATTTCCTTCATCAAAATACTTCATTTTGTACTCAACAGTGCAGCCTTGAAAAATACATCCTTCTTCATTTTCAAGAGCAGAAAATTTCAGCAAAACAAGGCCAGACATATATTCAAAATTTCAAAAGTCCACATTTGAAAAACTACACCTGTAGTATTTGATAAATACTGCTGATTATTCTCAGTTCAGCGGTGCTGAATTTCATTAAAAATAAATCCAGAAAAATTATTCCTGGAACACTCCCAATACCTTTAACAAAATTTCAGGGAGCTGAAAGCTACTTGTAGACAAAGACTTATATGTTATTCTATTATTTTCTTAGAAGTCACCTGCAGCAAATAGGACAGCACTCACTTTTCCCCTCAGAATCACAACACCACAAATACTTTTTTCCCAAGCAAGTTACAGTAGGGAACAGGCCAACAACCATGGTTTCATAGATGAGGGTATATTATATGTACTGCTGTAGTGACAACACTACAGAAAACCCTCCACTGTTAAGCCAGTGGGAGGAAACACTCCATCTATCCTGGCCAGAAGACAGCAGTCTTTGTTGTCTATATGAAATAGATTAGCATGTTTCTCTTACCTCTCAAGGAAAAGATGCCAATGTCAGAGGCAACATCAAGTTTAGAGCACTGGCCAGCATTTTTTGCAGTGAGACACAGACTGTGACGCTCATAGAGAAAAAGGTTATGGTTCAGCTCCTAGAAGCAATCCCTCTGGAGACCTCTTACAGGGTTTACTGAATGTCAGAAGGTTTTGCTGCTCTTGTCTGCTAGCCTTGTGCTGCAGATAGACAGCAGGATTTCAGCATACAGTTTGCCTCTTTCTATCAGCTTCCAAATTCTATTAAAAGTGCCTATGGCACTCCTCTGCTAGGAAACATTTAGCACTGCCACAGACACTCATTCCGAGAAGTCATTTCAAGGCACCAGAGTGCTTTTTAAAACCTCTGCTGTGTATGCACGAGCACCAGAGTCTGCAAGTACCTGCACACAGACACTATCAGAAGAAACTACTAATGACCTCCATACGCTAACCTAGAGGTGACAACAGAAGTGAAACCATGCCCTCAGTTAATTTACAGTTCTGTTATTTTGAGAGAGCACTTCTTTAAGCAAGACACTTGTCCTCTTAAGTTTGGTTTTCTTTTTCCTATATGTACATTATGGTACCTCACAAGAGAGGGGAGCAGTCATATGTTCTACTCTGGCAGTAACATCTCCCATGAACATACAGCTGCAACCTATCCGATGCACTATTTCAATTTCAAAGACTCATCTTGTCACTTCACCTACTGATATATAAGCAAATCCATGGTCATACCAAAGCAAACAAAATCAATGGATTTTTTTGACACAGTAAAGACCTCCAATCACTGGAGCATAACATGACTATTCTGCTTGCCCCATATCTCCATTATTTACCCAGAAGAAAAACAGCATTTTAGGTCATCTACAGATTTCCGAAGCAAGTGAATTGCAAGTTTTCTGAGTCAGGACAAGGCAATGAGACTAAAGGTTTGAAATTTATGTGAAGCTTCAATCTTTACACAGGGGAAAAAAAAATATATATATATGTGTATATATGTATGTATGTATTTAAAACACAAATAATAAGATTCCAATGAGATACAAATTATCTTTTGCTGAATATTATTGTCATTAGCCCATATTACTTTTATATGAAAATAATTACTTCAATTTCTTTCCTAAATGGAATACAAACAATATCTTTCTAGTAGGTCCAGTAAGTAGTCCTTTGTCAGAGCTCCAGGTTGAGATGATAGTAGTAAAACTGTAAGTCTGATGTATATGTGGCAGCTTTACAAGATTTATACATATTCTACCTTTATTTCCGTCAGAAAACTTCATAGGGACTAAAGAGTCTTCATATTTTTTGCACTGAAGGTGTTAGTTTAACTGGCAACAGAAGGTACAATTTAGTCTTTAATTAAAGGCAGCGAAATAACAAAAAACTACTACAAACATTTCATCCCTCAAAACTTATTCAAGAAGTAAAGCCAGAGTGGGACTGAACAGTAGACGTGAAATACAAACATTCATTTAGTTAACCCATTTGAAGGTGTTTTCCTGGTTTCATTAACAACCACCAGTCAGACTGGAAGTTAAATTACTACCTGCTGGTGACTGTTTAGTGATTTACTTCAAAATAGGTGGAGATCTCAACTTCATGATTTCCAAATTGTTTTGAGAGATGTCTGCTATTTAGACAATTCAGGAAAGAAACCAGTGACAGGGATTCCTTCTGACTCAGTTATTTCAGTAGAGAAGGAAGTTTTCTTTAGTTTGTAGTTTTCCACTCCAGTAGGTTTTAAAATATCTCCTACAATTCAGATAAAGAAAGAGGATATAGAGAAGAACAATAATGCAAGATGCAGAGATGGTTGAAAACACTGAGATTGTTGAAAAGGAAAATAGTGGTACATAAACCCCTTTTCTTTTCATTTTTTTTTCTTTCAAGAAGAATGCTTTTATGACTGGAGCAGAATTTAATAAGGCTATAATAGAAAACCCTGACCAAATGCCATTTTCAAATAGCATACTGAAAATCTTGCAGAATTACCCTGACAATCAGACAAACATCCTCCAACTATTTTTCTGTAACAGCTAGCTGCACAATTCATATTTAAATGTATGATTGAGAGAATTAAGAAGATAAATGCAGTTTCAGACTATGAGAGCATTCTAGTCAATAGATTAATTTTATTTAGAAGACAAATTTGTTCCCAGGTGAAAAATGTCTCTATCTTGCAGTAGTTTTAAGTGAATTACATTATATCTCTTAGAAAAAAAAAAAAAAAAAAAAAAAAAAAAANAAAAAAAAAAAAAAAAAAAAAAAAAAAAAAAACCCAAAAAAACAACAAACAAACAAACAAAAAAAAAGAAATAAAACAAAACAAACCAAACACTGGTAACAAAGGAAGTTTACTGGGTAGAGACAAGTTTTAAAAGACAACCTACTTTTGGTAGTGTTTCTAATTAGTCTATCCTTCTTACACAATCTTTAAAGCAGGTTGCTCAAGTTGAAAGCTACTGTATTTTCAAGTTTAGGAGGAATCCCAGCAGTCCTCCATCCTTTCATGTGTAATCACTTCTTGTGGAAGCAACTATTGAAGGCTGTGGCTATGCTGAAGGCACCTGGCTGTGTTCCTAAACTGCACTCAGATGAAATGAGGCAGAGATGAGAATTACTGAAAGTGAAACCTCTACTATGTTCTTCCCAAGTATTATTCTGGTTTCTCTCATAAATCAAAGCTAAAAAGCTTCTCTGATTTTTCAGTGGTTGCCAATAGAAACTATTAGCCACTCATATCAGGTGGGAGGCCAATATGTAATAGGATGTAACCAAGAATACTATTTTCCTAGAAATAACCTGACATCTGGAAGAGAAAAAATAATTTCTTCCTGCTCCAACAGGAAGAATGTATACAATGTATATAATGTAACTGCATGAAATAAGGATGGGGCAAACTTTTAGACCCAGGGCCCAAGATATTCCTGTTCCACTCCCATCATGCAGGAGGCTCACATTAGAGCTCCAATGGTTTGCAGTGACAGTACAAACACCCGCTCACGTGTCTGGGAACGTGGGCCTGAGGAAAAGAGGAATCAGTTAACTCATTTAAACCAATCCCTTTGTGCTCCCCACTCAGCTCCTGAGCGCTGCCAGCCGCAGAGCTGAGAGACAGTCTGCTGCTCAGGCTTCCACAACTGCCTGACCTTTCCTCTAAGCACATTAGCCTACAGCAGATCCAGCCTCAGCAGTCCTTTGGGGCCATGGACTTTGCTGAGTTTTATCCAACAATCAGTGTTCTGAGCCCCAGGCAAATCCTTCAGTGCTGCTCTTCTTATCACAAAGTAATTACCTGGCCTTTCTTATGGGTGGTTTGAATTCATGGGTTGAACTCACTGAAAAGGTTAAGGAGTCAAAAAATCAAATTAGAACTTCTTTTCAGTCAGTTTTCCTGACTTCATACCAGATGGAGTCAGCAACTTGAGAAATCTGACAGGCAACTTGACTGAGTCTATCAGATGGTCAACTGATCACTTTCATGTTTGCCAAAACATTTAGGGATAAAAAACAGAAGCATATTCTATTGACATTAAAATACATAGGCTAGAGACAGATTTCTGAAATGACACAGTAAACCACTCTGGAGTGGGAGGATTTTTTTGCATAAGAATTACAGACTTTCTCTCGAAGCAGAGTGACTGCTGTCTACAAATGTTAAACAGTTTCGTGTGGAGTTTTAGTCAGGGCAAGTACTTTGTGAAACAGAAAAGAAGACATTTCTCTGATGAGCTGATTTATTTGCTTTCCAAAAGACAGTATTTGATTAATTAGCTAGAGAAGTATGGACTAAGTCCTGGAATATCTGTATGCTATGCTTTGTCTTGTTCCAAGCACACCTTTGTTGATAGCAAGCTGGACAAACACTGAAATCTGTGACATTTGCAGATCACAGATGGATTATTTTCAAATAGGTTCATATTCCTGGACTACCTGAATTTATTGATTTGAGATGCTGTCATACCCAATACAGATCCAATAGGATCCTTCAGCAGCCTGTCATTGAGGGGCATCCTGCCCTCACCTTTCTTCTTACTAGACCAGAAGCTTAGGAAGAAGATATACAAAGCTGTGTACTGCCAATAATATTTTTGTTAAATATGTTGCAACTCTCTAACATTTCCAGAGAGTACAATATAAAGATGCATAGTAAAGATAGCAAATACTACATTGGGTGCATTGATATTTATCCCATTTCACATTAAATGGATTTAAATTTAAAAATCAATGACAATCCTCCCTGCCCATCTGTTAGATATATCTCAAATTCTAAGATGTAAAAGAAGATCAAAATTTCATCTTTTGTTCTTAGGAAAAAGCCACCCTTCTCGTTACTTGTGAAGGACCTTTTCTGAAAATATTATTTTGGTTATAATAATTCCTATTAGTGGGTGAAGATATTGTGCAACTAATTAAACAAATACTGTGCATTTCATCTCCACCCATATAGTTTTTGTATCAATAATTAGTTAAAAATATTACTTATAAGGTATTTTAATTTCTATTTTTCATAATGGGCTCTATGTTATCTTAATATTCTGATTAAGATTTAAAATTGTATAACAATACTTGTTATATTTATGACTGAGGGAAGCAGATTTACTTCTGCAAACAAAAGCCCTCAAGAACAAAATATTCAAACATACACAGTTGGTTTTTTTCAATTCCTCCATTATTACATGTAGCCCATATGTTGCAATTCATACACAGACTCTGTATACATGTACATATATATATCTCTTCAATTATATTGTGATGCATATAGAGTTGCCAGCATAATGCATGTCTTCCATTTATGCAAAAAGTAGCAGATATGATTACTTATTTTAGGACACTAGTATTAAAGTTTACCACTCTCAGATTTTCCCACTTTAGGATTATTTTATTTTTTAATAAGCTAATTCAATACCATATTTTTATATATCAAGCCACAATTATCTTCCCCCTCCTCTGTAATACATACATTTTTGGACTGATTTATGCAGATTTAATACTGTATCTGTGTATATACAGATGTATATACATCTAGATGTTTATACAGATGTATATACATGTGTGTATTATTTACTATATAAGTAAATAATTTTAATTTGGCCATCTGCCCCATATAACACATCTCTAAGGCCCTACTCAGGCTTGCACTCAGAGGCACGAGGGAGGATATCTAATGAAAGCTTATGAGGGCAGCAGATGCTCATTCGTGCTGTTTGATGTCAGTGAGACCTGGAACCACTGAGAAATCCAACAGGAGTCACAAGAGCAACATGCAAGCTTCCTGCAAACACACTACTAATCAGATCAGTATTAAAACTGGAAGGAATTCATGTGCAGGCAATTCCAGGAGCTTCTTTAACAGTTTACTCCTCTTTGCTATATTCTCTTCTCCTGCTTGTAAACAGAACTCACCATTAGTCACGCCCATTTTAGGAAAGCTGTGTAAGGCTTTTGAGGCTTGGAGGTCTCAACGTAATCAGAGCCTTCTTACCATGAAGTATCTTGAACTAGAACACAGGAATTTACTCAACTGTTTATGCCTGTTGGACCTAAAATTTACTGAGTAGAATGGTTGTTTCATTAGGTGTTCATAAAGTATTTAAAAAAATAAAAAATTACACATATATCTTTATCACATATTCAAAAAGTGATACCAGAAAATTTTTTTAGCAATGAAGTAGTATAAAAATATTCAAGTGCCTAAATTATTTAGAAGCATAAACTTTGTGTTCCGTAGTGTAAATGGCACTCACAGACCTAAAACTAATTGTTTTTCAATGGGTTTCTGGTTTCTACTTATGTAATTAATTTATGATTACGAGAATTAGGCTTCTAAGCCACCTAACAACCATTAACAAGTTTTTATTAATGAATAATTAAATTCACAAGTATCAAATGAACACTTACATGACAGATACACTGAGGGATGAAAAATTATTGGAAAGGATTGATTGTCTGCTGATACACTTCCCTTCTGGTCTCCGAACCATCATTTTCATACAAAATATTCCCAATTATTAACCTTTCTAGGAATAAATACGAGTTTATCATATAAACAGAATTTAAGGCTATCCACTACTGACCTTAATGTTCTGGCTTTTTCTTTGGAGTGGAGAAAGAAGATACAGGGAGGGCAGTTTCAATGAAGGAAACTAGAGATTTAACATCTACTAAGATCCTGCTCCATCAAAATATAGATATGAATATTCAGAGAAAGAACCCTTATCAGTAGGTAAAATAGTTTAGTCACTAGATTTTTACCACATACCTAAAAAATCTCATTGATTTCCATTACACAAGTGACTGTAACCTGAGAGGAAAGACAAATGGAAAAAAGACTTTCACGCACTTCACTGGGCTTTAGATAAAGCTTTTAGTGAACAACAGCTCAGAGAAAGAATAGAATGCATCATGCTAAAAAATCAGGCTCCTGCAACAATTATTCATTGTGAAAATATATTCACACGGTATTTGCAAAAGTTCCTTTTCCATAGTTCATTTCAATGCACATGTCCATAAGTACATTGTAAAAGGTTACATTAAATGGAAAACACAGACAAGACAGAAGAATTTTCTAACTTTATTTTTCTAAGGAAACACTGAGCTTCCTCCACAATCCGTAACATTCAGTCAGAATATCATTCTATGCAAAAGCGAATGAAAGGAACAGCAGAAGCAAATTATTCATGGCATTCCTAAAGGTGACAATAATAATGATAGAAGTAAAAATTCCTGTCCTTTTACATATTCCCCCTTCTATGCATTTACATCTAATTTTCAAGATAATTTCTAGTAAAATACTTCCAGTATTGTCAAGTTTTCATTTTTGTTATGTTCTGATTTATTGTGGGCAAGGCAGCAGTAAAACAAAATGAACAACCAACCTCCAGATAGACACGTGTAAAATCAACCTCTTTTCCATGGAGTCATGTCTTTTTGTCTTAGAAATTTTCCACCTTATTTGAGCTGTTGTGCTTAGTGTTTTGTACAGCATGATTGAACAGGCAAATCACTGCAGACCAGAAATGTTCTTTCCCGTACACAGATCCTAATTAGCCACTTTGAATGCTTTTTTTTTTTTTTNATTCTTTTTTTTTTTTTTTTTTTTAATGAAAGAAAAAGATTGTGATAGTATTGAAAATAGAATCTCCCCCGAACATTGTTTTATCTGGTATAGTTGTCTATCTGCTCCCCTTAACTTTATTCAGCAATGCATTTTCTGAAAACTGTTTTGCTGTGTTGTGTGACATAACGGGGGTACAAACGCTGTTAACCAGTCATGCCTCTTCATTTTTCTTGATGAATTACATTCTCATTCTCTGCCCTGACTTTATTAGAATCGAAACGGACAGAAACATCCCTAATGTCATAATTAGGTAATACTGGCTAGATAAATGCAACACAGTGAGAAACTAACTAAAACAACAACAAAAAAAATCACTCTTAATTCACACATTCAAGCCTTAGTCTTTCAATCTTCTAGATAAATCCCCATAGCTTGTTGGTAAAACCTCCAAATCAACCCATTTGAAATTTTATCTGAGAAATGCTATAATGCAACAGAATTACCTTTTGGCTAAACCACTACTAAACTTCTCCTGAACTACAGCATCAAAATAGCATCTTCGAGGAGAAACCATGTGTCTGTGCTCTGGCATTTAGTGACTAAGAGCATAAGTCAAATGAATAGATGGTTTAGATAAAACTATGTTAAGGATAAATTAAGTATTGATAAACTTGATAAAACATGATATTACTCTGCTGTGCCACAACACAGAATGACATATGGCAGAACCAAATGTCAATTTAAAATGCTGTAATGTGCTACAGACTTGAATCAGCATGGTGATATGACAAGAATCCTAAATAACAAAATAAAAAAAATTGTAGGAGTTATCTCTAGTTGTGAAAACTTCAAGCTTTTAGTTCTAGTTTAGCCAAGTATACGACTAAAGAAAAAAAAGCTCACGACACACCAAAACCAAACCCAAAAGCCAGTCATTGTGATTTTTATCTTTTCAGTTAATCCTTATCTCAATAAAAAGACTTCTATATGTAAATATTTGAACACTTGCTAGGAATGGGGCTCAGGACACATTTTAAAGGAAGACTAGTAACCAGCACTAAAATTGTTCATTTCACAGTTATGATAATTGTCACTGATTCACTCAGGAAGACCAGTCCTGAAGGAATCTCATGTATGAATGTACATATAAACAGTAAGAGAAGTTTTCTGCTTTGGAACAGGTACAAGAATAAGAGCACATTATTGAGATTTTAAAATCCTGTATCCATAGTACTGCCTTGGTCCATTTACAAATCCTATTTCTAACACACTGGATGTTTGTATGTTGGCAATTACAACAGTCCTTTAGCCCTTTAAAGAGATTTATTCTACAAACAAACAATGATCCTTTCTCAAATATTTTTGTTTTCTCAATAGATATTTAATCAAAATTAACTTCATACTTTTTGAATTATGGGCATGATTTCTCTGCTTCTAGAGGAAAAATAAGACTCATCAGAAACATGGGAGAAGCAGATATGGCTTTTGGTTAACAGAGTAACACAACCATTTCATACATCATGTGCTGCAGTTCCCACACACGTTTTCACTCTCATGAGAACAGAGCTATACCTTCTACCAAAATGTACAATCTTCATAAATTGTCAGGATTTGACAAGGGACTCATCTAGGAAAGCATCAGGAAAAGGAAAAAAAAAATTATTTGTTCCATGTAAGCACTTGGAATGTGAATTTCAATTGAAACACTCTGAGAAATGAAGGTATCTGCACTACAGAGACAGCATCAGCTTCCATTTCACACAGAGCAAAGAGCAAGTAGGTGAAAATGTATTTTTCAAAGAAATAAAAATAAAAAAGAAAATAATTAATAAGCTTGACTTCTACAGGGAAAATAAAAAAAAGGTGGCTAGTATGTAATGCTATCTAAACTGGCTGCTCTGGAGACTGATATAATTTTCTTTAGCCAGAATGCAAACAGAGTGTCTCACAAGCTTTCCAATGAACTAAAGCATGTAAGAACCAGTTAAAGAGATGACAGGACATTAATTAATTTAAAAGCTCCTGAAAAGCCTGTTAGGAAGAACACTATATGAACAGAATTTTTATTGAAGCTGTGACAGATATATAACAGATCTTTCACATTAGTTCCCCCATTTTACACAGTTCTCCCAACAATCACTTAAAACCACTTGCAAGCATTTCAGTGCATAACACCAGAGATTGCTCCATGCTCTGGAATGGGACTTAAAAAAAACAAACAAACAACAAGGTCCTTACTACTCTGATAGTGGGTAAAAATTCCTTGCTGTGGTGGTGGGTCCCCCTCCCCACGGTTCATCCCTACCACCCCCAGGTTTGGTTTCACCCTGGGTTTTCCCCTCCCTGGTCCTGCTGCCAGTTACCCCCTGGGCACACCCGTTATTTCATATACATAATGTCAATCTCAGCTGGCTCCTACCCCTAGCTCCAGAGAATTCCCTGTGCCTCAGTGTCCCCTTGGTACACCTACCCCTTCTTTCCACTCCCCATGTCCTTCCCATAGGGTGCTAGAAATGGGTCTCACCTTTCTCCCCTCCCCACTGTGACCTGATTGGTAAAGAACTGTAACTCCCCCGGGTTTAAATGTATGAGCGGGCTTCACTCACCCTCTCTCCTCATCCATCCTGGCTTGGGACAATAAACCTGAGAAACTGGACAAGAGGGAGCCTTCTCTAAGTTCTTGCCTCGAAACCTCGACACCACAACATCTGCAGCCTTAGAGCAGCAGCTCTGAACTGCACTGGTTCCCAAGACTGCTGGCAATCTTGGGAATGGCATTTTGGCACACAGCTGGCAGCAGGGCTAGCTGGGATTCTACTGACACAGTGTCACCTTACTGACCTCACTGACTGACCAATGATTGCTGTAGTCCTGACACAATTGATACCAGATTTCTATCATAAGCCGTACTTTTTCCATACATTTTACGCCAGCCATTTTTTAAAAATTCAAACAAAGGAAAAGGCACTAGTTAGTTTGTTCCTCCCACCTAAGACACCAGGTTAAAAAGCATGTATATAAAAACATAATATTTATAATTTATGCTTAGGACCAAATAAATACAATGAAGGCACTGTGAATAGACAAAAATCACATCTTCTCAAGGACATCAGCAGATAAAACTTTAATCAACTTAATATGTCACTAGAAGACAGGAAGAAAATAAAAACTATGACCAGAAAAAGGCTCAAACGTTTTTAAAAAAGGGGATCAGGTTCTGTGAGATTGCATATGACCTACCTGTCAGGCAAGGGATCCCGTGAAGTCTAGTTGATGGTTTTAAGTATGGGCTAGACAAATATATATCAGGAATTAGTTACTGTCTTCATCTTATTTTTGAAGGTGGAGGTAGCCTACTTGTCCTCCTCAGGTCTCTTTTCAATAGAGTCCCACTCATCCTGAATGGTTGATACACTACTTAGAGTAGGTTTCCTTGCTGTATAACACAGCAAAAACCTATTTAGTGAGAGTTATTACCTTTTAAAATACTGAATTAAGAAAAACTATGAAGTAGCTAAGGGAAGGAATTATTCTAAATCAGCAGAAATAAAGGGCTTGGATGATCATCATTGAGTTTCATAACTTAGGTGGGATTAATGCTACACTCATTTTTGGCCACTAAATATGAAAAGCAACTGTATTGGCCATTTCCTAGTATACTGTTTCTAGCCATACATAGTGATGCCACAGCAGAAAATAAAAAGTTTCACATCATATTTAAGTAACAAGTAATATGGAACCTACTTCCACAGCCTTGATGTCAATTTACATTATTGGCATTAAAGAGAATTGAATAAGATTCAGGGCAAAATAAGTTAATTTCTTGTTCATCTTTTCTGTGGGAGTCACCTGAAGCTTGAGTTATAGTTGTCATGCGTTAATGTAAAAATTACATTAATACTTGTACAATAACAAAATAGCAAATCCTCTTAAACATATTTTCAAAACCTTTGATACTACAACAAAAATAATTGACCTAGACAAGAAGCAGCATGAGAGACATTATTATTTCTAGCTGAACAACAGACTGAGTTAGAGATAAGCAAATGTAGACGACCTACGAGCTAGGTATCTCTCTTTTTAAATGGCAGTACAAAAGGACGGATGGACTCAAAATAGATATTGGACAACTAGAATACAGGAAAAAACATGGAGATCTGCTACCAGCCATCTGGAATAAGTTTCTTCGTACTTGCCTGAGTATCATGTTTTAAGAATTCACGCTGAAAACACATTGAAGTAACCCAGAAATCATTTAACAACTTGACATATAGATAGAGAAAGAGCTGAGGCAGGAGCGACGTATGTGGTTCCCAAGAGGATAATCCACCTGAGTTATAACATTTCCAAATGTGCTGCATAATGTAAGTATTAATAGGACACAGGTGCCTTTGCTGTTGCATAGAAACAGGTGCACTGAGGCGAATCAAGTTATTTTTAATAAAGTAATTTCCATTTTAGACAACATAAGGTGGAGATTCTAGAAACAGCTTCCAAATTCTGAAGTGCCTGTTGCTGCCCACTAACACATGAGTCTCCAATGCTTTGCAAAAACACATTATCACGTTGGATTAAACATCAAAACTGGAGATAGAATAAAACCTTGGTGCCAAAAATTAATCCAGGAAACTCCACCATTCAAGCATATCTACCAAGATAAAGATCTATAAAAGTAAAGAAATATGCCACTAGAAGTTTAACTGACATGCAGATTAACCAAATTAAGTCAATGTCATAAGCAGAAAGAGGAAAAAAAAAAGATAATTAGATATGCTATAATAATAACTTTAGCTTGAACTGCAGCTTAAAATCTAAATAATTTTGTAAAAACAATATGCTATCTCTACTACAGACTGCTGTAATAATATTGCAATACAGTCTCAGGCTCTGTTTGCAAAAGAATGCTAGAGCAGGATTAATTGTACCTGGATAGGGTACAGTTAACGGGGTATTTCTGAATGCAGTATCAGCAACATATTAGCCAGGTTGGAATACTTTTTTCAGAGAAACAATCTAAGCCAGCATCTAAGCTTGGCATGTAAAACCTCTGATGAACACAACCCTTTCACCTCAGGTTCACCACTAGCTAAAAGAAGTAATTGAAATGGCATGCCTTCAGAGAAAATCTGGTTATCATTGGTTCTAGAGTCTTCAGAACTAATCGTAGTCTGAGGAAATTACCTACATTTTCAGCAGGCTGTTCTCTGTCTCCTCTCTTAAACTGTTCTGAAACACTGCTCAGTGTTAAGAAACAGCCGTAGTATTCCAGCACAGAAATAGTTCATTTAACCGCTAAGCACATGCTAAATAGCTTCAATTATTTGCAGTCCAAAGGGGCAGTGCTTTATGCTGATTGAAGATTTGGTACCCTAAATTCAGAAGTATTTGCTTTGATAGCATTTTGTCTGCAGATTATATCTACCTTTTTGTATTAGATTTGATTTGTAAAATCCAGTTCCTGCGATATGCCTCCCTATTTCTGCAGGATCCAGCACCATCCCCATTGCAGCTCCAATACATCTCCAGTCCAAGTGTATGCAAAGCTTTTTAGGAGACTCTGAAGGCAAAAGATTCCATAAAAGAAATCATAATCACAGTCTATAAAACAGTACAGCCTAAAGATAAATGAGAAATGGAGATGAAAATGAGGATACAGATGGGTAACTAAAATTTTGGTTTTACATCTGTTATTACAAATCAAGACCTGCATTAACCGTGACCATAATGGAAAAAAAATACAAGGCTGAAAAGCATGAGAACCTTCCAGTATATAGTGAAATACCAGATGCAGCCTACATCATGCAGTTAAATACCGAACACAGCTTTCAGAATCAGTGTTAAGAAATAGAAGACTTAAGGGATGGGAAATTTTAGGGTCATTTCTCATTTTCTGATTGAAAAAAAATCCATATTTGTGAAAAAAAGCTAAGAGGGACTTTTCTTAGTTAATAATTATTAAAAGAATTTGAAAAGGTAGCTTCAAGAGAACAACAATGACCTAATCCTCAAGCAGGGAACCCTTGATAATTATGAGCCCTTCATTTTTCCTTGTATCAACAGCTTTTTATGATTTCTGGAAAGTTTATGTACAAGTTTCTTACTTCAGATAACGCATCTTTCTTATTACGAATGGACAGTTTTATATTAAACAAACTGAGAGACTCATTTGTGTTTCTAAGTCTGCTATTGACTTCCTGTGTAATTTTGAATTTAATTTCATTGTACGTTTCCCATCTGTTTTGAGAATGCTACGATACTACAATAATGAAGATCACGTAAGATACTAGACATATGTATTGCAGCCTTCCTTAGCAACAGAAAACTCATGGCTTTTTTTCCTTGGGAAGATAATAATGGTTGTGCAATCTTAACATCCTGAGAAGAAATATTTTTATCAGGGACAGTGTACCTTGATTAACTGCATGTCTGCAGAAGAAAAATAAATGTCAGGGCCATTAGGTGAGAGCTTGTAGCTTTTTTGTGTTCAAAACTCATAATCCAAAATTGTTTAAGTATTTTATATTAGAAAAAAGTAATTAAATATGTGTGTGTATAGAGTCTACACAAATAATGCTCATGCACAGAAAAGAATTTTGTAAGAAGAACATTCTCAAATTACATCCATCACACATTTGTGTACCACACCTAGCAATGTATGTCCTTATGGGATTAAGTTATTGAGACCACAGAGGTTAATCTGTTCATATTCTTGAAAAAAGACAATTAATTTAAAACATTTTAACAAATATCAATTTAACTTCTTTATTCTTAATAAAAGTCAGTTTTTATATTCTTTGTCACTATCCCTTTGCTTAATTCTATTCTGCACTCAGCAAGGTCAGCAAGACCTCTAAAACTCCTTCTCCAAAATTCCTTAAGATAATTTTTTCATTTCCTGTAAACACAATCAATATGAAGAAAGGTATTTATACATTTTCTTAGGAAGAAATGCAGAATGAAATTAACAGTAACATAAAACATAATTGACTGGATGTTGAAAAGTGTAAACTGAGTCAAAAGAAAATCTAAATATTCCCAGTTAACTACTTTTCCTTCTACTTCAGGAATTTACAATGGTCACTTTGTTACTTTGCTTTCTCAAAAACTGAATAATAAAAGCAGGACAATAAATCGATCCCGTTATTTGTATAAAATATTGTTCTTCCAACAAAAAGACCAAGACCAGTGTTTTGTATACTTCTCCATTTGCTTAACCCAGTCTGAACTGAATGCAATCTTTCAGCACGTTGAATGGATGTTATTTCAAGCACTAGAGTGCCTAACTCCTCAGAGATGCCGGTGTTAGAAGAGCAGGTTTAAGAAGGGCAAAGGCCATTCTCTCGGTCATTATCATTCCCCGATGCAAGGCTGCTGCTCAGTAGGGTAGCATTCATGGAAGCGACACTCCGCAGTGGCAGCTCTTGGACGGAGGGCTCCCTCCCTTGAAGAAGGGAAGGCTTTTTGAGACAGACTTTTCTCCTCATTTCTTCTGCCTAAGACTGGAACAGATGAAGGTACCTCTCCAAACACAAGGGAGGACTTGAACCTTGGTCTTCGAAATAATGTTATCCACTGCACAGGAAACTCTGACATTTTTTCGGCACAGTGAGCAAAACTGTAGATTTATATTTTTCTTTAGTGCAGACCAAGGTATTTCAGGGGAAAGAAATTATATCTGTGTACTCACTTGACAGTTCAAACAACATAATATCATTACTAATGTTAGGCAAATATTAGTGCCTTAAAAATTTTCAGTGTTCATGCCCCAGTTTTTTTTTGTTTTTTTTTTTTTTAAACTCAGCTAATTTCTTTTTTGTTTTTTGTTTTCTTTTTATTTTCCTCTGCACATAGTCTAGTAAATAGGTTTACTAGAAGAGATCTTTCTCAAAAATTACTGGTAAACTGTAAATATCTGCAGCAGAGTATTTTCAATTCATCCTACGTATTTATTCAGAGCAGAAGCTGAAGTCAGAGACTTATAAAATAATTTCTTTCATATTTAAAAATTCAAAAACCCACATTGAGTTGCTGCTTGCTGAACCACAGAAGAATTATTACTGTAATTTAAACACCAAATATTTGCAAATAACTGATACATTGAAGAAGATACCAATCTGATTTCAGACAGGTGAAAATGTGTTGAAAATAAAGCATTACTTACCCATTCAGTGTAATCACATTTTATTCATCTATTATAAGTGTGCAGAGAAAATCATAGAAGCAAAAAATTAATAAGACCTGTATGAAGAGGTTTATTATTGCAGGTTGTGAAAAAAAAATCAGTGTTTATTTCAGTAGGTGAGTCCGGGTCTTCCAATCATGAATTAATTTGGAGGAGAAACTGAGTTATACAGTGAAATATAACCTAATTACTAATTTCCATAAATTTAAAATTCAACCCTTTTTTTTCCAAAACTTTGGTAAAAATTTAAGATGAAACTTCATCCAGTTTTATAGAGTACTTGAAGAAGTAATATTTTTAATTAGATGAATGCATTACTTTTTTCTGTCTTTCATTTTCCTATGTGGGTCTCATACCCTGTCACTAACTACCTTTCAGAAAGAGCAAAAATACACAGAAATTTTTTTCCAAGCCTCATGAGTCAAGATGTATGACTTTTAAAGACAATATCACAAATATTCTCATTAATACTTGAGACTCAAAAGGGCAGAGACATAAGACATTTTACAAGTCATATGTACAAGCAATCACCTGGAATTCACAACCAGTTCTTTCAAGCCCAATTACAATATTCAATAACTAAAAATAATTAGTTCAGTCTTTTCATCCAAACAAATATCACAGACATGTTAAGTTGACTAATAATCCTTTTTAAAAATCCTGAATAAAGAAGAATATGGGAAAGGAAGTTTTTTTCCCATAGAAGTTTTGCAGTCTATAAACAACTACTTTGTAAATAAACAGGAATTACTTATGTTCTTAGAGTACATGCTCTTGTGGGAAATGAATACACATGGTGAATGTAGAATGACACAAGTTTTATCATCAGCATCCATAGACTTCAGACATTTGGGAAGGATGTCTCCACGTTTCCAGTGACAACAGGAAAGAAGATTATGAGACAAGATGAGACATGATCTTCCAAAAAATGTCTTAAAACAGCTTCCTTTAATACATACAATACTGAAAAATAGTTTGCATGTGTACAAGACAAGGCTGCAATAGGATTGCACATGCAGGCTCGCATGGTTTATCAGATACTATGGAAGTTCTGGAACACTTATCAAAACCAAAACATTTCACAAAAGACATGGAAAATAAAAACCTACATAAAAAATAAAACTCTGTCTGAACAGTAGTTTAAAAGACTTAATAAAATCTAATTTTTTCTCCCATCTGGGTAGGAGCCATCATTATTACCTAGAAGAAAATTATTTTTTATTGGTTAATCCAGATATTGTCATAATGCTCACAATCCTGTGACGTAAAGTATTGGAAATTACAAATTTCAGACTCTTGCCTCTAGACAGATGAAGAGATCAGTATTAGTTGTTTCCTCCTTATTCCTGGAAAGGTATGTACATGAAATTAGAGACATTCTTCAGAGAATGGATTTTAGATAGATTTATACTTTTGCCACTTCTTTGCAAAAGGTCTTTTATCCCACCAGACAGATTAGGATTTGATATGTGTACAACTTTGATACGTCTACTTTCAAAACAGCAACATCTGCTCTAGATAGACAGACATTATCACAGTTTTCTTATGCTGTGAAGATGCTGAGACCAGCCGTGTACTTCAATAAAGAGCAAAAAACAACAAAACTAAACCACAGTCGCCACCTCATAATCCACAATCCACACAATTAAATAATTAGAGTGATTGTTGAAAATGCTGCAACCCCAGATAAACTTGGGGAATTTAATGGAGGCAAACACCAAGTTTATCTTATTGATTTTCCTGTTTGTCAGCATTTTAAAACAGCCTATCTATTTTCATTTCAACTTTCCCTTGAGGTATTTAAATTACTTTGATTGGTTGAGGTGTGCAGCACTTATTTCTTGATTTCTTAACAGCTAAACTGATTCCTCAGGAATGAACCATTTTAGTGTGCTAGACTGAAGGAAGCCACTATAACTCTTCAATTTAGGGTAAACTGGTCTTTCAATTTTATTAGACTTCTTCTCTTTCTACCAAAATACATACCAGTACTAGAGATTAACTGCAAAAAGTATTTCTGCATTTGTTAGCAACTAAAATCACATAAATTATTTAAGATTACCTTTTATTTCAAGAATAAAACTAAAAACTATTAGTAAGCACTACTTTTATAACTTTAACACATGAGAACAATTCCATTGTGTAAACCCAATTATTACAGAGAATTCAGTAATAAAACAGGCCACTTAATTAGCCAGAAAAATTAAAAAATATGGTTTCCTTACAATCAACAGGGTTTGAAAAGATTGGTCTGTTGAATTAGTTTAAAGTAGATATGCTGAAGTTTATTCAGCTCTTGGAATTGAAAAGAAAACTTTAAAAAAATCATTTTCAACCAAAGGTTCCAAAGGATTTATTGCACGCAGTGTTCTTTAGAAAAAAAAAAAAAAAATCGTAAAACATGACATAAGTTTCTAATCATTATTCAGTTAGGGGAAAGTTCAGACAATCACAAAATACTTGAAGGTGGAAGAGGACTCTGGAGATCATCTCATCTAAGCTCCCTGCTCAAAGTAGGGTCAGCCAGAGCAGGTTCCCCGGGATAATAACCCACAGCCTCTCTGAGCAAGGTGTTTCACTGTGTCACTAGCCTGACAGTGTTTTGCTTTTTTTCTTTCCAATGTATAAATGATATTTGGCAGAGGTAAAAATATGCTGAAGGGCAGAAAGTGGAAGAAAATTGATCTTGATGGCTTTCAAGGGCTTCAGAAAATGTGAAAAAAGATGAAATTTTCATCTCAATAGTAATCAAATTCAAGATGAAAAATGCACATTTTGGAAGGATATTTAGAGGAATGGGGAATAGTTTTGAATATTTGATTAGTTTCATAGTAGGTATGGAAAAGGCTTTGAACCTGATAGCTGACATAAAACTTCCGCGCAAAAATTCTAGAATATTGAATTGAGATTTGCACCTTGACTCAGTTACGTCCAGTTCCAAAGGACCCAATAAATCAGTTCATCACTGTTATGTTCCTCTGTCAGGCTATTTGGCAGTGGTACTTACCTGCAATTTTCAATATTAAATTGTTTTGGTATTTTGGGCTGATTGTGCCTGCCTCATAAAAGAGAATGGCAGAAGAATTGTCTGTATTCAAGTTATCCAGTTTAAAAGGTCTGCCATAAATCATAAAATTACTTCTTGTTGTCCTTATCATCATTTGATACCAAGGTATCAAGTGATCTGCCGTTTTTTCTTAAAAGGCAGCATAACTTCTTTCTTTCTGTACCCTGAGCTCTGAAAATAATTCTCTGCACTGTCCACATTGAGTCTGTGACTGACTAGCACAATTCAGCCTTTGCAGTTTATATCCTTTGGAGGTGATTATACAGCTCTCCCTTTGATCCTTTTTCCAAAACTCAATTCGTCCTGCTAAACTATATACTACATATCAGGCTCAATTAATCGTTACTTGTAAATCCTCTGACCTCTAATAATTCTTATCCATACCTTAAAAGTGTTTATTCTTTGATCCTACCACCTCTGGGATTTTAAGGTCAGATACTGATAAAGTTCAACATATGGGGAAGTATGCCACCAGTGTGAAGAACACAAAACAAAATGGATAAATTTAAGTGGAGATTGCCACTCATCACTGCTACCATCTGCTTTGAGAATGACACCTAATCATAAAGACAGAAAATCAAAAAGAATAACAAGAAAGTAGAATAAAAACAAAACAAAACAAAAAAAAACAAAAAACCCAAAAAAGCCAAAACAAAACAAAAAAACCCCCCAAAAAACCCAAAAAAGCCAAAACAAAACAAAACAAACCCCAAAAAAACCCAAAACCAAAAAAAAAAAAAATTAGCCCTGCATAAATTCTTTAATTTTCAGTAGAAAATATGGATTGGCATGTAATATTTATAGTTGCTATGAAAAAGCTACCTGATACATATCAATAAAATCTACACGAGATCCTTTCCTCTCTAATCTAGTTTATACCTGCATTCCATTTGCAATCTAGCTTGTATTTGTATCTTCCACTGATTAGAAGTTGCAGAGTATCATGAGGAGGGACTAATTTAATCCCAATCCATGACCTTTCAAGATGCTTGAAAAATCTTAGCAAATTTACATCTATTAGATCGTGAACTTCTCAGAAGAGCTGATATATTTAAATATATATCTAGTAGAATTATTGTTAGTAACACACTAGGAGCAAAAAAAAAAAATGATTAGCATACCTTGCCATTATCTACTTTTTAAATAGATAAGCTGAGTCACAAAGTGCCGAGTGTATTTTTACATTACCAAAGTAATTTGTAAGAACAGATTTGTTCCTATGTACCATGTGGGTACTTTACACTCAGATCCTACAAAACAAGATTTACCACAGAGCTGAAGATGCATGAAGATGTGATAGGCCCTACAAAAACTGACCCCAGTGTCAGCTGGCTGGACGCAGGCTGTAACATCTCATAAGGTAAACCAACATTGTAAAGCTAAAATAGCTGATTTTTCAGAATACATGGGCTATTAAGAGGCAATAAAACTTGCCTAATGCCATCTTTCAGTAGCCCAATTCCAGCAAAGAGACCATACAGTTTAGTTATTAAAGACAAACATGGTCAATTTAGAATAGTACAGACAGAAAGTGAATATTTCAACGAAATTTTGCAAGATATCATTTTCTGAAATAGCTCCTCCCTTCAAAACATGCTGAAAGTAACTCTAAAGGTTTTGTTAGCTCTTTTAAAAAAGGTTAATCATTATAAAAGACAACTGGAATTTGCAAAAATATCTGCTCCAGAAACTGAGAGCATCTAGCCACAAGCAGGAATAAAGGAAGATTCGTTCACCTTCACCTGACATTCCTTGGGCAATTTCTGAATAAAATAAACTCATCTTGAAGGAGAGAGATTGAAAAAACTGCTCAGCTGCCAGTCATAACAGCAGCTGAAAATCTTTTTCCCTGCCCATGAAAATCACAAGTATGTAAAAGTTGGGTTATAAGAAACAGTCACACATAGGAACAGAACAATTCTAAAAAACAGAAAATCTGTTAAGGACACAAAGAAATTTTTGAGAAATCAAGGGTGAGAATAACATGAACTCAATTGTCTACCACTCTGACTTGTACAGAACTTAACATAAAAGAGTATGATTTGATTTGATGGTAATTATTTTCCAGTAATAGAGTGATGAACGAGGCATTTTTGACGTGACTTTCAGAAAATGAGAACTGTGACTTCTTGTTGTATTTGAACAAACAAATTCAAAGGACAAGGATGTTTTATGATATTTGAATCATACATCACTTATTTTATTTTTGTATGATTTTTCCAAACGTCTTGCTGAAATCTTAAATCAATTTTTAACATACAGACTTTTGCAAAATAAATTTATACATTTTCATAATAGCTTAAGAAAGTAGCTACAAAATATGTCAGGGTTAATTTCAAAGAGAAAAGAAAACAGCTTTTATAATAAAAAATCCTGTTAAAATAATTTTTAATCTTTCTGTTGCTCTAATTTCAGAAAAATTTCCTTTAAATGCATTAAAAAACTCATCCATTTTCTATATTTTCTCCATCAAACATGTTTTTTTCCTTGCAAAAGAACACAAAATTAGAAACTGTCTGTATTCCAATTAGATATTTTTGTTTGTTTCTTCAATCTCATACATATCTACCCATAGTAATGAAACGGCTGAAACCCAGCACAGGCAGCAAATCCATTTTCATAGTGTACAGAGATAATAATAAATCATCTTAAGGTCCAGGTTTATTAGAAATGACTGAAATACATTACGGGGCAGCAATAACTTCAATGGTTGGTTTGCCAACCAGTGGTGTGGAATTAAAAATGCATTAAGTTTTATAGAAAGGAAAGTAAATAGCAGAGAGTTTAGATTGGTTTTGACATAGTTAAATGAAGCATTATTTCTCTTTGTGTGGTTAATAAAATAAAACTCTACAGAATGTGAGAAACATTCTCTTCTCAAAGCTGAAAGGGGAAAAAAATCCATTATTAATTAAATTTAATGCTTATTCCCTCCACTGCATGCCAATGATGCATTTCAGAAGACAAGTGCAATGAAAGGTTCTCTTTGCTTCCCCAGAAGCCACTTCTATAGATTTTAACAAATGTATTCTGTTCAAACTTTGTCGGTACAAGTGCAAAACAAACACATATTTGCACAGGAAGAACTATTGTAATAGTAACATCAGCAATAGTAATAATAATTTAATACTAGTTATAGTATTAACTATGTTGTATATAACAGTTAACGCGACTTGCACAAATTTCCCAAAACTTGCCAGACCATTGCCCAAATTTTTCCAGAGGAGCAGGAAACAGTAAGAGTGGAGACATAGGAAGTTCTTGCTTAAGATTTACTCCTTGTATAAGGAAAACTTTATGGGGACTGTAGGGATGGGAGTTAATTTTCTAAGGGCTCGGTTGTCCCAGGGAAACAGGGTCTGGCAGTGATGCTGAAGAGCCGTGCAGCTGTTGAGTTGAGCACAGGATTTTTAGATCTCATAGCACCACACTTTTTTTCAATTCCTATAGGAAGAGGTGAAAATCCCACTGACAGGGTGTCTTGTCCCATGGTAATGCTTTAGGAAGATTTGAAACCCTCTTTCTATACAGTCTAGCCTACATCCTAGAGGTGGCATAAGCCAACACATGTGCCTAAATTATGAAATAGGAACTAATGAGAACAAGCTATCAAAATGTACCCTTTTTCTCAGCTAAGGCTCTAGGTGTGGCAGAAGCAGGTAAATACCCTGAATTTTCAGGACTACTTCAGCTATTTCTGACTACAGCCATTCTTCATTAGCTTTCAAACTACAAAGACATTTCTATCAGATAGGGCAAAAGGAAGGAAAAAATCTCTACTAGTATAATTGGGAATCTTTTATGCTCATTTTGCATTGACCAAGCAGGCTGCTTTCAAGGAAAGAATGTAAAGGAAGAAAGAGGTCTTTCATTGTAACCAATGGAGAGAGAGGATAAAATTTCAGGGGTGAAATATAATTAACAGAAATGTATTTGATTATGACATGAAGGTTATCAACTTAACATTCATAGTGTCGGAGTCTTATTTCATAGTGGTTACACTGAGCATGGTCAAAACCTTCTCCGTCTGCATGTCTAGAAACACAAAATTCAACATCCTGGAAATAGTCCAGAAATATCCTTAGAAATATTCTGAGAAATATCCTTCCAACTTTCCCACCCCACCTCCCTGTTGACACATGTTATTTTCACCTATTTTCCAGGTTCTGCCTGCTCAGCTTCATGCTGTCATTAGGCCATTCATACTGTAGAAAAATTACTGTAGTTGACTGAAAAAGTCACATGAACAAAGAACATCAGCTTTTGCTATCCTATAGTCTGGCCCCTATCCCAGCTTATGAAAATCTGTGTCTTTTTTTTTNTTTTTTTTTTTTTTTTTTTTTTTTTTTTTGCACAACATATAACTGAAATTCTTGGCAATATCTCTGATTTCAAACAAGAGATCTCCTGAACTCCCAATTATAACATTTCTTGTGATCGTACCAAATGGCAAATCATTAACTTCTTTACCAGGTCCAGTGATTTCTTTTGGCAAATAAGTAATTTGGAAAAATCCCCCATGAAACAAGCTCCTAACTGTACTCTCACTGAAATAAAGGAAATAACATTTACAGGTACAATCAATATTTGAATACAGTACTGAAAGACAAGTGGTTTTACCTAAATAAAAGAAAATAAAAGCCTTTTGTCAATTAAAAATGCATATATCTATGAACAGACATCAGATACTTCAGATACATCATCATGAGATTTGTTTTAAATTGGAAAACACAAGTTTGGTTTTACTAATTTTACTGCACAAACTGCACTACAGATACTCTAGACCAGCTGGAAATACTTAAATGTGCAATGTGTAGTCAACCTATGCGAGTTGGAGTACTAATGCCTCATGCTTCAGGACTACAAACTGCTAATCTCTCTTTGTAATAAAGAAGACTCTAGAGCACCAATGGGTATTAGAAGTACACAACTCACAGTGATAGATGCTGAATTGCTTGAATCCTATAAAAAAAATTTTAAAACCCCAACAAACAAACCCCAAAACTCCGCCAAAAACCCAAAGAACAAACTGCAAGAAAATGTCAAAACACTTAGGATTTTTAAGATGTGGTGTTGGCCATTGGATTGGTCAGAAATATAAGGATGGCTTGTACTAGGTTATATCATCAATTTCCATCCAGTCAAATGTCATGAGTTTCTTTCATTTTTTCTTAATTTTTGTTACAGTACTTCATAGGGCTAAAGGAATTACTGATAGAGATCCATAATCACCACAAACAAAGCAGGATATATCTGTCCTCATTTTTTTAAAAGACAAGGCGAAATGTGAGATGTGCTGATTTCCTATAAAAATATTATAGTATGTCTAAGCAAGGTCAGATTCTCACTTGCCTTTGTATTCCCTCAATTTCTCAAGGTTTCCAAGAAAAATGAACATTTACTCTGATATTTAAGACAAGGTCAGACAGAATAAGTGGTTGCAAATGTCCATTACTTTCCTGTCATCTGCTCAATTAAGGTTTCCAGCTGTCAGTGTCTAACATTGCTGCACCATTAAAAATTAAGGGACATTCAGATGCATTGATCTGCATCAAAAGCGCTTTAACGGGAAAGGAAAAAAATAAAAAAAAGGCAGAAATCCTAATTTTCCTAAAGTGCCAAATTACTAGATGAAAATGTCAGAAGGAAGAAAGGAACAGAGAACTGCCTCAGAGCTGCCCAGATATCAATTGGGACGAATAAGTTAACTGTTGCTGCACTCACCATTACTCCTCACCTTTGACCAGGCACCTTAATTTGGTCAGAAAGGTAAGACATTCTAGAGTACACAAAGGGCATGTATATGTAGATTTTCCAGGCAAATACATTTTCATTTTTATTTGACACTTCTAAAATACAACTGACAAAAGTGTGCTATGAGAAATAAAAATATGTTAAATATACCAGAATCAAGGGCCATAGCACAGAATTAAACATTGTAATGGTAAAATATTCTGAATATAATGGCATTTGATTAACTTTTTATTCTCATCTATTTTGGAAGTTTTCCAATCAATTGAAACAAAAGTACCTTTTATTCTTTTATCACATCTGGAAAAATCTATTATTTTCCAAGAACTAATATAATCAGTCTTAGATAAAAATGTTACCTCTATATATTTCTGCTATATCACTTTTGATGGGCTTCTTTTGTTCTGCTTCCTATTTTTTGTCTTTTAGAGCCTCTTATTAAAACTTAACAGAAGAAAAAAAAATATTTCCTATATTAAGAAAATGTCTAATATAAGACTGTCTTTAAGAAATAATTTGTATTTGAAAGGCAGTAGCCATCATAAAAATATAAACCATAAGTTCTAGCACCTGAAAAATAACTGTAAAAGAGAGAATAATGAACAACAGATTCATAGATATTATTGTAACCGCCCAGCCAATATAAATTATATGTTCAATATATTTTTTGCAAACTGAATGTAGCTATAATATAAGTTGCTTGTTTCCTAAAAGCTTTTTCCTTAAGCTCATACTAGTTCAAGTTCAGGGAAAGGGATGAGTAAAAATTTCAGATTTTCAGTACAAAGGGATCATATTATCAAATTTATTTAGTCAGAAAAAAGCAGACAAAGAGCCAAAGAGGTTTATGGAAGATCCAAAAGAACACCTTTCATCTAAGACCTTGATGAAATAAATAAGATTGATTCTTGACTAATACTCTTCTCCTGTATGCCAAAACACTTTTGTATATCTGCCATGTTGTTTTCAAAAATTGGAAACCTTTGGAAATTGAAATATTATTTCATTTGTCGCCTCCAAATAAGCAGCAGCCATACAAGAGGAGAGTCTGCTTTCATTATGTAGTGAGGTGTGTACACCCTTAATTTCGAGTTCAGAGCAGAGGAATACTACCTGTACTAAGTTATGCAGACCTAGAGAACAGCCATTCTTTTTGCCTTTGGGTTTCTCAACTATTGGATCAGATATTCACCCTGGTAACAAAGAGTAAATATTTAATTTTCGTAAATACGGATACATTTAAAATCTGCTTTTATGCAGTCACTGCAAGTTTATGTTGGGAATTTTTGAAGGTGAGATGAGGGCAGCTGGGATAAAGTCACTTTTAGATAATGGTCTAGAGACTCTTAAATCCTGTTGACTGTGTGTGTATGTAAATATATAAAATTTTATTGTATAGAAATACTTCAAGCAATATTAATTCGCTATGATAACCACTACCTCCTTCATTAGAAGATTTTCTTTTAATATGTCTGGTTTTCAAACTGAATACAGTGCTTTCAGAAACACAAGTCAGACAATTTTGAGTACAAAAAAATCTTGTGAGTAGGACATACTGTTTATATACTTCATTTAGGCAGCTAGTCCAATCTGAACAACTCATTTCTTCTTGCCAGATAATTAGAGGTTTGGAAACCATTCAGATGCAGCTGTTAGACAGTATTAGTGATAGTTCAGTAGAATGTATAAAGATAGTGAAATACTACTGATCAAACTAAGAGTTGTAAAATGTTAAAGGAACCTGCAGAGTTAACATCAATTTAAGTTTCTATTAGTCCCAGGTTTAGATGCACGCCATGTAAGGAATGAAAGATTTCCTAGATACCCAAACTCCTCTTTCTGCTTTTGTGGTGCGGTGGGTTTGTTTTTGTGACACAGTCTGGTGATATCCCTTCAAGTAGGGGGATATCACCTTACAGAAGGAACACAAAAATAAACTATTACTTGTTGATACAGTTCCAGAAAAAAAAAGTCAAACAAGACAAAATGACTTGTCTCAAACTAGAGACTGGAACTGAGCTCAACTCTAGCATGGATGGGAACTGAACTGAAGCCATCCAAGCCTCACAGTGCTGCTGGTCCTCTCCTATGGTTCCTGACTGCAAGCAACACCCTTAGCCACCTGATGGACATTTGCATGGATCACCTTGGATCAACAGTGCTCCATGAATGCACATTACCAGGAATATACAGCCCAGAAAGCACTCTGCTGTGTAATGAGTACACCTGGTGCTGTTGCTATTTGTCTTCTGTTCTATATTCATGCAGAGGCAAAGCTAGCTCATTGTTCTTGCCTCACAACATGCTCAACGTGGCATTTCACTTCTCTTGTTTTCCAAGGTGCAATGGAAATAACAGGCAACTGTATTACTGTATTGTAATGCATTCTATTGCATTCTCTTCCCTTCTGTTAAAGACAAATTGATATTTAGAACAGCTGTCATGACAGTGGCTGTCTCAGTAGCAGTATCTCTTCATAATTTCCCCAAAGTAAACTCAAAGAATTAACTGCGTATGCAGACATCTCCCTTTTAATATATAGAGCTATAAGCTTTCTCATTATCTAATGAACGTTTACTGTCTTGTGGATAGTAGAAGTACTGCTACCTTTCCATTGGAGGCAAAAACTACTCTATACTCTGATTTAAACATTATTTTAAAGGGGGAAGGAAAAGGATGTTTCTAAGGTTATCTTTAAAGGCCAGTTCAAAACAACAATTTGGGGGCATAACAATTAAGTTGGATGTATATTGTACCCAGAACAAAACACATTCTGCTTTTACTATCTACAGAGAAATATGTGGATATTCAGGAAGTCTGAAACTAAAGCCAGATTTAGCTTAGTACAGACACACACAGACAGGAAATAGTTTTGAAACTTTAAATTTTGGTCTCTTTAGAGAGAAATTAATCCCTATTTGAGAGCAGGTTTAGAAGAACTACCCTCTTAAATCCTGATTTCTTAGTCGGTGTGAAGATTTTGTACTAATGCTGTGTTTAAGAATGACTGTCCACTTGTGTACCTCATTTTATCAACAAAGTAGGTATAGTAATTGCTCTCAGGACTACCGTGAGATGTACTTTTCTAAGTGCTAATGACCTCGATATTCATATACAACATAACACAACAATAATATCTAAATGCCAAGTATAATCCTTTAAAATGAAGGCTTAAGTATTGATGTCCCTCAAGCCTGGAGTCTGGATACACTGGGAAACAGGTTGTGAACTGGAATAACAAAAAACCCTCTTCCCTTTCCTCTTGGATTGGGAGCAAACCTCACTCCATCTGAACAGCAGAACCTACATTTCCAAAGCTCTGTCCTAAAGTACACAGCTGCTGTGTGCTGAGGTAGCAAGGTGTGTTATGCTCTCACTACACAAACACTGATGGTGTAAATGGCAAAGTAGAGGAACAGAGTAACTAAATGCAGGGGGATGGCTGGGTAGAGAATAAACAGAGTTGAGCCACAAACGGTTGCTGATTTCTTCATAGGTTTGTTATTTTCAATGAATACCCATCCTTCTATTATTGTGTAGTAATTGCATATTTTCTGTTTTGCAAAAGAAAACCCTACACACTGACAATAACCACTTTGAACCCCTTAAGGTTTGAAGCTAGCAGGAGAGTCCATTCTCCTCATGATAGGCTGGCACTGGGGTATTAGTTCATGTTATCACTGCTCAAGCAAGGGTCACTGCATTTTAGCATCACTGTGGCCTTCCATGGCCTTTTTAATATTTACAGTGAGATGAGCCTGGGAGTTCACTGCAGCATTATGAGGGTCTGGTTCTTTTCCCATTTTTGTGATACTTGAAGCAGGAAGCTCTGTTTGTTATCATGATGAGAAAGTTGATTAATTTAGTTGCTCATTTACCACAGTGATTTTCTAGCAGACTTTTCTTTCCCCAGCATGGGCATGAGTGCTAAGCTATAGAGCTCTGCATTACTTTGGAACAAATACAGAGTTTAGAAGGGGCTGATCCGACATAGTCCCCACAACCAGAAAGAGAGAATGCAGGCAGATCACACAGGCAATTAAAAGAGTTAAAGTAATGGAATCTAGCTTCCAGCTATGCCTTATGGATACTGGCTTGAAACTGTAGCATCCATAAAAATAATCCATATTCTATTAAGAGAGCTAAATGTTGCTGGGCAGCCTAGTTTTGTCCCTGTCAGAGACTGAACCATTGGTCTTCCAGATGATCATTAATTCAAAAGAAATGATCATTAAGAGTTCCTAATCAGCATAAACTCCAGGCAGTAAGATGAATTTTAGTTACAGTCAATATATAAATTTCCAGCCATTCAGATAACATTTTATAATTTAAGTAAATGGCTTTTTTCATGGTTGACTGCATACTTGACCCTCATGCTCCTCCTGTCCCACATTTTTCCTGATTGCTGTACACTGACCTCTCATGATTTTTACTGTTCTGTAAGGTGGTGAAGAAAAGATGAAAACTCATTAACACTGTCAAAGACAGAACTTGTCAGGGTCATGTGGCATATATCATCCTCTCTTCTCTGGTACCCCCACAATTTAAGTCTGCCCTCACAGTCAGCTAAAAAAGTGAATACTTCAAAATGAGACAGTGCTATCATTCAACAATTATTCGTGATAGAATACAAGCTCAATGAATCAGAGTAGATATAAAATACTATTAAACTGTATTATATTACTGTAGATCACTCCCATACTGTCTTTTTAATGTTTTCATTTCAACTTGCTTCAAATTACTTCATCAAGCACAGAGCAAGACATCAAAGATTGTTGGGTTGATTAATGAAATAAAGGCAAAATTTTAGTACTCACAGTACTAAAAGCAATTACAAGTCAAAAATAAAGAAGAAACTCTCTAATTTGAAAAAAATATACAGAAAAGTACTTAAGAAATTAGAACACAGTTACTAGCCACATTTGAACAGCATTTACCATAATTTATAACAACAAAAACACTACAAAAATTGTGTAGAAATATTAATGAACACAAGCAACTCCCACTCCTTACAAAGCTTTGGTTTTAAATTTCGTCTGGAATTAATATAATATTTTCTGTTAGTTTTAAAAGCAATTTCAGAAAAACATCAGATAAGTATTTTCTTAGTACTATGGTATATCAGGTATCAAAACAGTTTAACCTTAAAGATTATGATTTTTGCACAGCATCTCCTACAGTAACAGGATGAATTGAATCAGAAATAGATTAACTGTCTCAACTGCCCAGAACAAAACCCAGCCAGTAAACAAAACATAAAAATACCTGGAAATCCATAGCCATGTGTTGTAAGAAAACATCCAGACCCATCAATCACCACTGAGCTCTATTTACACACGGCTTTAATGGGCAAATTCAGTGTAACCATGCAGCAGACTAGCAGCATATGCTACCCAACTGCTACCACCTTCATGCCGTTATAGGAAGCAGCATGTGTACACACATGCAAGCTGTGCCTGATCTACAGATCAATGTGGGCACCAAGTGATCCTCTGATTGAAAGCCACAGGATGTCCCAAAGAACAAGCTCATCGCTTTTATGGAAAGTGGATCCAAATATTTTTAGCTACTTTTTGCTACCTTCTATGAGAAAAAGAGGAATCCCAACTCTTAATTTATTCTTTAACCCTAAATATATAAAGGAGTGTAGAAGATGCATTTTCATGAAAAGAAAGATCTATTCCTTTAATAGATTCAGTCTTGTGATATGAGAAAACATCGTACTTTGGAACCTGGTTTTATAGTCAACTTAGATCATTATTAACTAATCTCAAATTTTCTGAACACTTATTTCTATAGAAATGTATTTTCCTGGCCAAATAATCTACTTTCTGCTTCTTCAGCACTGTGAAAATACCTGATTCAGGGACAACAGAGAATCAATAACAAGTTCATCGACAACTATATCGTATATGTTACCATATTAAGATGAAAAGATACAGGAAGTCTGCATTTTCAGATTTTGAAGTATAGATTTTCAGTGACTATTGGTGAACAGAAACCTCCTGACCTATGCAAAAGGAACAAAATGCAGGAGAGTCACATTGTTGCTGAACAGCTCCTTCATGGTATCTCTGCACCCTACATCCATTACAGTGGATTAATCCAATCTTTAATTTACAGAAAGTCTTTAGGTATAGAACAAGAATATTCTACTTGATGTCAAACAGGCAGTTGATTTTTTTCACTCACATGATAGCTGTCTCAGCTGCATTTTCCTATGCCCATCCAGTAAGAAATGCCTTCACAGATCAATAATATTTCCTTAGAACTTGCTGTATTGGAAGAATGGGATGATAACATACTGTGTCCCTCAAGCAGTGGGACAGATAAAGTAAAACTGAAGCATTACCTATAAAAACAATATCCCACAAACCAAATTCCATCCTATAAAAAAATCAGTTTAATTCAATTCTAAATAAAACCCATTTTCTGGTGGAGGAATGGAAGAGGAAGAGTGGAATACCTTCCTAAAGAGCCACAAAATCTGGAGGCCTCAAGTTCAGGATAACTACACTTCATGAAGGTTCTCACTTCTTATATGTTGTTCACAGTCTGATGATTATTTCAAAGATTTACCAAGTAGCTGGGGAGTTTTGGGAATAGTTTATAAACAGAACATATCAATGGTCCACCTATTTTATTACCAGATGTTATTGGGCTGAGAACATATTGGGATGGCAACAAGGTAATGTTCAATATTAGCATCCTCTAGCAGGTGTGTTGGGTTTTTTCCCTGAAGCTGAAATTGCTCAAAAGTTTTGTCTCTCTTGTGCAACTAAAAACTCATTATCTTGTGTGACAGATGTCTTTAGTCTTCAAAAGTTCTGCAGGAAATCTTTTGGTTCCAGTCTGATGTCACCAGTAAATGTGAGAGAAAACTGTTGTCTGATCACTGTTCTCTGCCATTCACGCCTCAGGCTCAAATACCATGTTTAAAAATCTGTCCAAAATTTTCATTATCTGTATGTAGAACTTGCTTTCAAAATTATTGCACTTTCAATTATTGCACAATACCAGTGCTTTTTTTCAATATCTATAATTGAAATAAGAAGGGCACGTCTGCACTTGAGGGGTATTTCTGGTCTCTGCTGGCCTATTCATTTTATCTACAAATTAAAAGCAATGTAGTGAGGAATATTTACAAAGGCAGTACTGATATTGATGGATGGCTAAAAGCACTGAGTAACAAGAGGGGATATTCCCTCTCTTCAGCTGCTGCCATTTCCCCACTCCCTGATCCCCTTGTCCCACACTGCCTCTCATAATATGTGACTATTTTTATAAATTTCTGAAGAAGTAAGTACTTATTTAGTCTTTACAAAATTTTCCAGTAGTAGAGGCGATGTTTAAGCCCATTTTTTGTCTTCTTTCACAGGGTGGGTAGAACTTAAAGAGGAAGATGAGCAATTAGAATCATGTGTTGTATCCTGTAGCAGATGTCACGAATCACTGGGTGGTGTGTTTCCCCACCTCCTCAGGCTGCTCTAAAGTCTCAGGAATTCTCTTCAGTCCTCAGCTCTGAGTAATGAGTTAGGCAATATCTCTTCCCTTGACCTTATAAGAAACTCATGGGATAACATGGGATATCTAGTAAGTAATAGAGTGAACCTTGCCATCAAATTTGTCCTGCTATTGCAAATTTGTATTAAACTGACTTTTGCTGATACCTTTGCCAGTGCTTCTTTAAGTGACCTAAACCTTCTTTAAGTGACCTAAGTGTCATAAATTCATGACATTTATGTAAGAATCTATTATGAAGTAATGATCACAAATATATTACACTGTATTATTTAAGGAACTTCCTAAAATGAAATATTAAATGCATTTTGGTAAAAAGCACTTTTATTTTAAAAGAAGCCATGATGTATATCTATCCTGGAGACTGTCATTTTATATAATCACCAGAATTCCTGTGAACAAGAAGTTTAAATAAAAATGCTTGATCACCTGCCATCCTCCATCTATCTGGGAAGTTATACCATGTTTTGTTATGTAGTGCTCTGCATCGCAAGTTTTTCCTTTAGAAGAAGAGAAAAAAAGATAAACTAGCCAAGTTCATATAGTTCCAGACATTCCAGGACCTTCCTAATCCATATAAACCTGAAGGATGTGCTCTGGAATAATTTCAAGCAGATGCAGACGATAGCTTCATATTTCAATGTCTGCAAAGAATCACTAACTGAATCTGGTTTATTATTAGTCATAGGGTAAGTGATGAAAATGAATGTGAGAAATTAATAGCAAGCACAGACAGACATCATCCTAAACTGTCATAGCTATGACATATCAATATGACTCTTTCAGCTGCTATGTAACTTCTCTCGTGGGAAATGTGCAAACGTATCTAAAATCTAACAGGCACAGATCTCCTTTATCTGAATTGAATATCTTGGAATTGAATATCCATCAGTACTTTGAAAGGCCGTAGCTGCATTACCTCCTCCCGCAGACACATTTTGAAGAGAAGGCAACTGTAGCTTATCCAGATTGCAACTCCATCCTATAGATTCAGAAAGGTTCACTAACCTGGCTTTAGCTTGACCAAATTAGTTACAAGTTTGTTTTTACTGAGCCACAGGCAAAGTAAGTCTAACTGTCCTGAGCCATATATGAAATGAATATAAAAAGACACAAAAATAACAGTGAACTTTTATGGTCATCAATGTCAACACTTTACAGATGGCAATAAAATCCATACCAATCTTGAAAGATGCTCATAGTTTCTAATGACTAAGTCTTCCAATGCACACATAATAAGTAATGCAAAATTTCTCTTATGAAAGAGAATGTCTTCAGTAAGTTCAAAGTGATATCCAGGATCTGAATATTAGAAATGCCATGTGAAGTCAGAAATAGCTAGTCTATATTTATCTTTAAAAGAAAAAGCAACCAAGAATTTGACCAAATTTCTTAGCCTGTAATTTAACATCTATTTTTACGGCAAACTAATTTCCATCCAAAATAAAGATCTTCTTCAGATAAAAGAGCTAGTTATGTCCCTTGGAAACTCATTTAAAATATATCTTGTTTTCATTGACACAATTTTGCAGTAAAATTTACACAAATCCCTATTGCCATTTCTGCCAGTCTTGTTCAATTTCCCACAGTCTGTCAACATGTGTCAGGAAGAAAGCATTATGCCTTGTTAAATTACATTACAAGTAGAACCTTCATCCCAAACTGAAAGGGAAATAAATTTCAAAATAGGCTAATAACCTCCTGTGGCTTTTCAAAATCCTATCTGTTCTACAGAATCTCAAGTTCATCATTTTTACAGGCACTGAGGAGAGTCACTAAATTTTGGAATTCTCAGGTGCAGGAGTATGGTCTAAAAGGCTGTTGGTGTAAAAAAGAATCCAGATAGCACAACATCTCTGCTTATGTGTATCTCAATCAAAACTCCTCAGACTCCTGTCAGATACAACAGTGGACTCGAGTGTTTGTTTTACAGTCACGCCTTACCTGAACCAGGCTTTTCAGCAGCATATAGCACACCAAGACAAAACTTAAGAAAAGGAGGAGAAATTAATAAAAAAATCTCAAAAAGCATTTCTAGATTGCCATTACAAAACACACTGTATCTGATGATTTAAAAAAACAGCTAGGGATTAAACTCCAATTAAACTGCAGGTACTGCTTTTATGACTCATGCACTCCAATGGGGAGTTTTAAGTGCATTATCTAATTGCAAACTTTTGAGCAAGCTTTAAACAGCTGGTAAAATAGGATTTACTGGAGAATCCTAAGGACCCTCCCTACCTTAGTTCTCAAAAGTATATAGACTACCATCATGCTAATCAAGTAAGTAAAATCTCAGCTAGAAAGGTAAATTTAGACGCAGATCCTCAGCCACACAGACACATCTACTTAGGTTCTTGAACTGAGCTTTAATCTTGCTGTTTCTGAGGCACTTTCACGCTCATTGAGGCTTCAGCAAAGAGAGCTTGCTTTCCATTTTGTTGCCCATTTTGTATATATTGCCCTATACATTAAGAAGCAAATAAGCATATGGCATTGATCTCTTCTGAGAAGTATAGGGACAAATCAAGTACAAAGCAATAAATACAGCATCTTTTTACCAGATGGCAATCTGACATGTCTGTGCAATCCGGAAACCTACCTTTTAAACTAGGTTATTGGTTTTTGTTTGTTTACATATTAAGCAAATTAATATTTTAAACTTATTTCAGATAGTATATCTGAGAGGGAAGACTAGACTGAAAATATAACTCAAGCAGCTGGAAAAACTCTTTAAAAAGGTTATTTTAAAAGAAAAGAAGAAGTTGATTTACCATCCCTCCAAGCTTTTTAATTTTTTCCTATGTAAGGACAGTTTTGGTTTTTTTGTTTTGGTTTGTTTTTTCATTACCTCCCAGAGAAAAATTCCTCTAGAGTTTGTGAAATTGCTATTGCACTTACATTTTTGCTACAAATGTTTTGGCCAGCACTTCCATGGTTATACTCTTTGTGTAACAGCTCAGAAAACAAACTGCAGATCTGAAACCATAACCAAAGATTTTAAAATAAATTTTGGATAGTCTTTATGCTTAATCTCCTGTTAGATGGAGCATCATTTAAAACAATATTTTTTCTTAAGAGGCAGACAGGATTCTAATAGATTGGGAAGTCATCTGCCTTCTATGTCATATGAAAAAGTTATTTTATTTCTGCATAGAACATTTGTTGCTTTTCTCCCACTAACTGGTGTTGCATCTATCTCATTTCCATTGTAGCGCTTTCAAGTTACAGCCCTGAAGGTGTCATGTTTAATTTACTTAATGAATATATGATAACTTATGTCTGTTCTGCTGCTTGATGATGCATAAATGTTCAGCTACATTCTTGATCTTCAGTTTGCTTTCAAGGAAAAGATGTCATGAACTTGAATGGGTTGAGGTAAATGACAGCATTTTGAAGAACAAAGATTGTCCAAAGGGTGGAGACACATCACCTGCTTTGTGACCTAATTCTGTAGTTTACTTAAACAAATAGCTTCATAAAAAGGAAATATTTTCTATTCTAACTACTAAACTGTTAGTAGCATTTGAGTACTTTTGAAGAGAAGTTTGTTTGTAGCATTTTACAGGACAATGATAAAAAAACCCACAAACTCATATCTAACTGAAGACTGATTTTCTTACTTTTTCTGTTCCAAGAAATTCTGCAAATAGTAACCATTTTAAATTTCTGTTCTGGGTTATAGAGAAGGGGAATCTATTATGGACATCATCCATAGATGATGAGAGCTCCAGAGAAAGCTCAAAATGTGAAAATAAATAATTTCTTCTTTTATTAACTTTTTTTTTTTTTTGAGGCAAGCCCTGATGTCATTTACACTGATAAGAACCATAGTATTTGGAACAAGTCTCTGTCTCTGTGGTGCAAAACATCCTACAACTTTTCCCTCACTTTCTACCTTTAACTAAAGAGTTAAAAGAAGATTTTCACAATATCACATAAAGGTATATTCTGGCAACATCCAAGCTGGTAGACTTCCTAAAGCAGAAAGTCACTGGAAGATGAGACACCACGTAGAGGGTCACAAAACCCATCTTACTGGCAAAAAAATTTCCACAAAGGTGGTGTAAATTCTTCATGGACATGAAAATGATACTAATGGACCAGTGACAGAAATGGACACGTAACTACTACTAATACGGTGGCTGGGTCTGGGAAGAAATCAGGATCAAGAGTGCACAGCTGAAGGGTTTTCTGGCAGCTCATTTGCAGAAAGTTCTGCTCTCTGAGCAGCTGGAAGAAATATCGCAGCTGTTACAGCCCTGACAATCAACATGCTCTGCTGAGGATGGCTGCTATGCAAACAGTCCTTTGTGGCATACACAACATACTCCATTGGCTGTTAAGTGGCAAACAAACCAGTTTGGGAATTCCTATGCAAAGACTTGTCCTGCTGATACTGGAGAAAGCTGGTTCTAATCCCAGTTTTACAAGCCACACTTCATAATTAAAAATCAACATGAAGTGCTGTGGGGAAGATTTTAATTTTTTATCTGGACTCATTTAGTTGGCTCCAAATGTATAGTAAATGACAGAGAACTGCATAAAGTATAATCTTCTGTGCAAAGTCCTTTAAAGATCTCTACTCAGAGGAAAGTAAATCAGAACTTACTGCATTAGCATATGGAAAAGCTCATAGCTTTTCAAACACATATCCCCAAAAAGATAAGCAAGTCAGGAAGCAAAAAGCCAAATATGTTCCCAATGACAGTGGCAGGTCCCACAGTAAATGGGCATGCTAGACACAAAGACCAGAAACATGGTGCACGAGTGATTCTTCTGGTTCAAGACATGTTCTCCTCCTGAAGTTATAACAGATGGGCCATAATGAACAGATTACTCAAGTGGGAAAACTGGACATTGAAGGTTGGCAAATGAAGTACAGAATAAAAGATTTGAATATTATTTGAATGTAAAGGTGGTAAAGGCCTAAATCTCTATTTATACAGTTGTTTCTTCCTTTAAGAATCACAAGGAATTTTATAATAAAAGTACCCCAGTTTGGAAAAGTATACCCTAGTATAGAAAAGTATTTTTATGGAAAGCCTAAGTATAAATCTCTAAAAGAGAGAACAATAAAGAGGATTGATATTTTGGAGGTTTTTGGCAGAGGAGAGGGTGGTAGGAGGGTTAGGTGTTTTGTCGTGTTTTTTTTCCATTTCAGTATAACAATAGAGAGGTGTCCGACAAATTTAAGAGCACAAAATAGTCATCAGGATTCAGAAGGAGGCTGAAATCTCAGGTTAGTACCAGATTTCATGAAAAATCTGCTGGTCAAATTCATTCTATAAGGATCATAAACAGTCATTATTTTCCAGCTGCTAAATCCTCAAAAAGATGAGCAACAGCTATTGAGTCTCAACTTCTTAAAGTATCTGAAATCAATGTTCCTTTTGAAATATCCTTAATGATAAAAAATAACTGTCCCTCTCATATGACAGCACACATTATGATACTGTGCTTACAAAAAGGATTTCTTTTGGTGAGGATTTTTTTTTTTAAGTACTAAGACCTGAACATCCAAATTATTGTATTAAAGTGAGTTCTTTTCTGCTTATGGCTGATCATATCAAATATCTCATAGTCACAGTCAATGACTGATGTCCAAGTGGAGATCAGTGATGGTCTCCATGTGTTCCTGAAGTGTTCCTCTGGGCTTGGCATTGGGACCAGCACTGTTTAACAATTTTGTTGGTGACAAAGCCAATGCCACTGAGCCATCCCCAGCAAGTTTGCCGACGACACCAAGCTGTGTGGTACAATTTACACACTGGAAGGAAGGGTTGCCATCCATAAGGATGCTAACAGGCTTGAGAGGTGGGCCCATAGGAACTTCATGAAGTTCAACAAGGCCAAGTGGGAGGTCCCACACTTAGATTATGGCAATCCCAATACAGGCTGCTCCAAGAATGGATTAAGAGCAGCCCTGAGGACTTGGGGTGCTGGTGAATGAGAGGCTGGACATGACCCAGCAATATGCACTCACAGCTCAAAAAGTCAAATGTATTCTGGGCTGCATCACAAGCAGCGTGGCCAACAGATTAAGGGAGGTGAATCTCCCCTTCTACTCTGCTTCCGTGAAACGTCACCTGGAATAACGCATCCAGTTCTGGTGTTCCCAACATAAGAAGGACATGGACCTATTGGAGTGTGTCCAGCAGACACGCTGCTGTTGACCAGAGGGATGGAACACCTCTCCTATGAAGACAGGCAGAGAGAGCTGAAGTTATTTAGCCTGAAGAAGTCTCTTGGAAGACCTCAGCATTGCCTTCCTATACATAAAGAGGGCCTACAAGAAAGATGGAGGGGGACTTTTCATAAGGGTATGTAGTGATAGGATAAGGAGGAATGGCTTTAAACTGAAAGAAAGTAGGATTAGATGAGACAGTAGGAAGAAATTCTTTACTGCGGGTGGTGAGGTACTGAAACACATTGCCCAGAAAAGTTGTAGATGTCCCATTCCTGAAAGTGTTCAAGGCCAGGCTGGATGAAGCTTTGAACAACCAGGTGTAGTAGAAGGTGTCCCTGTCCATGGCAGGGGCATTGGAACTAGATGATCTTTAAGGTCCTTGTCAACCAAAACCATTTTATGATTATATGGTTCTATAATTTCTAAGATGAAAAGTGAAACATTATAATTCTTAGATGTTAGATTAAAAGAAAAGTAATTTATCTTCAAACTGTTCCATATAATTTCTCATTAGAACAACACTAAGTTCAGTATCAGGTACAAAATATCTTGTGAAAGCACAGTGGTCATACTTCAAATCTTCCATTCAGAAAGATCATTTAAATAATGAGCCTCTGTAGAATGTCAGCAATCTAAGAACACCCACATAAATTCCCCAAGATTGTGTGTTATTATACAGAATGTAAGAAGAATTATCACACCTAATTAAATATTGCAGATACAAAGAGCTTTGTTTTGACCTTATGGCAGCCTTTGAGTTTTGAAGCTTATCTTCAAACTAGCTATTTATATCAATAGACAAATAAGGTCTGATTCTTCACCATAGACATTTCAGAACTTTTTTTTTCAAACTGTTATAATCATCACAGCTAGAAAAAATGAAATGTATGTGCAAGCTCAGCTACAAATGCAAGGTAGTAAAGAATTTGGGTTTTTGCAGTGTTAAATACACTATTTGCATTCATTTTCCTTGATATACATTATAACAAAATATTTAGGGGAAAGCAAAAATGGATTGTGATCTAAATCCAGCTCCCAAAGATACCAGAACTTCCAGGTTCAGAATTTTTTCTTGTAGAAAATAATGAAATTAATAGTAACATCTACTTTATCTGAATATTACAAGTAATAATTTTTAAATATCAAAATTACTGAGCATATATAAATTATTTCTGTTCTGTTCTCCTCATTTAACTGGCATCCTGGACTTCTCAGTATGACCTGTGGTTTGCTGTTTGCTAGTTTCACCCTTACATTAGAGCTCATTACTACAATTAAACTATTCTTTTTTATCAAAACAACTGGCACAGACTCAAATACCTAAGGGGGACAAGTTTGGTGTTTTAGCCAGCTATGTGTAACTGAAGGATTTATAGGTCATTCACACAGGAGGTGGTGTCACTCACTGCCTTCCTTGGTTTATAGTCAAACCACCTGTAGCTATCCCACTGAATAGACACTTTTTGTTACCTATTAATTTCAGAGCACTACATCTACTCTGGAAATAATTCCTTCTAGACCATTTCTGCTAGATCTTCATTTCTTGAGAACTTTCTAGTAATAAGCACCACAGGTATTCTGTAAACATGTGTTTCTAGGACAACTATACACTGATATTTGTATAATCTCACTAGATACACCAGATGGTTTAATTATAAAAACAAAATTTGCCAAATAAACATTACTTCTTGTTTTATACACGTATTTTCCTGTCAATAACTTACCTTTCCAAACAAAACATTTTTGTTTAATAGCTTATTATATTCCTTGAGAAACAAGTAATCCTTTAACCCTGCGGCATTTGGGCCATCATTATTTATCAACCACATTTACTAAAATTGACCAAATGACCTTTTGGACAACCAAAAGAGAAAAATATACTTTTAAACTACAGAATAGCACACATAGCATGCACATTATTTGTTATTTATGATGATCTTCCATTTTTTAGTCACACATAGAGGCGACTGAAAGCAGGAATTATGCACAACACTACATAGATTGTGAATTCTGCCCCCATGCAATTCATGGAAAAGGAGTAGTTAATTTCTCATTAATCTAATGACCTCCCATAATGTGCAGCTGCAGAATTTATTAATTTTGGCTTTGAATAGCCCTTTACTCTTTGTTATGTTTCTCTAGGTATAACTTTAGAAGTAATCTCCAATGTATATACAGTACAAGATATATCGTAAAAATACTACTCAAAAGTATTAGAGAAAGCTTTTCACTATGAAAAAAGGGACCCTACCCTGAAATGTTTACTGTCCACAAAACACAGATATATTGGTCACACAACAAATGTACCAACTCATCTGTTTTACCTGAAGGATTAGAAGCTGGATCTGATCTGGGTGGGATTTCAGTCTGGATATACTTGCATTGACTCTTCATTGATATTCACATCTCTTTGTACACATCTGACCTCTAACATTCCCACAGTAAAGGGAAACTAGTAACCAGATTTACAAAAATGAAAGGGAACATTTTCCTTTTTATATTTTTCTGTTTATTATCCATATTCTTTGACATATGGAGCCTAAACAAAATACAAATCCATCACTACAGAAGAGACACATGCTTTGCAAACCATGAACTTAGTCCAGAGTGGGAGAAGGTGTTCAAAACTTGACTTAGTACCTTCATTCCCTTTAAATACCTTCACACAACCTTTAAGTTCTATGCCCACAACATCACAGCTTTCAACTATGTTTTCACATAACTACTCAGGTATGCCTTTTGTTTTTTCTTTTATTTTTTTTTTTCTTAGGAAAAAGATAACTATTCGTTAAAAAACACTAAATATATTCTTTCTGGATTTGGATATTCAGATATGATACAGTTGACTTCCAACATTGCACTGCTTATAGGACTTTTAATAGGCAAGAAACAAATACATGGAGAAGCAGCCAGCCCAGAAGTGATATGCATTCTCAAAGTGTTTGGAGAAACTTTGTTTTTCCAGACACTCTCCCCATGCCATACATCTTGTTTTATTCCCTGGAGCATGGAAGCTGCCACAAAGGTGTTTTTATCTAGGAAAGCTGTTTTTAAATCACCCTCATATTCCTTTCAGTTTTTATCTGGCTATTACATGAACATGAGCCTTTCTGCATCCCTTGCCTTAAACTTGTATTTCATCCTAGATGCAAAGCAATCTTTAGAACTCCCCTACTGATGCTTAGGTTGTACCAAACAAATACCACAACCAGAGGTATAGAGTCTTCATCTGAATCATGATGTGTCTTACAGTCTGAAGGCAGCAAGTGGTGTGAGTTAATTACAGCCAGCCGAATTATCTGGATGCTACACACGGAGATTTTTTCTGCTAGTGGGAACACAAAATCAACACAAAGCAACAACAAACCCTGTAACATATTACTTCTCCCCATCTACCTTCCTATCTTAACTATTTTTAAAAGAAATTTGTACACCTCCCTGCCTCATACACACATACAACCGTAAAAGGCACATAACAAACATATTATGCAATTTTTGAATAGATAATTAAAATTCCTGAACTCCCAAACAACGTTTTCACAATATCACAACTTGTCTAAATATAGTCTAATATGATTTGGACTTTGGTAAAATGCTCATGTGTGCATCCCAGGAGGGCACACAGGTGTGCTGCTGCCAAGTCATTCAGCACAGGTGAGACTTCACCTGGCAAAGAATCAAAGAACAATATCCTTGTTACTGTGTTCACCACATCTCTCTTCCTCTCAACATGCTCTACAGCAGAGCATTTCACTCTGCTCTGCTGCTCCGAGTGCTGGCACTGCACTGTAGCACTGATCCAGCATCATGCTTAAACACGTACTTAATCTTAAATATCAGAGACATCCCAGAATGCATGAATGGGTTGTGAAGGGAGACCCAGAGTGCAGACTGAAGGGCAAAGCAGTCACCTGCCAGCATTGCTCACTCAAGAAAAGTCTACAGGGCTGATCTGGCATACATATGTTCATATTTAAAAGAAGTAACAGTGGCTATTCCAAATGCTCACCCCAAAGTACACAAACCAAATGCTGTGCAACCTCTAGAAAATCCCTTTGCTTTTGCAGCAGTAAATTCAGGATGAAAAAAGAAATACTGCTCCTACTCATCAAAGGTCTTTTTTACACTGATTTCCAAAAGCATTCTTAGGTCCTCAAATACAATTAATGATCAGGTCTGAAGTAATCTAAGTTCAGTCTTAAGCATAGTCTGTCGGAAAGGACAGATTTTAGTACTAAGTACAGTCTGGAGCTCAGATTATGCAGCAGTGTTGATTTTAGTAGTATTATTCCTGTATACATGGTATATATTTCCTGTATATATTCACAAGTTGTATTGTATTATGTTTTAAAAGTCACGCTGCTGAGGTTCTGTAGGAAATATTCTCCCCCACCCCCTCCCTGAAGACACTGAACCAAGTGGAATCAGCATCCTGGTTCTTAGTCATGTAACAGTTTCATGCGTGCACTGGGAGCAAACATATTGTGGGAATGACATCAACACTGCAGAAAGGTTAACAAAATATTATCAAAGACAGACACTTCAAAACCCTCAGAGATTCACACAGACTTCCAATGAAACTATTCATATCTTTGACAGATTTGCACATTGATAAAGCATTCAGCCTATCCTAAATAATTCCTTCTATTTCATCAGGAGGTAAAAGTCTTCTGCCTTTTTCTCTATAATCTTTGTAGTAATTTCTCACTAAATAACACAATTTCTGCCTCAGCCAAATATGGTCTTCAACATTTTTGCACAGTTTTGCTTAAAAAATGAAAACTATTTCACCTGAATTTTTCTTAGTGAGTCTGTTTCTTTCCAAATAACCCCCTTCCAAACACATAAATTTTGCAGAACAAGATGCTGTTCAAACCAGAGCAAAGAAAGGAAAAAAAAAATCTCTAAATCATTAATTCAGAATACTTTGCAATCCACACAATTACTTCATTAATTGATTTAACCATCAACAAGGTGGGTGGGGAGGGGGCAGTTCTTACTTGAGATCTTGTGAGCCTTTCCCTGACAAGATCTACTGACAAAGATTTAACATGCAGATATGAAAGTGCTGGCCACATGAGCAAAGATTTTATGAAGAGGTGGTACTGCTATCATTATGTACCATGGCATCTTAGACAAAATATCTTGATGTATCTCACCCTGTGTTTTTGCACTACAGTTCTATTTCAGCTCTGGTTTGTATTTTAACAAAATATTTTCATTTTAGAGGTGATAGATAATCACCACATCTGTAGGTACCTCTCAGTGTTGTTTACCAATTTAGATTAAAAAGATTAATCTTAGTCCTACCTCTACCTAGAATTCAGGATATCTAAACACTCTGGTACCTACATGTATGTAGTCTGATTTCCAGAGCTGTTAAGGCTTGTTATTTAAGGAAACCATGACAGTTAAGTACTGAGCACTTAAAATCTAAATCAAGACATCCAGGGATTCTTGATTTCACTACAAACCGTCTTGTAAATGTAAGTGACTGGAAGCTTGTGAAGAAGTCATGGAATCTTAGATCATTCTGTTCAGTGACTCAGCTGGAGGCTGACATGGTGGTAGGCAAGCATCTCAGACTATATTAAAACATGCTAGAAGAGTCAGGAGTACTATAATTTTCCAGTGCGTTGCAGTCAAAAAAATATTGCCAAGTCTCACGATCACCATTTTAGGAAGAAGTGCAACTAGAGACAAAGGTTAATCATCCAATATGAATGATTCACGGGCATAGCTGTAGGCAAAAAAGGTTTTTTCCTCTATGTATTGAGAATATGAATTGGATTGATGAGTAGCAATCATAACTCCTCCATCTTAAAAAAAAAAACAAACAAAAAAACAATTGTTTTGAATATGATCATATGAACCCACTAAATGGCAAGTTATTCCTTTTCTCCCTGAGGGAACTCTGGAGTAGGTTAGACCAGGTGTGCTGTCTGACCTGGAGTATCCTGCCTTCTGACAGAGGCTACATCATTTGTGAGACATCAGACCTAAGAGCATAACACTGTTCACTCTTCTTTCACTTCAACCCCCTTCCTCCCACTTACAGCCCTGTTCTAGGCATTGTTTTTCACACATGAATGTCAGAAGCATTATAAAACTCTTTCTAGAAACACCAACGATTATAAAAAAGTGTCTCATTCTTCCCACGTAGGAGCTATGAAAATGGAATTAATGTGATACTCATTCTAAGACAGCAAGCCTTCCTGAGAGTCAACGTACACTGACAGCAGTTTAGGCTCAAAATCACACTGAGCTCACTTGGTTTCCAATTAATACAAATGCAACGAGCTTACTTTTGTCAGCCTGCAATGTCACACATACCTATTTGATTTTAAGTGTTGCAATGGATTTAGAAATCGGAAGTTTGTTACCACCACTTTCTGTCAACATTTCCAAGGTATTTTAGACTATTTTACCTTAGGTTCAAAGCAAGAATAATGGTAATTTTTTCATCTTAGTGTTAATTCAGTACTTCATGTCAGAGGGTACAATTGCGATGACAGTAACACTGATGTCCCCCTGCTATAGATCCATCTATTAAAATTTCCAAGTAGAGATGAGATGAAATTGAGAAACACATGCAAAATAAATCTATTCACAAAAACATGCTATTTCCAAAAACTATTTGCAAGAAAACTCCAGATTTCAGAGATGTATTTTTATGCAAATAATTATGGCTTTACTCCTGTTATATTAGCTCACTGCAAATTATTTTCACAGTGCTTGGTTAGCATACAATTGATTATGCAGTTCTGAAGTGTTTTCTTGGAGGACTTTTCTTTATCACTTTGTGTTATTTAGATACTCTGTTTCCTTCCGTCACAAGATGTTTTTGTTTTCTGTCACCTACTGGAAAGTATGATGTGTCAAAAAAATTACTGTTGGCTAGAATATACATATTGTTTTCTGATGCAGAATTGTAAAGAATGTATTTTTTATCGTTGTTATCATGCTTTAACTTGTCCACTTGTGTTTTCTAGTATGGATTTTCAAACCACTGATACAGAATACAAAGAATACTATAAGCAAAGTTTTTATTTTTTTATCTCTCTCCACTTTTAGCACAGTCAGAAGTGCAAAATATTTTCAAGAGAAAAATACTTTTCTTTAAGCTCCTTCAGGCCTTTATACTTTAATAAAACATTGATAGTTATTAAGTATTCTGCAAAAGAATTGGAGACTACCTAAATCCTTTTTGCTCTTAATATCATAACTCTCAATCATGATAAAAATATTTTGAATTTTTGGTTTTTTTTGTTCTATTGTAGCTGTATTTACTAGATGTTGTTCTAGAAGATAACATACTAGGATTAATGCAGTATTTTTGCTTTTAAAAAAACTTGCTAGTGAATGATATATTAGCAAACTCTTATCATAGATGAATTGTAGGAATGTAAAAATCAAGATCATGTACAGCTTTCAAAATACAAACAAACCCTATTTAAAAGCAAATAGTTTCAACTGCTGTGGAAATTGCTTATTTATTGGATTCTCAGACTTAAAGAACAGAATCACTTCTTCAAAATACAATGTATTTGTTTGCTTAAGATTGGTATTAAGGATTGGCTTAAGAATATAAGTGAAATACTACTCAGTTTTAAAGTGTGAGTATCTTCACATAAAATTACTTCATCTTATGCAAGTCAGATATTATATTTTTTCTTCTGACATAATTTAAATGCTCTAAATCAACTTTTGGATACACTTAACTGATTCCAGGGACTAGATTAGGACTTAGATTTTAATACTTTGAGTCACATTAGAGTCTATTAATTAGATGCCTGAGTAACCTAAAATTGATGGCAAGGATATACCCCTGAATATCAATTCTCATCGATATGAAGAAATGAAAATACCTTTTTTTAAAACTTTGTTGAATAAAAGTAAAAAAAAATCAGACTTTAGTNGAGTCTATTAATTAGATGCCTGAGTAACCTAAAAGGGATGGTAAGGATATACCCCTGAATATCAATTCTCATCGATATGAAGAAATGAAAATACCTTTTTTTAAAACTTTGCTGAATAAAAAGTAAAAAAAAAAAATCAGACTTTAGGATCTGAAAAATATTATCACACATCAAGGACTATTAGCAGTGTATTACATAGACATTAAGCAAAAATGCATATTCATGAAATGAGGACATTACACTAATAAAATGAAGTAATAACATATTTATCAAGCTTAGAACTAACTCTCTAGGCTAGAAATTTGAGTAATTCTCCAGGTAAAGGTATTCAGCATGCAGTGACACAAAGCATGCTTACCTAGCTCCCATTATTCCACAGTGAAGTTAATAGTACTGCTTCTCTACCTTACTGAGGCCAAAGAACCCCCAAAATCACTCAAAGTACTCTTCAAATAAGCAAAGCATCCTGATACTCAATACAAACACAATATCAGGCAAAAATTCCTGTGAGTAAATAAATATCTTAATGAAATTCACAATTAATTAATCTGCTATTGGAAGAATAACACTAGGATGTAATTAGTGTGAATAAGACAAGAATCATAATCATAGAATGACTTGGCTTGTAAGGGACCTTAAAGGCCGTTTTGTTCCAACTCTTTCCCTCCCATAAGCAGGGACACCTTTCATTAGACCAGGTTGCTCAGAGTCCCATCCAATCAGGCCTTGAACACTTCCAGGAATAGGGCATTCACAACTACTCGAGGCAACTGGTTCCAGTGCCTCACCACCCTCAATAAAGGATTTCTTCCTTATACCTAATCTAAACCTACTCTCTTCCGCCTTAAAACCATTCCTCCTTGCCCTGTCACTCCATGCTCTTGTATGTAAATAGTGTCTCTCCATCTTTGTTGTATGTGGATGTTTACCATATCAGGCTATCCTGGCAATAATTTCAAGGTCATCTTTACTATCGAGACTCCTCATTGTTAAAGTGAACTCTACTGAAGTGTTTTTGATGCTCTTCATTCCTGTATCTCAGAGTGAAGAGCTGGATAACTTACAACATTCCATAAGTGCCTTCAAGGGCTCTTCTCTGAAAGAATTTCATAAGCTCCACTGATCAGGAGGTCACTTGCAAACATACCATGACCGTATTTACGTTTGCATATCACGCTTCTGTTTTACACATGTCTGTACAGGACTTAGAAGTAGAGGA
>VZSE01003600.1:1571316-1723054 GCA_013398275.1 Promerops cafer | reverse complement strand
ATTAAGGATTGGCTTAAGAATATAAGTGAAATACTACTCAGTTTTAAAGTGTGAGTATCTTCACATAAAATTACTTCATCTTATGCAAGTCAGATATTATATTTTTTCTTCTGACATAATTTAAATGCTCTAAATCAACTTTTGGATACACTTAACTGATTCCAGGGACTAGATTAGGACTTAGATTTTAATACTTTGAGTCACATTAGAGTCTATTAATTAGATGCCTGAGTAACCTAAAAGGGATGGTAAGGATATACCCCTGAATATCAATTCTCATCGATATGAAGAAATGAAAATACCTTTTTTTAAAACTTTGCTGAATAAAAAGTAAAAAAAAAAAATCAGACTTTAGGATCTGAAAAATATTATCACACATCAAGGACTATTAGCAGTGTATTACATAGACATTAAGCAAAAATGCATATTCATGAAATGAGGACATTACACTAATAAAATGAAGTAATAACATATTTATCAAGCTTAGAACTAACTCTCTAGGCTAGAAATTTGAGTAATTCTCCAGGTAAAGGTATTCAGCATGCAGTGACACAAAGCATGCTTACCTAGCTCCCATTATTCCACAGTGAAGTTAATAGTACTGCTTCTCTACCTTACTGAGGCCAAAGAACCCCCAAAATCACTCAAAGTACTCTTCAGCAAAGCATCCTGATACTCAATACAAACACAATATCAGGCAAAAATTCCTGTGAGTAAATAAAAATCTTAATGAAATTCACAATTAATTAATCTGCTATTAGAAGAATAACACTAGGATGTAATTAGTGTGAATAAGACAAGAATCATAATCATAGAATGACTTGGCTTGTAAGGGACCTTAAAGGCCGTTTTGTTCCAACTCTTTCCCTCCCATAAGCAGGGACACCTTTCATTAGACCAGGTTGCTCAGAGTCCCATCCAATCAGGCCTTGAACACTTCCAGGAATAGGGCATTCACAACTACTCGAGGCAACTGGTTCCAGTGCCTCACCACCCTCAATAAAGGATTTCTTCCTTATACCTAATCTAAACCTACTCTCTTCCGCCTTAAAACCATTCCTCCTTGCCCTGTCACTCCATGCTCTTGTATGTAAATAGTGTCTCTCCATCTTTGTTGTATGTGGATGTTTACCATATCAGGCTATCCTGGCAATAATTTCAAGGTCATCTTTACTATCGAGACTCCTCATTGTTAAAGTGAACTCTACTGAAGTGTTTTTGATACTCTTCATTCCTGTATCTCAGAGTGAAGAGCTGGATAACTTACAACATTCCATAAGTGCCTTCAAGGGCTCTTCTCTGAAAGAATTTCATAAGCTCCACTGATCAGGAGGTCACTTGCAAACATACCATGACCGTATTTACGTTTGCATATCACGCTTCTGTTTTACACATGTCTGTACAGGACTTAGAAGTAGAGGAAGACAGGGTCTTAGTGGGTGTTAGTTTATCCACCCTCTCACCCTCAGTTTCTGGTGACCAGCGGGGAAATCACTCTTACCTAAGTACAGCATGGTGCAATGCTGCCTGTCCAGCACTTAGGAAGTCTGAGGAACTTGCAGAGAAGTGATGGTGCAGAACTGGAAACACAAACGGTAACCAAACTCCAGCAGGTTAAGCAGGGATCAATAATCTTTCCCAAGATGAAGCACATGATCATTATGCAACTCTTTAGTCAATGATATATTTACTATAGTGATCCAACTCAAATCTATTTAAATCAAATATAGGAGCTGTTATTAGCTAGGACTAAAATAGAACCACAACAGCTTCACACACAGATGAATTCAAACTAGACCTGATGAATCTGCTTTGTTTGACTTCCTATAAATGAGTTCACAGTCTACCTCTAATTTAGATCATGAAGATCACACAGAGAAATTTGGTAGCGATCAGGTATGAATAAAGGATGTAGAAAATTATCCATAATCTAGTCTCACAATCTGGACATCCTCTCTAACTGAGCCTTCATAGCAGCAAACTGTTTCAATGCTTTTATAACAAATGCTAGAGCTTTTCAAACACTTCCACACAAATTTAGAAGGTAGGTTACCAAGATTTTGTGGTCTCCTGATGAGAACACAGGCATAACATGTCAGAAAACTATGGTCAAGTCCAGCTCCACCTGAATTGGGGCATACATTTTCACCCCAGATCACTTCAAATCAGGCAGGACAGCTTCTTTACCTCATCCCACTTTAAATTCTTAATTTTCTACCATATATTTTTTGCCTTCTTGATGAATGTTTCATTAAAACCAATTTTTTTCCACTGCAGATTTCAGCTGCAATGAAAGAGTATTTAGACATGAATTCTATGGACAGAAATGTGCTGCAATGACAAAGCACTTCATCAGGAATCAGTCTACTTTTCCCTTTGCAGTTTACTGAAGATGTGGTCATTTGTATGGTGAGGTAAACCCCTTATTGAAGCTCTTTTGTTTCATCTCTCTTGATCACTGAGTTCTTTGATCCTGATCCCTCAACCTTATGGCACTTAAATATGGATATTCTTTCAAATCTCACTCACATAGCCTTTTGTCATGCTTACCTTTCCATTTTACCTCTAATCCTATTGCTACACAACACCAAAAATTTTTTTCTTTCTTGCATTAGAGCACCTAAAGATCTTGCAACATCTGAAGCTTTCTTGCTACATTCCCCTGATCTTTCCCCAAAGATGCTTTGTACAGTAATGCTTCTCCATAAATAACTTCCAGAGCATTTTCAATTTGAATATATTCACACATATGTTTAGTGCCATCTTATCAATTTAAAAATTATTTATAACCTGCCTTACCCATAATCCTGACAGGCCATTAACCCTGGCATCAGTCAGGTGACTAGTACCTGTTGCCACAGAGACCACTTGTATCAGTATTAGCACATAGCAAATTCCTCACATGTTACTAATGGAACTTCAACCCTTTTCCTCTTTCCTATTTAGTCTCTTATCATATTTTATCTACGTCTCTGACTGGGAGTTCTTTTGGGGACGGAGCACCTTTGTTCTCTGCCTACCCAGAACGTAGTATAATGAAGCCTGGTTTTGAATTTAACTCTTCCATCAGTGGAAATAGTAATAATGATGCACCTAATTTCATGTTGGTGATGGATGACTGCCTAATTCCAAATCATACTCAGGCACTCATGAAGGTGCCTGATCACCCAGGCCCATAAGAGGGTCTCAGGTGGGATGACATAACATGCAAAGTTCTGCCTGACCACCAGCACCAGAGACTCAAAAATTACTATTCAAAAATGTTCTTTGAAGAAGCTTTAGAATGCACTCACACCTTACACTGCCACTTATACCCTGTTTCAGTAGGAACTGGAGAGAAACAGTGAATTATCTTGCTTTAGTTTGTCATAAAAGTAGTTGAGCATCAAACATGGAACCATACTGAAGACCTTCCTTTAGGGCTAGCCTTTAACTCTTGTTTGCAGAAATGTTTTTCTATTTCTATTGCAATATTTTTCCAAGTATAATTCAAAGAATTTCTTGTGTTTTCCCAAGAGTTTTACATGTTCAATTTTGTAGCAGAAACTCCTAAGAGACTTCTGGACATGCTGGCGACATCTGCTGTACATGTAGTTATCTAATCCACAATTCATTCATAAAGATTTAAATGTTAATTGGAAATCAGATTATTAGCCTAATTTCTGTCTTGGACCTATCCAATAAAACAATATTTTTTAAACAATATGGAGTGGCTAAACCCCATAAGCCAATGGCAAAAAGTACTAGGTGTCAAATTACATGTTAGTGCAGTGATTCTGCAGTACCCAGTGATACAGACCACACGTGAATTGTGCTGAAACAGACAGAAAGATTGAAAACAACAGTTGTAAACCTACATATTTCTGTTACAATAAGATATAGGCAAAGAGAGAGAAACTAAATTAAATCTTCACATAGAAAAGCACTCTCAATAACACAACATTGTAGATGCATTTTTCTCTATTCCTTTCATCAGTGTTTGGCCAAACTCACCCAGACCTCCCAGTAGTTATTAGATAAAACATTAATCTGCCTTTTCACCACTTTTACAGCCAGAGGTATCACTTCAAATAAGCTGGAATTGAACATGACATTTAATGTCAAGCTCAACACTGCTAATGTGATCATGATTGTGTCTGGAACAACCTGTAGCATGACCCCTCTCTGATGTATGTGAGCTGTGTATCCTTCTTTGTGTCCTGTTCAATATTCCTTGCCCAGACATTCTACGCAGCTGATACTGAGTATCTTTTTTTTGCCCCATTTCATCCCCAAAGCAAGTTGTTAGTACAATTTCCTCAACAGTACTACCTCTTCCTCCAGTATTTAACACACCCACACCTGCAATCTCACATGAGGATGCAACAGTCAAAGTTTTTTCATGTGGCCAATGAGTGGTGCTGTTTATTTCTTTTTTTTTTTTTTTTTAATTTATGAGGGGAAATAGAGAAATTTTATGCCCTTACCCATGAATGCTTAAAAAATTATGAACACACTTTTGTCTGGCAATAGCAGAGAGGGTCCTTACAGTACATGAGTTACATCAAGGCATGGAAAATTAAGTAGAAGACACTGAATGGCAACAGCTCTACAATTTCTGTTTCACCAGGACAAAAAAAGAAAGGACTTTTTGAAAGATTTATTGACATAGGATGTATTTGTATCAAATTATGAATTTATAATCTACTGCATTGCAGATGGTAACAAGGGGAAACTGTAAAGCACTCTGTCGAAAGCCCGTCACAGAAAGGTTGTTTTGGGTTACCTGGTTTACTCATAGTTCACCATCCTTAAATATCAGTGTCCTGGAATTTTCTTTTAATATTTATAGATCTGCAGTAATGATGAAGTTCAAAGAAACCCATTAGAGTTCATTAAAAATAACACTGACTTTGGGGAGAAAGGATAGAATTCTATTCCCATTTCCAAGACACAAATGCAAGAGAGAAAACAGAAAAGGCAGCTTGAAACTTTTTACAAACTGTGCACAGAAGGAAGAGGTAGAGTCCAGGCAGGTAAGATCCCTGCCAATAATGTTGTTTCATAGCTTAAAACAAGGTGGGAATCTCTCGGGATAACAGGTTGACTTGTACTTGTTGTCAAGTACAGTGTTCATTGTGGGGACATTAACATAACAGTAAGGGTGTTTGGTTGTCACTTCTTCCAGCAAGGGACATTTCAGATTGTTCTGTTGAAATTAGTATAAAAATCTCAAGAAATGTGGGTAGTCATTGTAAATAGTCCTTTGTATGATTATCTGTTTTTCTAGGGATGTGTGTCTTGGTAAACATAGTTTATAGACAGAAAACAAATTGCTAAAAATATACACATGCTTTGGCCACCAGCAAAATATATACAGAAACCTGATGAAACAATTCTCACTTACAGATGGCAGTAAACAAGTAGCCAGCACTTTCTATTAGACCTTTAGAGGGGGATTATTTTTTCACTCTATTTAAATACCATTTGGGGACTTACCTCTGATTTAGCACTTTGCTTGCCTGTGGAATTAAACAGATTTCACACTATTCTCTCATGTTCTGATGTCCCATGAAACAACATAAAGAAATTTGATTAATCAAGATAACGTATTAACTCCACCAAGGACAAAACCTTTTTCTTATGCAACTATTTTGGTGTTTTATATTGCCACAATTAACCACCAAGAGCTTTAAACAGAAAAATCAATAGCTACAGCAAAATCCCAGCATAGCTATAATATTGTTTATCCTGCTGTAGGTTAAAACTCAGCTTGAAGGGATAATGCAATGAGGTTGAGACAATAATGGTGGCTCATTTTTTTTTCTTTCCCTTGTCATTATAAGCAGTGTTAGATGGATAACTTAGAATAGAAAGGACAAAAACTGTTTTTTCCAAATTATAATGGCAGACCAAATTCTTCTGGACTCCAGGGGAAGCCAAACCTCTGACTACAAATATCTCTTGCGCAGTGGTTCACAGGGGCACCACAGAGAAACCTAGAGGGCCAAATTTGGTCTTCTATGGAATGGACATTGATTACTTTTAGAAATGAACTATATGATGGATATGACTTACTGGAGTCTGTATCTTAACCTGGAGTCAGAGTAAAAACTTTTTAAAAGCCTGAAATAAAGTATAAAAGTTACCATAATTGATGGTGAACCAAAGCATTCATCTAAGCTTACCAAGGAACAAAATGGGAAGACTGAATTTCAATATCTTCAATTAAGTGGAACTCTGACTTATGTGAAAGCTAGGGACAACTTGCTTATTTGTGTTTTCTGTTTTTACCAGCATCTTACGTGTTTCCTCAATTTAAGCCAAATGCTATTTTTCAAGAAACTCACTTCTCGTAAACATTCTGTTTTGCCCTTAGTCACAACAAGTTATTGAATATATTTGTTAGATAATTTGGTCCAGTTCAGTGAACTACAGCATATTCCTGAAGGCCACTGGTTTGAAGCAATTATTTTCTCACTTTTCTCAATTCTTGATTTATTTTGTGTCTCACAAATTTTTCTTAAAGTCAGTCTGTTCTATTTTCAAAAGAACTTCACCTTTTCCTAAGTCTCTTCTCTACAGTTGTTCTAACATCAATGCTAAATATACCACCAGTAATTGCATGAATTCTAAGGTTGGGTGATTTTCAAAACCAGCATCAAGGTACTTTATAATATTTTATTTACAAGTTATGGTGGGTGTAGCCTACAAGAAAGATGGAGAGGGCCGGTTCTCAAGGGCATGTAGTTTTAAGACAAGAAGGAATGGCTTTAAAATGAAAGAAGGTGGGTTTAGATAAGATATGAGGAAGAAATTCTTTACTGTGAGGATGGTGAAGCACAGGAACAAGCTGCCCAGAGAAGCAGTGGATGCTCCATCCCCAGAAAAGTTCAAGGACAATTTGGATGAGGCTTTGAACAACCAGGCGGAATAGAAGGTGTCCCTGCCCACGGCAAAGAGGGAGGAACTAGATGGTCTTTGAAGGTTCCTTCCAACCTAAGCCATTCTAAGATTCTACAGCTCTAAGATTCTAAATCAAGTAGCAGAGAATAAAATAACTGTGGAGGTATATATGATTTCTGTGAGTTAGCATATGGAGTATCTGGTGTTAGAGTAAGTGGTCGCACTGGAACTCAGCAACAGCAAACTATGACACCTATCAGAAAAGTTGGGCTTCAAAATGATCATTACAGAAGCTATTTTTAAGCAGGCTCAACACTCAAGACAACACCACTTCCCCTCCACCCCCTGAGAGATGGAGAAAATGAGATGTCAGCAGTCAACACAGATTCAATGCAGCATCTGACAGCATTTATGTTAATAGCACTTTCTTGTCCCACGGTCCAAAGAAATATGCTGTCAAAGCTCCACATGCAACTGGGACATCTCACTATGGTTGTCTCATCCTCAGATGAGAATCTCCTGACAAAAATTTAAACATATAGTTAAGCTTTCTTGTTTACCAGTGAATTCAGTGTTTGAGGAATCTATGATCCAAACTTAAGTCAGAGTAAAGATTAGTTCTCTGGAACTTTTTTGAGCCAGTTGGACATATGATGTTCTATTAAAATTTCCTAACAGCTGATCATGAGGCGTTTAAGGAGGTTTGATCCCATTCTGCTTCACTGAGCATTAAACATTATATTTCTAGCCTCCTCAAAAGAAGTTTGTATTTCATGAGAGATATTTTAAGACAACATCAAAAGATGAACAGACAAGGAAAATATTTCTACTTACTTCAAAGTCTTTAACTTAAAAGCTTTATTTAGATGTCCAAATTGTTGCAGAATTATTTCTGCTTACTTGTAAATGGTACCAATTTTTTTAGCCAGGAAGCAAATTTCTGTGGGGTCAATCAAAATCATGTGGAGACATAAATGTGTCCATTATATTAAATATAGGAAGCATGGTGAGTTATCTTAAGCAATTGCTCTACGATGTGTGACTTTAAATAGTACAGTACTTTCTTGTTAGGAGAAGAGAAAGGATGTGAGAAGATCTGGTAATTTTTTTTTTTTTTTTTTAATTTGGACACTGTTAATTTGAGAGAAGAAATATATTCATGTGAAAGTCAGCTGTTATTTTTTATTTCAAAATATACAAGAAATGTTTGAAAAACATAGGTATTTTTCAGATCCAGATTACAAATAGTTCTTATTTTGGAAGTATTTTCTACAGGAATTTGCCTACATTCAAGATCTGAAAAGACAAGAAACATCTGGAAAGCAAAGTGAAAAAAGTTAAGGCTGTTTTTATTTTGAATTTCAGTTTGTTAAGAGGGCCAAAAACAGGAGTACTGAGTAATTCTGATCTGCAATTTTATTTAGATACTATATGCTAGAAAGCGCAGACCCTTTCACTGTCAGAATCTGCTACAAGAACACTGTGTCATGCACTTGAAATACCAAACCAGTGTTTACACTAACACTTGGAAGTTGTTTATAATGTTTACTTCAGGATACCACTATGCCTAAACTATGTACCATGTCTATGTGTAAATGAGTGCATTGATGTTTACCACCCCTGTAATAGGCAGCTGCTTCTTTTTCCAGGTCTAGGGGGCTATCTATTTCCTTCCCATGGATCTCAATAGTTCCAGATCATCTTGTTACAGAGGAACTGCAAGAACTGGACAGGATTTGATTTTTTTTTCCCCCACTACTATATTATTTTTCTTACTTCAAAATAGTTATAAACACACAGTCAGAAATTTCTCAACAGGCTCAGCTGGGGACAGCTAAAACATTTCATTTTGCAATCTTGATCTTAATTTTTTTTTTTTTTTTGAGATAAATTTGCCAGTATTTCAAACTAAAAGTCTGCTATTTAAAAATAAATTAATTTTGAAACAAGACATTTCAACACTTTTAGAAACCTTCTCCTTTCCATTCTACATATTATTTCAAATTGATTGATTAATCAAAACTATTTCTGGTGTAAAGAATTTAGTTTCAGCAAAACAAAAAAACAAAGTTTTGGCAAAGATGCAAAATGAGAGCAATTTTCTGCTTTTAAGAACAGTCTTCTCAACCCTAAGAAAATAAATTGTACAATCCACTTGTCCATATGAAACCAGCGGTATCAGGGGTTGTTTCTTAGGAAATTTCCATGCACCGTATGACGTACCAAGATGAACCTTTTGTACTTGCTCGTATTGCAGATAGCCACCACCAATACTGTTCTAAAGTTTTAAGTGATTTTGAAACTTAGAACAGACAGGCACAAGATTATGAGGGAGCTTTTAATACTTGAGGGTACAGAGACCACGCTTAACAAAATGCAAGATTGCTCCCTACCATCTGCATTTTGAAAAGATCAGACCCTGGGTTTAGAATTTGAAGCATTTATTAAAGTGTTTATTTAACATCTTCTGTGTCTTCCAGATGATGTGGCCACCGAGTGCAACTGATGATTGACAATATCCAGGATGTCTGTGTCTACTGGGCAAACGGACTGAGAGAGCCTGCTAGGATATATTCCATTAGTTGCTCATCTAGAAAGGATTTATTCTAGTGACTAAAAAATAATAGCCACTTTTGCAATTCCTTGAGACACCAATCCCTATTATTATGCTATTCTGGATGCTGTCTCACAGTCAGATTTCTAAATAAATAGAGTAGGATTCCCTACCAGATTCCATGAGGAATCAAACCGCTGGAAGCATGAAGGTTTTGTGTATTTCACTGCCTTTCACCTGAGTTCTGCCTTAAAATGTAAGAGGGCAGGAAGTGGGCTAATGGATTTTCTTTAAGATTTATGTAACTAAATCAGCCCACTTCTCTCCATACACATTCCAGAGACTGTTGAACCACTCCCTAATGAACACAAGTGTAGGTAATTACATGACAAGTTGCTTGAGTCTGGACTGTCTGCTTCAGCAGTCACTGACAACATGGCCAACGGGAACATTAACCATGTTTTACTCTTCCATCCCAAGAGGAAAGGTCTTTCAAAAATGCTGTGTCCTTTTGCACATTAATGACTTCCTACACTCCACACATTCACAAACTATGGTAGGTTGTGATATAGCAAAAGAGCAGTAAAGATGCTATGTGCAGTAGTGTAGAATCTCTTTCTCAAGTAAATAGTTTATGTGTAATGCTAAATAAAGTGACAATAAATTTATAAACACACTATGTATGGTTGTAACATGGAGTGGAAAGTACTGTAAAGTTATATACATTTGTTTCTTTTGTCTTTGCACCTTAGCTTTACTAGGGTTTGGAAGGAAAAAGAGGAACAGACTGACTACAAGAACACACAACCTTGGAAGTTGTTTAAAAATAAGAAAGCTATAGGCTTTTAAAATCATTAACCCACGGAATAAAAAAAGCTGTCGTTTAGCAGGGGAGAACAAAACATGAAAATACTTAAAACATTACTTCATTTCCAGTAAGTATTGCCAGGGTCCATGAGGATTCATTGAGCTCTGACAGGAAGACAAGCAGAGAGAGAGGAAAGCCTGGAAATGCCTTTTGGAAGGTTAGTCTAAGATCCTCATGTAAATGATCAGATACCTATAGAAAATGTACAAGAGTTTAAAATATAACTTTTTCTAAATATTTTCATGTTAAAAAGCATAGCTTTGCCATGATTAAATTGTTTTATTATAAACTATCACACACTGTCATAATTCAAGGGGGAGAATTGTAAAGTGAGAACTCAAACCAGACCTGCTGAATGATCTAAGCTGAAGAACACAACTGCATTCTGTGAACTGTTTCCACCACACACACCAGATATTATCAGAGTCCTCAGCTTGAGACTTTACAGATATAATGAAAATATCTATTCCAAGACTGCATGCAGTTTATGACCTTAGCAACCCCAGGAAAACTAAGTGAAATAATTCTGTATTATTCTATGAATTCATTGCATGGCTGCTGAACCCATGAGTGAAATAAAGGCAAAAAAACCAAAGGTCTCAAAACTATAACTCACTCCCTTACACTCTTTTTTCAGTCTTTTGTTGCATAAACTGCCCTTTGTTTTGGGTTTAGATTATTCTGGTGGCTTTGAGCAGCCAATAGAAGAGCTCATGTAAGCTAATAAAGGAAGGAACCAAGCACGTCTATATTTATTTGCCTGAATTAAAATATTTTCATTTCTGTTGTGTTTTTTCCCCTCAACTCAGTATATTTATAAGGCAACACAGAAATGGTCTCTGACAGTTTACCCTGCTTTTTCAGGGAGATAAATAAGATACAAAAGGCCACTGTCTCAGTAGAACACTCAGATTTCATTAGTGAAAAGGACAGGCATGTACAAAGAGCCGCCCTTACATAAAATTCAACCATTTCAAATCATGGCTTATGTTGGGAGCAGAAACTTTCCAAATGCAGAGACTAGATTACAAGAGTACCAGCAATGATCTGGGTCTATGTGGAGAGTGTCTACTGTTTACATTTCAGTTTCTCTGCACTAGAAGCACAAGACAGATGCAGGGAAAAACAGCAGTTTTACCATCTCACGTGTCTTTGCAATCAGCCTTATCATTGATTTAATTGTAATTTCCTTGTAAACTTCTTCAGAAATCATTTATCCATTTTGCAAGCATGTCTTCAAGTGTAACATATACAACCTGAATATCAAAGAGCATTTGAATTCTAAAACCATGGCAAGAATTTTCTATTTACACTATTATTCATATAGATCAGAAATGCACAGACCTTAAGGCCAGTGCTGAATGAGTAAACTTGCTCAAAGCTTTAATGCCAGCATGAAACATAAACATGTTTTTTAGAGAAGTTCAATGCCACAGAAGTGCATGATTGCAAGTGTTTTGCACTTTCTTTAGAAGACACGTTTTATTTGTAAATTGTTAAGTCTCAGCGCCACACTGGTCTTTGTGTTAGGCTTAAGTGAATATTTGGTAAATAAAGCTGGTCAATAAAGATCTTCTTGATAGCAATTCTGAAAAACTCCAAGTGCATCAGACCACGATATTTTTCTTCAGTACCGATTAAATCAATAACAGCTAAATCATTTGGATATGGAAGATGATTTGGGCTGTGTAAACCTTGTATTGAAAGGTATCACACAGGATTAGCTACATTAATTTCAACTAAGTCAAAAACACAAGGAAGAGAAAAACATAAGACAAAAGTTTAAAAACAACAGTGAACAAAAATACTAATTTTTCTTTGGATGAGTAAAAAAGTAACAGTTACAAAGTAAATTTCTTGTTAGGATACTAATGATATCCTGCGAAAAATGGTTTTCTTTCTACACACAAATAATATTGAAGCTTAAACAAAACCACTGAGTACTGCACACAAATAAGTCCCCCAAGATAGCCAGTATTTCAGATCAATCTGCTGATAACTTTTATGGAGTCCATCACAGCCATGAATATACTTTTAAGCTGTGATATTACCCGATTTCAAAAACGAGGCTACCATCAATTTCCATGTGGTACTTTAGTTTTATCCAAGTTCTTCAGTACACAGTCAACTCTTCTAAGACTGCATTAGTGTGACAAAAAAAAGTTTTAGTTTGCTTCTTTTGCCCTTGCTTAAAAAAAAATTGCTTTTACATGCTATTTGTTCTTACCAATGAAGGTGACGTAAAAAAAACCCCACAGACCCATAAAACTAATTGGATACCAATCACCTGTTATGCCTTATAATATGATAAAAATTTCTACTGTCTACTAAAAATTAGAGAACACAGGAAAATTAAATAGAACATTGTGTAAGAACACATCCATACAGACCTTTTAGGAATTTATTTGCAGAAAAAACAGTACCAACATCATTTTCAGCATTGCTCAACCTCTGTAAACTGAGTTACACCACAAAGTTGGATTCCTAGAAACAGCCTGTCCCACCGAGGTCCTCTACTCTGTGTAAAATAGAGGAATTCACTGTTGCCATGAGAGCAGGAGGAGCTCCCAATGCTTAAGGAAAAGCCAAGTAACACTTTGCATGGAAATGCAGCCTAGTTTTGTATGAAGAGACTGTTGGATTTCCAGTAAAGAACTGAGCTTANAGACAAATACATGAAGACTTACATATATATACATCTATATATCTAGCTTTCTACATTTTCTATTTGCATACCTCAGAGAAAATATCAGTTGTTATTTGGTTGTAGGGAGAAAGTTCCAACCATCCTTTGCTCTTAAGACAACACAGGGAAGGTTGAGGAAACAATCACACCACCTTTTTTCAGGAGAGTCTCAGCAAAGCTGTGCAATAGTCCATTAGCTGATGACCATATACCTCTGAAATATTTTCTCAGCTTCTCATGCTCTTTTAGAAGGCATTGCACTTGAAATCCAGATCACTCCACCCTAACTGATTCAAAACAGCTCTGCAGCCAATAAAGTTATTTTAGTTTCAATACATCTGCAGTGAAAATATGATACCTAGTCTTATAACTGAATAACAATTATTCAGCTTATATACTCATGGAATATTTGAATGGCAAGGGGACAAATCATAAACGTTCACAAATAGTTTGAATATTTCTTTGATTGCAAGTGCTTACTTAGCATCCTGATTTCTCGTAAGGGGATACTCTGCTATGTTTTGGTTTTCAAAGAAGGTATGGAAACTGCTCTAGGATAAGCAGGGCTAGCTACACATAACTACAAATCTTCATTCTTACTATTCTCCTTCTACCACAGATTAGGTTTCTCAGAATCTTGACTGATACATTTTCTTACACATGCAGGTTTTCCCCAGCATTTTGAGAAAACACTATGCAAGAGAAGAATTGTTGGCATTAAAACCACCAGAGACCCATGTCTTACCCATATGGATATAGATAATCTCTTTGTCATAAGTAAACTCATACTCTGTAGTAGGTCCACCTTATAAAGCCATTAAAATGCCCCCCTGGCAATATTAATTTTAATGCAAGTGTGCTCACAAACACATAGAGCTTCTTTTGCAGCCTTGGAGATGTCTTACATCCACAGTTTTGTCAGTATCCTGTATCACATCATCCATCATAGACACATAAAGCTACTAAGGCAACTAAAGAAAAAGGCACCAGGAGCATGGCTGGAGGCTGTGGATTTACGAGCTCAAGCTTTTTGGCTGCTCACTGAACTCACATACCTTTCATGGCTGAGGTCTTTGGACAACTATTTGTGGAAATTAAAAGAAAATTAAGGGGAAAAAAGGGGTTTGTAGGACATGAATAGACAAAACACCTACTGTGTGTCCAGCCAGTTATTACACCTCAACAGCTTGAAGGTTTACCCTCTTCTTCCTTTACCTGCATTTCAATTTACACAGTTCCATTCTCTATAATACATCATGATCTACTAAGCAAACTCCCCTAATACTCATACACTTTTCAGAAGGTCTGTGCATCATCTAAGGTGCAATTTCTCATTTTCAGAGCTAAATCTAATATATGGCTATATTGTTCTATTTTCTGTTTCTGCAGTACTTATTTGACTGTGGTATGATACAGTCTCTAAAAGAGGGATCATTGCTTCTGCTATGGTAATGGATCAATATTTTGCCTTAACGGTACTGATCCTGATGGAGTCCTGAGTGTTCTTGGTTGAGAAGTCAGACTGTTGAGGCCTAATTAAATAAAAATGATACATGAAGAAAGGCTTCAGTAGTGTCAGTCACTACGTTATTATCTTCATTTGCTCTGAGTAAGATTTAGATAGCCTCAAAATTAAAAGGTTTTAAACTATGTATAAACTTAAAATGCAGTAGCCATCCTGATATGGAATGACTTAACACCACAAATTATTAATGTTAAAACAAAACCTTTTTTTTAAAGCATGGAGAATGGAAAGCACATAAATAAGATGATTACTTCATGAGGAAAACCACAGACCAGTGGCAGTGAGATAGACCATTACCTGGTTACTTGACAAGGGCACTAATCACTCTGTACACATTTTCTGTCAGTAAAGGATGTAACCCATTCTTCCTGCTTATTACACTTCATCTAGTAATCAAAAATTCACAGACCGTAACATCCACCCTTTTGCTAATTAGACTCAGGCCCTGCTGATGGGAGCTGACATTACCCTCTCCACAATTAATTTCTATGCTACTGCATGATGAAGTCAAAGAAAGATATTTTCCAAACTTCCTGCCCCACAGCCCTAGGTTTCATCTGGAAAAAGTTCTGTCTGAGCTACATGATTACTGGCATAGTCAATTCAAGTGCTGACAACGTTAACTTTTTTATCTAACTGGAATAAGAAAGCTTAGGCTATAGTATAGAAACCTCACATATGAAATCATCAGAAACTCTCTTTCAATGGTGGATATCCTACAGTGATTTCACATTTAGAGCTGGCAGTGCTAGTGTCATTCCCTGATGAGAAAAGAGACATGGCACCAAGCCATAGGATGTAAGTTTTTCCCCCATCATCTTATTTTTTTTTTTTTTCACTTTAGATGTACAACAGGTGCTTGTAGGAAAACCACTACTCTAATCGAATCATGCTTACTGAGATTAAATGCTAGGAGGCAGCTCTGGGGGGAGAATGACAAAACACATTTGCATAGTTTGCACTACAGATTTTATTTAATTTAGGAAGAAAGGCCTGTGAGGCTTACTGCACTGTCAAAAACTGTAAATATAAAAGGGCCTTCAGTATTTCCTAAAGTGCTAAGTAAAAGGTCCTTTGGATTCAGAGGTTAAGTCAGACTGATGAAATCAGTCTTCATAGCCTTTTGAGCTGATCTTTGGAAGGTAAATATGGTATGGGTAAACTATATCATCTTGAAAAGAGTTTCAGTTACTTTACTGGAAGAAAATCTCATTCAGCTCTGGACTTCCCAAGTACAATCACAAAAGACTTGTTTGTGAATTCTAAAATAAATATACACACACAATAATAATAATTTTTGCCCTTCAATGAAAAGTCCCAAATGCTAACAAAAACCACTAGATTACTACCAATACCTTCTTCCAGATCAACAATGTATTACAATGTATTACATGCATACAACATACATGTGAAATAGTTCATTCAGTGTTATCTCCTACCTTGGTTGATCCAAGTATCTCATTTCAATATGCATTCAAAGAGTTTTCTAGAATAGGCATATGATTTAATCATCAAATTATCTAATTGCTTTTTGAGCAAACAGATTAACATGGATACTATCCAGATGTGACACGATTCCTAGACTCACTAAAAATAACATCAAAGAAGAAATGGAGTAAATAAAACAGCTTCAGAAGGAAGGTCAAGAAGCATGAAGGGTGTTTACCTCATATGGGAAAGGATGGATTACAGTCTCCTTTTCTTGTAGATACCCAGAGTATTCTTACACAAAAGCAGAGATCAAAAATGAAGTGAAACAAGTGCCTGCTAGCTCTCTTCTAGCAACACAAAACTTTTTCACCTGTGGAGTAAAGAAAAGTGTCCTTTGGTGCAGCTGTCAGGTGGGTTTAAATCCTATCTTAAAATATATAATCTGTCTTTGAATATAAGTATTTCAGGAGTAAAAAAATGCTTGTTTACAAGTTGAAACTTCTTTTAGAGACATTTCTGAATACAATAAGCTTTTCAGGTAAGCAATGAATAAACTCAACTTCATAAAATTTCCTTCTGTTTCAAATAGATTTCAAAAGCCTCGTCTAGACTTGTCCTTCGTTCTGGCAACTCAGTTTAACAGAAATTTTAGTGTTATCAAAAACATTTTGTTAAGGACACTTTTTTTAATCTGCACACTTGAAGGAGTTTTTTGTGCTAACGGAAAATCCATTACTTTTTTTTTATCTGACACTTGTAGAGGTTTCATTTTGAACATAATAAAAAACAAAAAGCTGAAGCTCACTTTCTCTTTTTTTTTTTTAAATCTATGAGAAACATAGATGCATGAACTATAAACCATGAAGATAAGTGGCTCTACAGCTCAGAAAACAGAGGTGAAAGACCCAAAATGTGCTGCATCATTTTACAACTCATGTTCTAATCTCAATATTCTCATTTGTCTTCTTATGATATTTTCTAAGGGAACATTTCAGCTATTAAAAAAATGTAATAAACAGAAGTGTAATAAACAAGAAAATTGTGCCCTTGAGCTTTGGAAATTTTTATCCAAAACCATGCAGCCAACACTTCCAGCTAATATGCTATGCAATATGATGCTTGCAGTACCTACTCTCTCAAATACAGCATAGGCATGATACCATTCTGATGAGCAAAGCAAAACTTGTGTGATGAACACACATGCATTCACAAGCTGCTTTCAGATCTATTTAGTTATTTAAATATGTAGCTATCTAATGAAAATCAGTATCTACACTTCTTAGTCTTTAATTTAAACAAAGTATTTTGCTGATTTCATCATTGACCATTTTAACACTGTCTTATTTAGTTATTGGCTGTATCAGAGGAATCTCAGATGCATTTTAGGACTAATTATTTGAAAGAAGAAAGGAAGGAATAAGAAACATTCTCCCTCTAAAGGCATTTTAAAATCCAAACCATACTGAAGTGACACAATATGCAGTCTGAAAAGCACCGCTACTGTTCCTTCTACAGTATTTCAAGTTCACGACACTTCATACCCTAGCTTTTGGTGAGAGAAAACCTTCGATCTATCCTTCCAAACTTAGCACAGAACATTACAGAAAATACAAATACCTTAATTGTACAAGTTAGAAAGGATATTCAGTGATAATTTCACCAGTAAGTCATATCTCTTTTGTAAAGAAAAAAAAACAAAGCAGCAAAAATTAGAATATTAAAACACTATAAATAATTTTGAGGTGTACTTGTCTCACCAAATGGATACAGCAACTGTGTGCCAGCCAGAACAACCACTGGACTACTGAGAAATTTTAAGATCTTAACTGATTTAGGAAGGTGTGTATCTTTAACGTATCTCACCACATATAGTTTGCCATGAATATGTATCACATGCATATTATTGAAGTCTGTTTTTCCAGAACAAGATTATTTGTGGCTGACAGTCATTGTGAAGGTCAATAACTACAATAATCATTAGCAAGAGCAGTACCCTTGATTGATTAAGGCTATCCTAGACTATGTGTTAGAAACCTTGTATCAAGTGCAAAGAGATCTCAACTCAGTCAATAGTTGTATAATACACTTACAGTAAAAAGGGAGAGCAAGACAAGTCCTGTCTGCAGAATACCCAAGGGTCTTGCCATGAGATCCACTCTGACAAGAGCAAGAAAATCCCAGAAAGTGCTTCTACCAGCAAATGACTACGCTTTCAAGAACTCTTCCCCCCAAATTCATAATCATTCTACCAGAAGGACAGGTAAGCAAAGTTTTAGCATTTCTATTACCCACCAGATTTCCATTTCTCTATCCACATTCCAGAACAGAATTTGGCACTAGATAATACAGGTCTTATAAAAAGTAATGAGGATGACAGGATTCTTTCCAATACTAGATCCAGAAAATACTCCCGGTGACATGCTCCAAACCTGAAGAAAACAATTGCCTAGCTGGCTTGGATACACTTGTGTAAGACCAACAATTTGTGGAAATGGTATTTGGTACTGGCTGCTCTCATATCTGGCGTGGTAAGCCAAGATTATCCCCACAGTAAAGCATTCCTTAAGGCAGTCAGACTCAACACACAGAGAATAGATAGATCACAGCAGCCAAGAGCATGACTTTTTCCAGTAACTGCAATTTGCCTACTGGTTGTGACCCAGTGGTCACAAAAAAAGCCAGCCCAGGCCAGTACTACATGAAAATTTGGTTCCACAAGGCAGGGCAGTATTTATGGTTATTTTCAAAGACTGCTTACAAGTCAGCTTCCAATTTACACCCCGGTTTCCAAAATTAGAACATCTTCCAAGACCAGTTTTGTTTTCAATCAAATTCTAAGTGCCCTAATACAGCCCCACTTAATTTCTTTGTCTACTTTCAGAACTGAACTTTTCCTTTCTGCTCATGTATTATGTCTGGCATGGTAGAGATGACACCGCTCAAATACAAAGAATGGTTTCACAGTATTCTAAAGAGGGTTCCGAAATATGCCTATATTTTAAACCCTTTGCTTTCTCACTCTGCATTTGACCATCATGTCACAAAGTATGATCAGGCAGCTTTCACAGATAGTAATTCTCCTATCATTCCCCATCACACACCTGAATGCAGAATGATCATCTAACAAGGGTTAGCTGCTCCCTAAGTGACAAGGAGACAGAAACCAAATGAGATAAAAAGGTTAGCAAGGCAGAGCCCCATCAGAGAGGCAGCAGAGACAACGGTCAAGTTCAACCAAGAGTGCAAATCAGCAGGGAGATGCATAGCCATAGGGCAGGACCCAGATCAAACCAGGAAAACAATTTGTGGGTCAGAAGAAATTACAGATAATCAGAGTGAGATACTATCCAGAGGTCAGTGAGCAGGTTCAGAGGCACAGGACAGGTCAGGATAGGATGCCAGTCCACGGGTTAGGACCCAGGACAACAGGATCTGTGTCTGGGCACACAAATGGCTGAGCCAGCCAGCAACCAACACTGCCAGCACAGTTCAGACAGAGGCTGAAGGCTCCAGACTGAGCTGACACAGAGCTCTTTGGTTTACAGACAGAGATGTGGATGGAGGCCACAGTTGAGGCTGGTCTGGGCCATTAGAGCTATTAGAACACTCAAGGCCATAACATGGATGATCTTGGCCACCTGCTCATGATTTGCAGATAACCTAACAATCTGTGGTGATTACACAGTTATGTGGACAATGCAAAAGAGATACTCCAAACTTGGCAACCCTCACTGGGACAACTTCCCTGGAGATTCTTACAATTACCACTCAAAGAAGAGGGCAATATTCAATTTAAGTCAAAAGCAGGAATTTTTTTAAGTTTAAAACAAAGCACCCTCAATATATAGTTTTAGCTGTGCTAAGATAGCACACAAAACTAGATTAATAGAATTCAGATAAGCATTAGACTTAATAGGTTTAATGAGAACATGAATGAGAACATGTGAAATAGAATAATTTTAGAGAGAGAAAATCCTCAAGCTCCAAGGTTTATTTCAACCAGGAAATGAAAGAAGCTAAAAAGTTCATTCCATTATGATTCACTTTTCTGAATAGTCATGATCAGAAATGAGCACTTGAAAAACAAAGAAAACAGACAGCCCTCTTCAGTTTTTAAAAGGAGCAACTTATATGCAATACAAACTGTTCTCATACTGGAGGGCTTTTTAAGTTCCCCTCTCCTACTTACTGTTATAACTATGGATGCTTTTCAGATAGTGCAAATATATTAACTCTACCATTCAGATGCATAATTTCGTACATAGTCCAAGAGTCAGGAACTTCTCTTTGTGGATCTAGCATTCAGCCAGTGTCTAATTTCCCCATTTGTGCAATAACATCAATAACATCTTTCTAGTTCTCAGTATAATGAATATTTTAACAATTGCAATAGATGAAGATATTGAAAAATCTAGGGCAGATGACAACTAAGGGTTAGATTAGGATTCACCAAAACACATGCAGACCACCGAAGATCAACTTTCAACCATTACCCTACTCTCCCCTGTCCACCCACAAAACAGAGAATCTCATAGTTTTCAGCAAGGGTTTAAGATTGGAGAATCGTGAAATATTCAACCTTAGGAAGACACAAGTGCCTGGGAATGACACTAAGTTGAGTGGGGGGATTCATGCTGGAGGTAGGAAGAGGGAATGCAGAGGATGTGGAAAGGCTGAATAGATGGGCCAAGACCAATGGTACGAGGTTCAGCAAGGTAGAGTGCTGGGTCCTGCACTTCAGTCACAACAGCCCCAGGCACTGCTACAAGCTTGCAGAAGAGTGGCTGAAAATATGCCCAGCACAAAAGGGCCTGGGGGCGCTGAATGTGAGCCAGTGTGTGCCCAGGTGGACAAGAAGGCAAATGGCATCCTGGCTTGTAGCAAGAATATTGTGACCAGCAGGACCAGGCTGTACCCAGCACTGGTGATGCTCTACCTCAAATCCTGTGTTCAGTTTCAGGCCCCTCACTAGGTGCCTCACACTCAGGTGCTGGAGGCCCCTCACACTGAGGGGCTGGAGCATGTCCAAAGAAGGGGAACTGAGATGGGGAAGGGTTTGGAGCACAAGTCTCATGAGGAGCAGCTGAGGGAGCTGGGATTATTTAGCCTGGAGAAAAGGAGGCTCAGGGGAGACCTTATCATTCTCAACAAGTCCCTGTGAGCCAGATAGGGATTGGTCTCTTTTGTCAGGCAACTAATGACAGGGGAGAGTTGCACCAGGGGAGGCTTATGCTGGACATCAGGAGGAATTTCTTCACAGAAAGGGCTGTGCTCAAGCACTGGAGTGGGCTGGCAGGGAGATGGTGTAGTCACCATCCCTGGAGGTATTCAAGAAATGAATAGCCATGGCACTTAGTGCTATTGTCTAGTTGACAAGATGGAGACAGGTCAGTAGTTGGACTTGTTGATTTTAGAGGTGTTTTCCAACCTAAAAGATTCGTGTGATTCATTTTGTGTGTGATTAGGCTGCAAAATGCCTTAAGAAATTAATTGGTCTTTATCCTGTGTTGACTTCATCAACATTCTACATATATAGCCTTTTAGTCAGTTCCTTGATTTATTTCATGATGAAGACTCCTGCAGGAATACACATCACTCTTCCCTAGCACACTTCTCATAAGCTGTTAAAATACATAGTTATGATGATTAGATTTTGTCTGGCATTAGATATTATTTATGTTTTCATACTTGGAGGTATGCTTTCTCAAAGCCAGCGTAGCTATAAGAAACAAGAAGAAGATTCTTTTTTTTTGCAATGCATTAGCACAAAGCGCCCCTTAATGGCCTGACAGCCTCCACACCAAACTGATTGCCTTATTTGCAAAAGGAGAGAAGCAGGAAGTGCATGGAGACAGATGGGTGAATATTAATTAATGCTTATGAGGCTGAGGAAAATAGGCAATTTGAAATTTGTAATACTCTCTTCCCAAACAACCTTGTCTTATTTACATTATAATACAATACTAGAAGACAGAATGTACTAAATGCATAAGGAGCTACAAGCTTTATGTTAAGTATTTCTTGAACTATAAAGACAAGAAGATGCAGAGCTAAGGCTGCTCTTCCAGACACTAGTAGAGGGCAAAAGTCATTTCTTGCATGCTAGAAATACCTTATAACCAGAAAACTATGTTATTTAAACTTGCCATTAGGTGGAGATCCCAGCCAAAACTCACCAAATAATAGAATTGTAATGCTATTACTGAAAATTAGATGTGGTTTCTCGTGAGATACCATAGACAGAGCTATGAATAGTAAAGGCTAGGATGTCCAAATAAAGACTTATTGTTCATGGTTTCCATGTATTCTATCTTTCTGGCAAACAGTTACCATTACTGTGAAGCTCTTTCTCACTGTCAAATTAAGCACAGCACAGCAGCTGTGATGCTGAACGTGTGCCATATGTTATCTCAGAACAGAGCTGATCAGGTACAACCAAATATCACATCTACTTCGGCTCTGAAAACTGGGGCGTGCGTCCCCTGCACATAACCTGCACGTTACTGAATATATCGTGTAAAGAATGTGGCTGCACTTCCCCTGTGAAGTGAGTCCATATGCTGAAAGACTGCACTAATTATGTCCATAAAGGGCACCTACTCTGCTGGTGTATGCACTAGATATTGGCACTCTAATGTTTTGCTGATATTACTGCATTCTTGTACAATTTTTTTTATAAGCCTTCATTAAATACCTATTCATCATACTTCAGTATGAAAAGGGCAGCTTTTGCATGATTTGAAGATGATGGCAGTATAATAAGTTAGATGAAAGAACAGCCTTGAAATTAGAATAAATTTTTCACAATTTTCAGGCTTCATTTCTTTTTTAGGCAGGAAGAACAGGATCTAAAATTGCATAACTGTATAAAAAAGCTATATCACTGATATACAATGGGATGTTATTTTATTCACACCCAATAGCAACTCAGTGGACCTGTTCACATGTAGATGAGTAAAGTCTAAAGTCCTATAAATTTTGCTGTGAATTAATTCACAGTGTGCCTGCAATGACTGAAAAGTTGGTAAATTGGAATTGTCCTTTCCAACTCAGCTTATTCTATGATTCTATGATTAAGAGTCCACATCATTTCCACCATACAGATCTGCCATTGCTACTAAAAAGGTAAAATCAAGCCTTAAAAAAGAAATGTGAAAAACAAAAAGGAAAAAAAGGAAAATGTAATAAGAGGGAGAAAGAAGGAAAAAAAAAAGCTAAATGCAAAAAAGGAGAAAAAAGACCAAGATGGAGAGGAAGAAGGACAATAAAAGTTTCTATAGTATTTTAGTTAGGTAGATCCTTAACCTCAGGGAAACTGACAAATTTCTATTGAATAGGCAGCAACAATTTTAAAAATTGGAATTCTATCTGTATGTCATGTTTACTGCTCTTGATGAAAAAATGACACTAAAAATTTTTTAGAAATATATTTTTTCTTTCTTTTCAGCTATGATCATCAGTTTTTCAAAATTGTAATTCCCCGAAAAAGAATAAAGAATTTGTTTTTTCTGGCAAGAATGTATAGAGAGACAAAAATTATATATTTGTGTGTATGTGCATGTATTCATGCCTGGTATAAGCAAATAACCTATAGGCTTATACTCAAGGTTCAATTAGAAATAAATCAAGAAAAATATTTAGACATGAAGAACAATAGATTACCTGAAATCTCACGGAAGTCTTTATTGAAGTGGAAAACATGATCAAGCTTCATCCCCCACTTTAGTCAAGATGCAGATGAGGTAGAGCTCCTAGACCTCTGCTTCCCATTCCAAACAACAATCTGTCCCCCACACTGCTGGGAAACACAGACAACTGCTTACCCAGGACTGTGCACCATGGGCCCTGAGAAACGGCACAAAAATGTTTGGCGGTGATCTCTTGAAAGTTCCTTGACCTGAAGGTGATTTCATGACACACTTTCAATTTCAATCTACAGAAGTTCCCAACAGAAAAAGGTGACACAAGACTGGATGGTAAAACAACAAATGCCACTAATTTAAACATCCAGATTTTCCTGAGTTCTAAGTCCATGGGTGCTGGTTCACAGTACAAAATTTCAGATAGAAATGTTAGTTCAAGGAAAGACAAATAGTTTTTTTGAAGATTTCCTACCACTAAGCTGTAAAACACATAGAACTTTTATTTGACCAAATGAAATACTAACTTATGTATCATTTCTTGTCTTGGATTTCCTAGTGCCATTTAGCTGTCTACAGTATTATGGTAGTCATCCTTACTTCATTGACACGTTCTCAGGCTGAGAAGTCTTTTTAAAATTTTTAGTCTTTACTTTTAGCTGTATTTAATGCTTCCTTAAACACACCTCCTTCCCTCCCATTTTTCATTTTTTTTTTTCCTTTGGGCTACCTCAGAAAACTTTCTCTATTGGACTTTTAGAGCCTTACATCAACAACTCATCTCTCCGTTTTTCGCAAGACTCTCCCACTCCCTTAAAACAGTAATTCTTTGAACCTAGTCTGAATAGAAAGAGTTGACATATAGCCATGTTTTTTTGCCATTTAGACAACAGGTTTCCAAACCCCAGATCAAGTAACCTGTTTAATGTCTTCTGAAGACAAGACATAAGGAGCAAAAATATGACAAAATAATAAAAATGGATTGACATATGATCATAGCAATAATTCACAGACTGTTCACAGATTGATTCCCAGATCTATACCTCAATATAGAAAAAGGATGATGCAGAAAAAACACATTAGTATATTTTTGTACTTTTGCTTTATATGGAGGAAGAAAAAAATCCAACAAAACAATTTCAGACTGTTGAAAGCTATTGTACTTATTGTACTTGCCAAGACTTATTTAGACTATATCCAATTTTAAGACCCTCAGAAGACAACAGCTAAGCTATATACCCTCCCTAAAGTAGCTGGTTAGTGTTAAGATGAATAAAATACTTATCACCCCAGAAGTACTAGCAGCCAGGTTTTTATGAGAACTGTTTCCAGTAATATAGAAATTATAGAGATTTTACATAGTGGGCAGAAAAACTAGAGAGAAGAGTGGAGGTGGAAAAGCAAGAGCATTAGAAATAGGAATAAAATCAAAATTGTTCTGTAGTCACTGGAGCACAAATGCAGCTCAGCTAATATCAGGAAGATTTTCAGGCATTTATCTGTCTCAAATATTATAAATAACATGTAAAATAATGTTTTGATTTGCCTCAGAAGACACTGCAGTCAAATGGATCCCCTAGCAGCTGTAGCACCTGTGAGTATAAATCACAAGATGCCCAGTAAAATTAGGATCTTAAATTAAGCTGGAACAGTTCAGAAAAGAACAGTCTAGTCAGCTCTGAGCTGTTTTAATCTGCATGGGTAGCATGGGGGAAGAAGAGGGAGGCGGAATAAAAAAGATTTATCCAAACCACACAGAGAGGAGCTGCTTTTTCCTCTGTATTACTTGATAATAAACTTAGAAGAAGATCTTGTTTAATGGTACTGCTATACCCTTCATAACAATTGAATGTGGGTGCCTATTTTAAGCCTTCATTCAGATTGCTCCCTATATGACTAACAAAGAAGCTGGAGAATTCGAGCTCATCAGTTGACGAAATACCTTGAAATGAGGAACTGCTGGATCATATTTCAATATTTATCACAGTGCTGGACAATCACCTATGTAAATTTATAAAAGTGAACTCAACTCAGAATTTGAGTGTGTTCAGAATTATACTATAGCCATGCATAGTTTAGTGGTTTGATATCTCTCAGATGCATCTGTTAAACAAACAGGTAAAGTTGAAAAAAAATAACATGCACAGCTAACAGGGTTTTGAAGCCAAGCTTATTAACACATAGAAAATATGAGAAGGTCCTGAGCTGAAAGCTACAACAGGAAAATAAAAGGTTATTTTCTATAATATTCCTCAATATATGCTTAGTCTACAGATTCCAGTGCTGGCATAACTTGCACATGGCTTTTATAACAGGTTGCACCATTTGCTTTCTCCTTACAGAGGCAATCTAAAGAACTGTCATCCTGAAAGAGCAGACAGTTTGAACCTGTAAGCATACCACTTTGCTCCAGTCTAGAGCTGAATGCAAATTTAAAGGTAAAATAATAAATACTGTACACAACAGCCCTTAGGTACCCTCAAGGAATAAAAGGTTGTATGTAAAAGATTGTGTTGCTTGTTTGAAATGAGCTAAGATATATAATAACTGGTCCTATTCAGAGAATGAGATGCGAAAAACTGAGAGGCTTTGGATCATGAGAGTTCTAATTCTTCTGTTACTACAGTCTTTTATGATTGAATCACTACTGTGTGATGAAGCATTTACTCCTAAATGACACTGTTGAAGACACTAATGAAGCAGGAGACCTGGTGAGTTAAACCAACATTTTTAACTTTCAAAAGTTATCATCATTATTATTAATTATGACACAGAAAGTATAATACCTAACAGAAAACTATCTAGAATAACGCAAAATTTTATGGTTGTTCATTTCAATGACAGTGAGGCAAAGAAACATTGGGAAAATCTCTTTGTCTATGCCCAATCAATTTACATGATAGCAAATTTAATCATTCATCCATTCCAAAATCAGCCGTCTCAACTTATTAAACCTGATTGAGAGGGTTGGTTCTGAGAAAGCTCTTATTTACGTAAATTTGTTAGAATGAAAGGTTTTTAAAGCCTCTGTTCACACAGACACACAAAACTGTTATTAAGTTTAATGATAAAAATAGACACAGGATTTTATTACAATCCAAAATTATTATGAACACCTGATTAAATTCCCACACAGAGTCTTATTTGTAATTAACTTTCATTCTTTTAATGGGGCCTTGTTTATTTAATGCATTAAATAGAATTTTATCACCTTTTTACACCAGCACTTGCTTTCACACGTCCTGTGTTGCACCTCATCCAAAATACCTCTAAAGAATGAAAATGCTGTGAATTTTTCAAAGAATTGACAGACGTTAATGTCGTTGCATTCTAAATCCAACCCAGAAAACTGTCATTTCAAAATCACAAATGAAAAAATTCTCCATTAATAATAACTGAAATCAGTATTTATTTGTCCAGCTACTATAACACCTTATCCCATTTAATAGCAGATACCACAAAAATACAAACACCTGGGAAATCATTCCTGTTACATAGCATTAACAATTTAAGATCAGAATGGGAGCACAGTTTCCTACACTCATGATTACATTTATAATTTTTACACTTCTATTCATTCACACATGTGGTATGTGTTAAATAGAACAGAATTGTTGCCATCAGTATAAAAGTTTTGCATCCCTAGAAAATTAAAATAACCTGATATTTGAAGTTAGAGATTATAGTGAGTCAGTCAACCACTATTTTAATACAGCGATATCTTTGCTATATTTTAAAATGTTCTCTCATTATTCTTTGAAGATAGAAACTAAAGATGGAATATATTATTTGATTGCTTCTAAATTTTGGAGAGGATCCAATGAAGGGTTCACACTAAAACCAAAAAATTATTTTACCTATAAAATGTTCTAGACCAGTTCTATTTAATAAATGTCAATCATAAAATGAGAAAATTTATAAATTATCAATATATTTGATTTTTTGTGTGATAAGGGTTTTTTTCTTAATCTACTCTTCTCTGAATTTTAGGTGTCACTTGGAGTACTCTGCGTATTCTATTCTACAGTCCTAATTATTAAGTATTTTTAACACATGGGAGACTTGCATTCACTCCCATGACTGTGACACTAAGGAAAACCAATAAACACCCCAAGATTCTCAATATGAGAGCTTTCACGAGGTACAGTATGACTACTACAAAGCAAATCCTTATCCTGACTAGATCAGATTTTCTGCAGCCTTATGTCCCTGGAAGTAGTGAAAAGCAAACAAAAGCAAAGGCCAAAAAACCACTATAAAGCGGATGCTACCACACTGCTCCCAATCCTGTGCTGCCCCATACACTGATGTTATCCATTTGCACTTCAGTACCTAAACATTCACTGCTCCTGAAACCCTCTACAAACCTAGAGTAAACTCAATTTTTGCATTAAATGGGATGGAGATAAATGCTCTCTGCCTTTGAAGCGAGCAATGAAGTTATAAATTAATGGTAAAATCCAAAAGCATTGCAGCCAAAATTACCACTGTCCATGCCCAAAGCCTCCCACTTTCACTACATCTACTCAGCTTGACAAATTGCTTTCTCTGCCTAAGTAACCGAAAGATTTCATTTTGGTTGGAACATTCAGTTAACATTCAAGTCCTTTATTCATCTCCCCATCCCCTCCTGATTACAAGATTATCATTTTTGGTTTCAAGACTACTCATTTGTAAGAGCATACTACTTAAATGTCAGGTTCATGACCCCTGGTTCAGGTTACAACAAGTCTATCCAGTTGTGTACTCCAGCACATCTTCCAGCTGTGGTGCAGTGCAAGGACCTCACACACAGCTTTTACCCCAGAACATTCTTACTCTGTACATGACCCTATGAGAGCTTCTTGAAGACATTTCTAAGCCAAAATAACAGCTGCCTACAAGATGACAAAACCCTGCGTACTCACATTCCTTTCAAGTAGGAAGAATTCTCAGGGAGAAGGGAAATTCAGTTCTGATACACAAGTAACATTGAAAACCAAGAATATCTAGACTATGCAATTACAGAAGCACAAGTCTTTGCACATATAGCAGCTGTTACTCTTTGTATATGTAAATTATAAATACGGGCTCCATAAAGTGTAGTGTCCAAAAGAGGCCCATATAGATGGTGAGGGCCTATAGGGGAAAGCATATGAGGAATGGCTGAGGTCACTTAGTCTGTTCAGCCTGAAGGAGACTGACAGAAGACCTCATCAAAGTCTACAATTTCGTTGTGAGACCAAAAGGAGGGAGACACACATCTCTGTCTGATGACTGGTTCTGATAGGAACCAAGAGAACAGCAAGAAGCTCAGTCACAGGAGGTTTAAGCTGGATATTAGGAAAAGGTTTTTCACCCAGATGGTGGTTGGGCACTGGAACAGGCTCCCCAGGGAAGTCATGTCAGCATCAAATCTATGAGAATTTAATAAAGATTTGCACAACACACTCAGGCACATGATGCAGTTCTTGGAGTGGTCCTGTGTAGGGCCAGGAGTTGGACTAGATGATCCTTGTAGGTCCCTTCCAACTCAGGATATTATTCTATGATTCCAAGCACAATTGTTATATGCTTTGTCTACTGGCATGAGTTGGTCCTGGGAACACCCATGAAGAGCCATAAATGTTTTGAAAGTGAAATAGCTTCTCTGTCCTTTACAGTTTTTCATCTTTCTCTGTGGTTCTTCAAAGAAAATTTCTCACATATCACAGTTCTTCTTTTCAAGTTGGCCCTTTACATGGGTTCTTAAAACTGCCATTTTACTTTGTACAGACAAAGGGAGAGAACCTATTTTGTCTTCATCCAATTACTTTTTTCCCAGTGAAGAATTAATACTGTAGAAAATTCCTCCAGCAGCTTGTAAGTCCACATATACTAAAATATCAATCCTACACTGGAAAAAAAAGGAGGCATTTCTGTCAGAATTATTTTTCAGTGATTTCTATAGCTCGTTGCTAGTGTTGTTTGGCCATCCATGTGTAACACAGCAAGAGATTGAATTCCACAACTATAATGAGCCACAGAAAAAGAACAGAAGACATCAAAGACAATTGTAATATCATATCCTCTGATGAATGATAGCAAGGAATTCCTTTCATACAGTTTCCATATCACCCTAGAAAATGGAACTATATATTCCCGGGAATGAGGAGAAAAAAAGAAATCCTCAAAATACCACCACAGTTTAGAAAAAGGACAGAACAAAAAAGACAGCTATACTAACATACTAACCTGATAGCCATATTAACTTGAACGGATGAGATTAAATTTCATTCTGATCCTAAAGATGGAGAATAACTTAAACCTAAATTTACACCAACGAAACCTAAGGATACACCAACAAAACAGGAGAATTTAAGTCCAGTGTAACTTGCTACCATATTAGCTTCCCTTGAGTTTTAGTTCTAGTAATTTAAAAACTGAATTCTGCAACTGCAGAAGAGAAAGGAAAGAAAAAAAAACCAAAAAAACAACCATCTTCTTGACCTCAATAAATGACCAAGAAAGCTTTGAAGTTTAAAATTAACACAAATAAAAGGGCAGATTAGAGGCTGCCAAGCCTACTTTCAACATCCTTTAGATAAAATGGAACATCAGATATCAATATGTTCCTACTTAGGGCAGGAATTTTTGGATGTATTTACATAACACTTACTTCAAGCCTCACCTTAAAAACATTTAGTTTCTCTGACTACTCTACTTTGAAATAATTTTAGAACCACACTTCATGATTTATTGCAGACCTTCTGCAGTTTATGATTGGTTAATAATAACTTACACGGTTTTAATATTGTCTTTTAACATAGTTATTCTCCCTGTCTGATATGTTTAGAGAAAAATCATCTTCTCTCAACTTCAGCTGGACTACACTACACAGACCATGTTGTCTCATGTTCTCTGAACTGCCATATCGCTCTCCCTACTCTGAACATATTTGAAATCACATTATTCTTCTTAATATAAGGGGAATCTGATATGTCACACTCCCTTAATATAAGGGGGGAATCTGATATGTCACACTACATATTGCCTATTAAAAAATTACTCTAGTATTCCTCTAAGGCTGCTAATAATTCCCCATGAATGCCTTCTAGAACACGCTTTGTCATTTCCCTGCTACTTAACAGTGTCAGCAGATAGTCATTCTCTGACCAATATGTTCAGATTCCCTCCTTCTCCCACCACCTCCAACTGGTAAATCCCCAGATTATACCTGAATTCCTAGTAGAGGTCCTCATGTCAGACTTTATTATTGGATTTCAATCTAGAGCAATTATTCAGAACAAGATCTCTCCCTGGTTTTCACTGTTGAATGATACCATCAATCTGTGCCTAATTACAGCTCTCACACTTTTGAGTGCAGCCTTGTCTAAGAAATAATTTATCATATTAAAAAGATATGCAGTCATATTTTTACCTCTACTTCTGAATCAGAAAAAAAGGTACAAATTTCATGTTTATTGCCATCATTTATCTGCCCTTTACTAACAAATCAGTATTTTTTTTACTAGAACTACTTGCACATCCATGTATATGTATTTGACAATATTTACTTATACATATTTTGAAATGCCCAGCACATAAAGACCTTAAAATCTGAAGGTGGAACACAGTATCTGTTTAAGACCTTCTTATAAAACTTTTTAAAAGTGTCTCCAAATGATATTTTGAAATTGAAATTACTGGAGAGAAAAGAATGCTTTCTATCATTAAAATGCATTAGAAATTTAAACACTGAAGAAATGCATAAAGTATTTTTAAACAGTATAAAATATTGTTTTCACCTTACTCTGTCTGTAATCAATGTCTTTTTTTGTTCATTTAAGTACCTGGGGAATTATTAAGAAGTCATCAAAATGTTCTGTATCATTCACCAAATATTAGATCAGCCTCAAGCTAGAACATTCAATAAACATTTTCATAACATTTCCAAAAGAAATTAATGCAAGCAGTATATCTACGGTAAATGTTGAAACAAAAATAAAATGCCAAAAGCAGCAGTTCCTTTCTAAAGCGCTATTTGGATTAATGACCTTTTTTCTATGAAAAAAATCCTTTCAAAAGTAATCAGCTCTACAGACTATTTAACAGAAATACATTTAGAATGACTGGGAACTAATCAATCGGTCTGAGTGCACAGAAAAATGACATGCTACATGATTTTGACATAGATGACATGGCTTTGTGAGCAAAAACATTCAATGGGCTTAGTCCAGTTGATGAGATTGGGGGACTGGTTGTTTTTTCTGTCACACATGTCCAAAGCAGGACTATATTCCTATGACATTTACTGAAGAGCCACTGTAAGTTCTTTATTCAGAAGTACACAGGCATGAAAACTAAATTTCCAGAACTGTTACATGCATTATCTGAAAAATCTGCGGTTATTTTGTACCAGATTTCCTGTGTGCTTCACATCCTCTCCTAACAAATCAGGTTCATAATAGATAATTTACTATTACTCTCAAGAGTCTTACCAAACAGGGTATGATGTTTGAATCAAAGTGGGGTGCTGAACATGTGCCAAGGAAGGCAGCAAAAGAACTACTTCATCATTTCAGCACTTCAGCCTTCTATTATGATTGCATTGGCACCTTTCCTAATGTATAAGTGAATTTAATCTGCAGCAGTGCTATATGGAAGGTGTGCTGTATGAACCTTGAATTTTAATGTAAAACATTCCGGATAATTTTCCACACACTATATGGAAATTAGTGAAGTTCACACACTTGCCTGACTCTAAATCTGAAAGTGTCACAGATCTGCACGAAGAGTTGAGCAATTCTGAAAATTAATGACTGTCACATATGGCCATAAGATATTCCTAGTGAGTTAGTGACTTCAGGTTAGTGACTTCAGCTATAGATGTTTAACTCTGCAGCAAACCTGCAGTTTTTCCTTTCAAAGTTACCTAACATTGATTGCTCAAGAGAAGAAATACAGCATAAGCACAAATGCAAGATTATTCCACCTTCCCTTATTAATCCACTGTTTTTTTTTAACAAAATGTCCAAAGGAACATTAAGTCTTGAGGCCACTGGCTTAACTCTCACTTTCCTCTGTATCACCTGTTTCAACTTTGCCCTCTCTTCTTATGTAGACTAGAAGAGCCTGTGAGGGTAAGAGAAAAATTAGCACTTCAAAAGTTGTAATACAATCACTTGGTTGTAATCACTCTCATTTTACGATCTCCATAATTTTCTTTCTATCCCTCTGCCCCCATCACATTCTTCCTTATATCCTCTGCTAGACTCTCTCATTCCTGGGTACCATAGTTAGGTTATTATCTATGTTACAAGACACATGATAGCGCTATCAATAGAAAATATTTAATAATACTTTAGATAACACTTAAAATGCATAGAGGACCAAACTTTCTATGCTAGCACCCTAGCTCACATCCTCCTAAAGTTAATAAGAGTTATTAACAGGTAAGTTGGTGTAATAGCAAATAAATAGAAAAACCACATAAAACTAAGTCTTCTGTAAATAAATGGTTTCACTTCACCCTAGATCAATAACTTCACCACTGTCTCAGTCTCCAGTTGCCCCATCACCACAGCCCCACAGCACACACCACATCGCTGAGTTATGCACATTCCTCTCAAGCTGCCATGTGACCAGTTTTGCAAAACAGTTCATCTCCACAGTTTGCAGTGGACTGCAGCACTTAGGAACCCTCTCTTGGCTGGAGGCTCAGTGGGTATCTCAGACTGCAGTTAGATCTCCAGAAACAAAAGATCAGAGGAGTAACTTATCAGTCTTAGTTCCCAAGGCAAAGCTTTCACTAGCAACTCTCTACAACAGAACTACGTACACAGCAGAGGTACATCCCTCCTGTAATTCTTTTCATCCTAACAAGATTCAATCCTGAGAATGACTCAACCTGCATAGAAGATAGCAGGTATGATGCTTGAGTTACCTTATGACCTGTTAAGACCCAGCCTGATGGGTCAGTTGTATCATTTCACAAGCACATCTTTAAATATTTCATCAGTAAAAGAAGAAAAAAATTAAAAATGGAAAGATTTTTTGTTGTTTGGGTCGGTTTCTTTTTTTTTTTTTCCTTCTACATGGAACAACCAGCATTTTAACAAAAGAAGCTAGTACCGAAATATGTGTATATGCCTGTACATAAAAAAAGCAAATCATAGGTTATCAGCTTGGATATGCCACGCTTCATCTGATCGTTGCTAGATGTGCGCAATGAAAACAGAGTTAATGTTCCATAGAGAAAGCAGAAGTGACAGTAATGCCCAGGAATGGACTTTTACACAAAGAACTCCCTGGAAAAGCTCAAATGTCAAGTGTAACAGAAGTTTGCATTACTTCAGGTTTTTGACTTATGGCCCATGTTTCCTTTTTTTCTATCCATGCAAACATACTCAGTAACAAAACTTAAAATCTGGTTTAGCATAGCACTTTGTTTTTAATCATTATCTGCAGAGTGAATAATCAGGACTCTGAATGTGTGTGAAAATTCCTTGGAGAAAATAGCTCTTATTCTCTCACCTTCATGGGCAGTATGTGCCTCGAGATGGACAGATCACAGCACAGGCAAAATTCAATTGGACCTGATATTGTTAATGCTACTTGCCTGAACTAGAAAGGGTTTAAATTCCAAAGTACTTTTCTAGCTTTTGCCTACTCCCTACTGGAAAATAATTTGTATTTAAAGCTTTAGCAGATCTCCAGAGCAAAGCTTGTACTCAGTTTCCTCAAACATTTCATAGGTATTACCCAGCCTGTCCCATCTGCCCTAATGCACTATTTCTTTATGAAATGCACTAATTAAAATACTGGGATCTGTAAACAACATGGTCAATCATAACACAGAAAATGTATCTGGAAGCAAGCATGTTTTCATAATTGAACTAGGATGAAAAAAGGAAAAAGAAATCTACAAAAAACCAACACAATAAAAAAACCCCAGGATTCTCCATAAACTAATTATATCTGTTTACACACACAGCTCTGTAACTGTGGCTAAGGTGGTGGGCTCACAGGCTTTAAAGTATAGCAGAATTTAATCCTTCTTTTATAAACGCCAATTACCTATTAGAAAACACGGGCCTGATTTTTAGAGATACTGAGGCTGTCTCTTCCATTTGCTTCACCCTGAGATGTGTGCGCTCAGTCAACTCTCCTGGAAATCAAAATACAGTAACTTTACATGATATTTATGGCCAGATTCTCTGCCTTCAAATAAAGTACACTGATTTATATTGGCTGAGGCTGTTTCTCATGCTGTGTTTCTGGATACTACAGCCTCTCTGTTTACAGTAAAACAGAAATAAGATAAATAAAAGATACAGAGATAAGATAGATAAATGAGATAAATAAAACAATAGATTAAAATAGACAGACTATCACAGGACTGCTCCCTCCCACAGACTCCTCTCCATCCTCTCCTGAAGCTCATGCTGCTGCCTTCTTCATTTGCCTTTGGCAAGCTGCCACTGCCAACTCCTTCTTACTCCCTGGTTTGCAAATGCAGTCAGCCTGACTGGACACAAGCTGACTGCAGGACATTCAAAGCCTTTGCACTGAAATTCTCAGTTCCTTGATCTAGACACACATATGCAGACTGGCAGTAAACAGAATCAGCTATATCAGCTATACTGCATCACAAAATTTATTACTTGACTTCATGATACTGAAATACCAGATTTTCAAAGGTCACTGTTCATGTAAACCTTCATAATGTTCAGCCAATTTATGTGAGAACAATGTTTCCCTGTCTCACACGGTATACACAGCAATTTTTCCTTTTGGAGTTACACACCTAATCATTAGTAGTTTTACCTCTTGGCCTACGAAAATTTGCCTCAGAATGATACAGCATGATGTGGAAACAATTAAGATTGTCCACTCAGTATCTACCAGAGGTTTTCCAGCATCCAATAATAAGCTGACATGACTGAACGATTGCAAGAGACTATTACAGACGTGAAATGTTGATGCTATGTACTTGGATCTCAGACTGAGAGTTTAGGAAATTCCCCACAGTATCACAAAAGACACTATGCTGTACACATGACCTCTTGCAAAACTCATTTCTCTACTTGCATGAACTTTATAACTATAAAAGAAAAAAAAAGTCATTTAATTCTGGAAAGATGAAATGTCAGTTGTGTAGGTAAGAACACTTAATCCTAGTTCTAATGTATTGTAATGAAGTAAGACAGATGCAGACACAAAAAAAGCTGAAAAGCTATGCCAGGAAAAGCTGCTTCTCCTGCAATTCAGAATAGGAGTGAGCTTGTGCACTGGTGTGAGATTTGTTTTGATTGGTCACACATTCAGTTATTCCACCAAATTGGTTCCGTAGGGGCCCCGAGGAGTTGAGTGGCAGCGACACATGGAGCTCCTCTGCAAAAAGAATGCTTTTCAACTGCATATCTATGTTTCAATGAAGGAGAAAGAGAAGATGCAGTGTTTTCTGTTTCCCCCTACTTTACATTACTTGTCAAAAGAAAAACAATCTCACTTTGTCAAGTCTGTAAACTCTTTCCCCCTTAACTGTAAAGAAAGAAGATTAGAAGAATTAGAAGAATTCCATGACCAACAAACCAAGTCTGGATTCTCTATCTTTTTTCTGTTAGACTCATCTCTCTCATCCATGAAGAGGGAGCGTCCTCAACTTTCAGAGAGGCACCTGCCTCAACTTGCTGACACACTCATGTTGCCCAGCCCTTCTAGAAATGGCTGCTGGTTGTTACAGATTTTAGTTACCAGTCACCACACTGCCCACTTGAGCTGCTAAAATGATCTTCAAACAGTATTAGTAACCAGCAGCTGGACATCAGAATAGTTTTAATTTTTCACTATGCAGATCATATACCTGCCATCATCTACCACCAATATATCTACCTCATTTATTTAACACCTAGATTCTATGTCCAATTTCTCTCCATTTTCTCATTTAACAGGATTTCACTCCCCTACAGTGAATGTTTTTATACATAAGGATTTAAATTGGCTGAATTAACTGAGCTAATTTCTGTTAGGTACCACCTATCTAATTTACTTCACACAGTTGTAAAATGAAACAACTCTTTATTTTAACTATGTAAATAAAAACAGAGCAAACAAAATCCACAAACATTAAAATATAATTTTGGTTCAATTCCTTCAGTGTTATATAAACAGACAGGGTTTTTACTTACAGGCTATGTGAAATTATAAACCTACTTGTTAATGGATTTAAAAAATTTATTTCCATGTTAAAGACTTTACACCCAAATTCATCTCAAAAAATTACTTAACCCCTTTTTAGGTCTGCAGAGCTAGTGATTTTAACAACTCCAGACTTGAGAAGATATCTCTTCTCAGCATGGATATACTTATAGCCATGTGAGTTTTAGCAGTTGGTCTTTAGTGCTGTTTCAGTTGATGATTCATTTATTCTGTAGGTAGAAATAAGTATAGCTAATGAGATCACAGAAACATTCTGACAGCTTTGATGTGAATACAATCCCTATATTAAGAGCAGCGTGTGGAGGAGTAAAGGGTGGGATGTTCTCACTTGTAATTTGAAATAAGTTTGGTGGATCTCAGCACAGTGCATAGAAGACTGATGTTCAGAAAAATCACCAGTCAAACTAAAATGGGCACCATTCTTAGCAACAGCAGCAAAAAATAATGATTAAATGGGCACACTAAGATCAAAACAGACTTGCCATGCATTTGCTGAAGGGAAAGTCTCTTTGGAAATTTCATGTCAATCCCATCTGTACAACGAATCCACGGTCAAGCCAACATCCTTAACAACAAATAATTTTAAATTCTAAAACATAAGTAATAAATTTTCAGATGGCTTAAATCTGGCCCGCTCTATTGACTTCAGGAAAGCTGTGCTATTTTCCAGAAAGTTTTCCAAAAATATTAGTAGTTACCTACCACCTAAACATTTTATTTCCTCGTGTATGGCTATGCTAATTTAATGGTGTTTTTCTCTCAGAGGAAAACCCCTAAGAAGCTGTTATGGCCCTCCACCCATGAACTGCTCTGCTAATGCCAGTTTTCTGAGGCATGCAGTATACATCTTGCAGATCTCAGACACAGGAAGATTTTGGCACTGGTGGTACCAGAATCAGAAATTTTGTGATCCTTTTTGTAGAATAAAATAAAAACATACATTTTATGTAACCACTATCATCCACCACAAAATAAGTGAGCAGTATAGTGGCTGTATGAAAACTCATTCTCATATCTGAATGGAAAGGAGACTAAAGGCAGAAAAAAGAATTACAGTTTTACTCTCCACAGTCATCAAAAAACCCAGTAACAACATGAAAATTTTAATGTGCTGCAAACATTTCATAAATAAATAGTATTAAAGCAAATTTCCTTCTCTAAGCTTATCACTCTTCCATCTTTCTACAGAACAGCATAGGAGAGAGGGGAGTTATGTTTTCTCATGTGCAGAATCTAAGGACTTCTAAAATCATGAATCATTTTTCTTTATCTGCACACAGGAACAATGAGTCTAAAATACTTTACATCTTCAGTGAGAAGCTAGGAGGAAGAAACCTTCTAAGCTCTCTCTGGAATGACAGGAATGGGAATAGGACATTTCCTTGGGCAAATGAAACAGACACACTGATCTGCCCCAGAGAAGGTGTGGCTACCCCCTCGTCTCGCATTTGGATCCACTTTGATAGCATGACATCTAAAACCCGTTACAACAGTCCACACCATGACAAAACTTGCAGGTTTGTTATCTTCCTTTCATGCTTTGTCTTTTCCTTCAGAACACTCTGATTCCCTGTTATTCTAAATATAGGAACCTTTTCAACTGCCAATGAATTGTATAAAAATCTAGTGACACTGGACTAAACTCACCCTTGATAGATCTAACCTGCATTTGTGATTGCAAAGAAAAAAAAAAAAAAGGCAAAGCCTGCAGTTTCAGGGAACTGTAATGAACCTAAATCTAGCTTTGTAAAATCATTTAGCAAGCACACATTGTTTATTAAGCTAAGGTTCCATAAAGCCAATCCTTAATTTACATCTATTAAATTTCTACATCTCTAACAAAAAAGTGCATGCAAATGTAAAAGCTGAACAAAAGCATTCATTCCTTCCCCATGATCCCACCTGCTTGCTACTCTGAAAGGAGTTCTAATGTTAAAAAGCTTCACACAGCCTCACAGTAATTAGACTGAGTTTCAAAACCAGTCTTTATTTCCTTGTATCACCGGAGGCTAAAGGATTGAAGGTAGCCTAATTCAATGAGAGGGCAATTCCTCAGAGCGCTAAAAAGATATTAATTGAAGAATACTGGCTAGAACTAGGTCCACACACTTCCTATGTACATGTCATGCATGTGTTGTGAAGAACAGATAACAGAGAGTGAGGAGCTGGATGCCATATGATCAAATGTGAGTGAATACAGTACTGCATTTCACAAAACCATAGTGAAATGACTTTCCTTCACTCTTCTCTCCACTCTGCTATTTTAGTTTTTATTGTTTTGTTAAATAAGGTATACACTTTGCTAGATCTATGGCTCTGTATAATTGCTGGAATAATCTCATGAGTGATTTTCCCAGTCTTACTGGCAGTAATCCAGAAAAAGCACTACAGCAAACACTATGGTTTTAACTTCCTTATTTATTTTTACAAGAAGTTTTTACAAAACCAAAGTTCTTATGGCCCAAATCTGTAAGGCTCCAAGAATCTGAGAATTTCCTATTAATGCAATTGCTAAAGAAACATAGACTTATCTAACGCCATCAACTATTGCTAACAAAGAATCCTAACCATACTGTGCAAGCTCTCATTTGTCAAGAAATAGGAGGAACTAGATTAATAATAATACTGAAATATAATAGAACACTGTATTTTGATATTAGCATGAAATACAAGACTATATTCTGAGGATTTCTCAAGTAATCTGGTGCAGATTATTTAGACATAAAACGTGTAGTGGATTAAAACCTTACGTCTGGAAACAGGTCAAATAGATTAGTGGACACTAAAATATTTCTATAAAGTTAGAGTTCAGTATTTTTCCAGACATTTCAAAGAATTCAAATCAGTAATTTGTTATTTCTATATTCAATTTGTTGCTGTTATCCGTATGTAAAAAAAAAAAATCTGTAACTTTCATATATGAGTCCCATAGTGCAAAAACTAATCATAAAGCCTGATGGATGGGTGGATAGTTAAATTCTAGTTTAGTGAATTCAAGTTAGTTAAAGTAAGTTAAACCACACAGACAGACTGAGTTTTGAAATGAAGGTATTCACAAGCTTATCTGTCATAAGTCATCAAATTTCCCCAATCAATGCAGTTTATATAAAAATTAGAAACACAAAAATCTCTATGAGCAGTGAATGATGAACAATGATACTAATCCTGGTGACAGTCATGGAAAAAAAGTCGTTTCTGTAGGGCAGGTGCAGATACAAGCTGCATCATAATAACTTTTTATAAATCCAGATGAACTGGATAGTTAATGCTGAGGAACAAGAACACAGCAGCACGACAGACAAACTACAGGAAGCCACCAATCTAGAGAACAATGGATCTCTGTACACCAGCAGTTTGCAAATCAAAGAAAATCATCCCATGTACCATGAAAACAAAAGCTGTAAAGAGACCTTTTGAAGAAGTCAGCTCTAAAGACATTTGTGACAAATTCATTGCAAACATTAAGGTTGGTTTGGGAGGAAAACCTGTATGGGACAAAAAAAAAAAACCCAGGAGGCAGCTTCACGCTAACAAAAAAAAGCTGTATTTTCAAATGCAGTGTAATATATTTGGTAAGGTAGGGGCAAATTTTTTTCCAAGCACAAACAAGTAGATGTTTGATAGAGAGACACTATACAGTAACTGAATTCCAAATAAAGGTTAGTATGGCTAATTAAATAATTTGCCAACATTATTATTACATGCAGTCTTCAATTTTTTGTTCCCATAAATCTCAGCATATCACAAACATTTTCATATTTCTCTATATAGTTGCATGGGTTACACATAAATTAATATATATTTCTGAAGTCAATTACAACAGAAATAAGTGGGTCAGTAAGTGTTAGATTGCAAAGACATAATTGAAAATCTGAATTTCTCCATGTGCAAAATAGTTAATAGTCATCCTAACTCCTGCTATACTTTCTTCTTCTTCCATGACAACACTTATCTAGTTGCATCAATAACATGACTTAATTTCTATTCCCTCTTTCTGAGTATAGTCTTTAAACATGCCAGTTGCACTTAGAGCTAACTTGTTGACAAAAATAACTTTTGCCGTATGAATATCCATCATTCAAAAGCTACATCTATTCAGAAGCTACTACCATTAAAAAAAAATTAAAAAAATAATTGTTTTTTATAATTCTCTATGTGACATGAATAGAATAATCTAGAAGGAAAAAAGTGAGCTTCTGGTTACGTCAATCAATCACTTAAATATATGTTAGTTTGAAATATACTTTTATATAGTATATAAAAGATACAGAAATATATTTTATTTATCCATAAGATTATCCAGATATAAAAATATACGAACTGATTCCCTTAAATGCTTACTGCCTTAACTTCTACTGACTTTGGATTTTCAGGAAATCAGGTCAATGGCTCCAATGCATAACCTCCTAAAACTAATATATCCTCCTAGAAGAAACAGGCATTGGCTAAGGGTAGGAAGAAGTTTTTTCTCTACTTCACTCACAAGCCCTTATATTCCCTGATCCAAACTGAATTGATTTTTTTTACAGTTAAAGAAATACATGGGCCTACTGAGGTTTTACTGACCCAGTAGGCTCTAAAAAAAAAAATCCCTGATGCTTTCCTGGCACTTGCTATCACTTGTGACCTTTATTTTCTAGGAAGGATTATCATTACCGACTTGCATTCTCCAGTTCCCTACAGGATATCACCAGCCATATGTCAGCCTTGCTCAGGGGGTTCTCATACACAACTCAAATAATGTTACACCTATTTCTATCGTTCGCTGAAAATTATGCCCATTTCTTTCTGTATTAATTCCTATTGTTTCAATTGAATGTGGACTTCTAACATGTAGTTAAACACACAATAACTTATATAAAATACAGAGACCTGCTGGTATCAGTAATTTAAGAGCACTTAATTTTAATTAAATTGCACACATGAAGCCAGATATGTGAATCAAGACAGGAGAAGATAATATTTTTAAAGACCTTTCCAGACTTGCAACTAATCATTTGATCATATACCATTTTGTGTGATGTTCCTATGATAATGCACTTAAACCATGAAGCTTTGATCTTCCCTCATACCCTCCACTTTGCTCATTAATTCACCTTCACAATCTACAATGCTGTCTCATAAGCCATGACAGAGACTCATATTCTTTATATTTATTTAAGAAATCTACACTCCTGTGATGTTGGAAATTTTCACTCCTGAGTCTCTAAGTTTTGGTATCCCATAATTGTGCAGTGTTGGAAATATGAAGGGTTGTGGGTAAAAAAAAAGAAAGAAAAAAAAAGAGATGTATATATGAAAGAGAAAGAAGTTATCTATTCAAGAGGTTTGGATCTCAAATTGCAAAACATCTATATTCAGACCAATAAGAGAAACAAAAGTGATAAGATTATTTTGCTACTTAATTATGTTACATTCCAAGATGGTGCCTGTTATCATATCTAGGCTGAATCACATTGCTATCTTTTTATTGGTTTGGTTTGTTTTATTTTTCTGAACTGTGGTGAAGGAGTTGTGAATTAAAGAAATGGGGCATTGTTAAGGACTGTAAAAGTTCTACACTTATATCAGTACATTCAGTAGCTTTAGCAGTACTGATCATTTTCCTAAAAAAACATTATTTGTTCCCTGGCAAACGGAAACCTGAGAGGTGTCTTCCATAATAACAGTGTCATGTCCTTCCACAGGGAATTTAGACTGTAGGAGATTCTAAGTGCAATGTTTGATCAGCAACATAATGATGTAGCTTCACGTGAAAACTACCTGGGATGGCAACAGGAAGAGTGAAGAGGAATGGTCATTTGAGTCCCAAAGTTATTGTCACAACACAGGCAATGTAGTGCACAGTAAAGTCAAGGTAATACAGTCCACACCTTGAATCAGAAGTAGAGCTGGCCACAAACTTCATATGCCTCAGGGAACACACAACACCCACAGAATTACGCTAAACATTTTAGACACTGCGGGAAATGAGAAACATGATTCTCGTGTATTTCAACTGGAATTGTGCTGAAATTTTCAATTATGAAAATGTCCTCTTTTACTAAATTAAAAATACAGTAAAAAGAAAATGGATGAAAAATACTGATGCTTATATTTCCATCGCTCTAATTATTTTCTTCCAAAAAAATTAATTTTAGTATATACAAGCAATCCTATAATCCAACATACTTTTACATATTGAGAGGAATTTCTGTTGTCTTTTAAATGCAATTATTATACCTGATTTTTAATCTAAAATGATATGGAGTTAAAAATTTAAATACCCTGGAACAGTTCAGAATTCCTCTGCTTTCACATTCCATTATAATTCAAATACAGTCCAAGTTTTCTAGAGATTTTCAAATCATATTGAGAAACATAAATTCGGTGGCAAATTATATCTCTAAAAAGGGAGAAAACCCATGGGAAAAGTTTTAACCAGAAGCATAGGATGTCTTGTGGACCAGGATAAAGTTTTACTGTTCTGGAATGTTACTAAGAAAGTGAGAGTTCAAGAGAACGTTATCACACGATGACATCAGTGAAATGTGCCAGCAGAAGCAGTGAGCCAGTCCCCAAGTAGAAAGCAGATTCACCTTTCTGTAGATGAACAGCAAGAAGTAGGTGCCATCAGCTATCAGCCGCAAGAATTAATATTATCTTCCAAAATACCTTCACCTGCTGATGGCAGGTCAGTTCCTTGAGGACTAACTGAGCACTTTCAGCCAGTTCTTCACGTTCTGGAATAACAACTGGAATAACATTCCCCTTCAATGTCACATAAGGTGACACAAAAGTGTTTCAAATATTTTAAAATATATTTGCTTTAGCTTTTTGCTTTTGACATTTGGACTTCTGTACTTCTGCTATTTTTGCCCTCCTCCTTTGGTCACACAGTAATTAGTTTCTTCCTGCTTCTAAGTATGAGAAGCAAAAGAGTACCAGTAACCACTAATACTGAAGTTTTTAACATTTTTCACCTAAGAATAGAAGCTGTTACTAGAATAGCTGGTGCTTTGAAATTTAGCCAGTTAGAAAACCTTTTGCAGGAAGGTCTATTTTCCAAGAAGTTGAGGATATACTAATTTATGATTGCAAGGCTACCATTTCACAGATTTTTCAAGCATCAGTCTTTAAGCATAGTACATTAATGGTCAATCTGATCCTTTGGAGTACATAAAAGCCTTAATATTGACAATATTTTTCATACTTTGTAGCAGAGGATTTTGAGGACTATACAATCTGGATTACAAAATTACAGAGTTGCAAAGTATTGAGCCATTATTTTCAACTGTTGTTTTGCACATAAAGCCTGCAGAACCTTCAATCATTTTGTCTGCTTTTCTGGCAGTGCATTGGTTCTCATCCTTTTCCTGGGGAAAAGCTCCAAGGAAATTTTGCTGATGCAGATGACGAACTGTGAGAGGACAAAGGTTCAGTAGGTCCAATTCATTACCTGATGTAAAAAATTTTGAAAATAAATGCTACTGATATGTCATCTGTTGATGGTTTATAACAGCTGCTATTTGGAATGTTTGCCTTATCTTCCCTCAAAAAAGGTTAGTCGTCTAAGACTTTGAGATGCATTCTGGAATTTGACCCATAATAACACAATTACTGAGGCACTTCTATTTATCTCCTAAGATGGAAGGTATAGCTCAGCCTAAGGGCTTTCTGAGACATACTTGAAAAGATTTGCTCCATTGTAAATAAGCTGTAGATGGGCCAAGTCATTCAGAAAGGAGATTAGTTTTATGTAAGCCCATTGCTGTTCAAAAGATAGGAAAATTTTCAAGTTTATCAGCTTGCAATTCCTCAAGTTACACCAGCTGAAGAAGATAAAGTTACTTTTTTCTGTTAAGACTTTTATCAAGGAATTGTTGCTGAAGTACATATAATATACCTGAATTTTTTTGCATTAAAATCTGTCCTAAATTCCAGTTGCTGTGTCCATCACAATAAAATGTTTAAACACAGACATTATTTAAAGCTAAGCCACTCATGAAAAAAATAGCGATATCATAACAAGTGTATTTAGTGCACAGCATTTTAAATGCTATAGACTTGTGCAATTTATGCCCAATATTAGATAATAAGTTTTGTTGATCCTGGAGAGCCTCCAAACCTACCATTTGAGATGGAAATAAAAAGGTTACTGCTGTAATACATCCCTGCATTACCATGGCAAGCTGTGGTGGGCTGACCCTGGCTGGATACTAGCTGTCCCTGAAGCTTTTCTATCACTCCCCTCCTCAGCGGGACCGCTGCATCTGCTCCACGGCAGGCTGCAGGGAAATCTCTGCTCTGGAGCACCTCCTCCTTCTCATTCTTTGCTAACCTTGGTGTCTGCTGAGCTGTTTCCTTCATGTATTCTCTCTTGTCACTGCTGCTGCCTGTTGTGCAGGCGGGGTTTTTTTTTCCCTTTCTTCAGAATGTTAACTCAGAGGCACTACCGCCATCGCAATGGGTCAGCGGCGGGTCCATCCTGGGCCCGATGGCATCGGCTCCATCAGACACAGAGTCTCTGGCAGCTTCCCACAGAAACCACCCCTGTAGCCCTCCAGCTACCAAAACCTCGCCGTGCAAACCCAATACGCACGCCTGGTAATTTCTAAGTTTATTCAGAATATAACAGTATGGGTAATTAGATAATATAAACACCATATATGCCATTTGTGCTTCCTCAAGCATTATAAAACCTATACATTTCAAGCAGGGGTTTGTGGAATGTTAATTTTAATCCATACACAACAGTTCTCTTCTGCAGTGCAAAAAGCAATCCTAAAATGTATTTTAAAAAATATTTCTGTAAATATAAGACTGACAGTGATACTACCTATACCCAGACATATGATTTGAGTAATTTTATATAGTAGCCAAAAAAGTTCCTAGTATGACTGTTCAGCAAATATTATTAAAAAAAACAAAACAAAACAAAAAACAAACAAAAAACACACACAGAAAAATCCCTGCCAAAACAGGAAAACCAAAAACAACCAATCAACAAAAAATACCCACCAAACAATTCAATCCTGAAGCTCTAAGATATAAAAAAATAAATGAGCAGAATTCCACCCTGCATACAGATCAGAGATATGAATTCTCACAGACAAGTGGCAGTAATAGAACAAATACCTATAGTGGTACGTTAGTTTAATTCTTTTTTTTCCTACAGGGAAAAGAACAAAGGACTAAATATCAATTCAAACAGGTCTACATCCCTGATGCTTTCACATTGATTTTGAAAACTTAGTCTCTATTTTTTTTTTTTATTTTCCTTTAAATGAATACCAACCAATGAAAAGGAATTCTAATTTAGCTCATTACCATCATTACAAGTTCTCCAATTGTGTTGCACTAACACACCAAAAACTTTCTTAAAACACCTCCAGCAGTCTCCAAAACATGACGGTCATGACTGCCCAATAACTTCTATTTGCACTATTAGAAAAGATAGTAACATTCTACAGTAAGGCATACTAAAAACTGCTCTTTATAGTTTGAAAATACTAAAAAGAAAACAAATTATTCTTCAGAAGAAACCGATGTTCTTCTTTGATTTATACAGATTGTCTTTCTTTGGGGGAAAGAAAGATAATTGAAAAAAAATCCTGATATTCTTATAATATCATCATTTTTAATTTTGTTAAGATTGCCATTTTTTTCATCTTGAAAGGTTTTTTTAAGATCTGGATGGTTATGGAACTCAAAACACAACATAATTGTCACTTAATAGCATACTTGCATGTAGGATAGTCTCAAAAAGTGCTAATACTAGGAAAAAAGAAAAATCAAAATTGATTCTTAACCACCAAAAGGTTTCAAAATCTATTTAACTATATGAAAAATGAAAATGTAAAATTCCCATTCCAGTGCTGGTAGCCACCAGAATTCCCTTTTCACAATCATGACCACACAAAAAAGGCAACTAAGTGAAAAATCATATTGAAAAATGTTCTGTACCCTAAATTTCTCTCATGATTCAGTATTCCTCTGTACAAATACAAAATACAGGACTGTACTCCCATCAACACACACTAATGTTCTAATAAAAAGTTCCATGCTTACTGCACCCCAAATCCCTTGGACTGCACGCAGGCTTCTCTGACTGTTAATTATAAATGCTTAGCTCTCCTTTTTACATTAAGCACAAACAAATGACTACAAGACTGACACAGATGAGTCACAATAAATTCATTCCCTATAATTTGTGTCTGCTATCAGTGGAGGACCTACAGTTCCAAACTTAAAAGTCATTTTGAGATGGCGTAAACATTGATCACCAATCATACATTTATACACATTTTTTCTTATAAAGCCTTGTGTGAATATCGGAAAAGTTATAAATTAACAGACAAGAACAAAGTTTGGAAAGAAGGTAATAGTAGGCCTTAACAGACAGACAATATTAATGAATGAAAGAATGGAAAGAAAGTAATTTTCAGTTTACCTGTTCTCAGTAATTCCTGGCACTGTTAATTGTCCTTCATGTCAAAGTGATGTGTATTTATTGTCTCAAAAGGTATGCTGTGTCTTAGGATATGTCCGTATTATCAATCTCCATTGCACATTCCTTTTTTTTCTGGCAACCTGTGCATGTTGAGGGGGGGAAAAACAATTTCATGGCCTGGTGTGTCTCATATGACAGAGCATGAGATTATCATGCACTTTAGAGAGAACATAAAAATCTTGTAAATAATTATGAAACAAAAACACCTCTAAAGTGCAAGCAGCTGAAATTTCTTAGGCAGACCACCTACAACATACAATCTATAAACAAAGAAAATGAAAGACAATTCATCTGGTTTTGACTACAAGTTACATTCTGTTCTGCTTCTCTTAATCAACAATAATTTTAATAATAATGTGGAACCTGTTCTTGAGACACCACAAAGTGGGTAGTCTATGCTACAGTCATTATCCTATTTACCAGAAAAATGTTTGCCAATTCACACCAGAAGTCAATGACAAAGAAAAATCATTATCCTTTTCTGAACTGCATACATTGAAATGCAGCTAGTTATTTTATTGTGGGTTGGGTATTTCCAATGTTTATGGCATTTTATAGCACTTGGCAGGAGCTGTACATTCAAGGCCAAATGTACAATGCTAGGCAGCGCCTGGGAACTTGGGAATTCTTTGTGCACAAACTGTCTCTGACACTAGAGCTACTTCCTGAGAGGAATTAAATTCCAGGTATCATCACCATGACATACATAAATCTTCCCTACTAGCTGCAGATCTGAGCAGTATTTTTTTTTTTTTTATCCCCTAGGACAAGCTTTTCATCATTCTGATTCCACTGCAGTATTATATACGTGTGACACTCATTAATGGTTACTTATATATTTTATTAATCTGGAGCTACTTTATAGTAGCAACAGTAACTACTACTTTACAGTAGTAGATACTCTGCCAAGGAAAACAAAATTCTAAGGCAGGTGTGCATTATGTTAATTTTGCACAATGTAGCTATTCAAATACCTGGAAATGTAATTTCTCCTTTGAAGTAAAAAAAACATCTGGTAGTAAATAGGGTGATCTCTAATTAATCAACAGATCACAGGCATATCTGAAATGTTCATGCCAAACATCAAATACTTCCTCAGAAAATATGAAATTACTTGAATACCAGAGGACTCATTTCTTCTGCAATCAGAGGCAATGTGTGAAGGAAAACTCAGAGACAAAAACACAGTAACATTTCTTAATTTGAGATATTGTAATATTTGCAGTTTCTCCTACGTATCACATCAGCTACATATATAATACTTCTGAATTACTAAAATGGATGTACCTAGTTAACAGGCAGTGTGGAAATAAAAGAAATGTTTTGAACACTTCTATCTAGTTTTCTCCTGAGTGATTTTCTATCCCAAGGACACATTATCACTTGCATTTATTAACTTATTGTGATCCAGTGGGTTTCTTAATTAACTGTAAATTGTCTCTGCTGACAGCTTTCTATGTATATAAGAGAGCTTCAGTACCTAGAAAAGCAAAATAACTATTTAAAACTTAACTGGAGGGGTCTAATAGTTTCTTATCATCAAAAAGAATTTCTATTTGGGCACAGATGTTTGAAATATATTCTTTTTCATATTTATGAAATATAAAAATAGAAACAGAAACATACTGAACCTTATACAAAAAATATAATAATACAATATAGGAAATAAAATATAAAAGTAAAAATTGTTAGTCTTTAAAGCAGGAAAAGAATGCTTTATACATACACCTACACCACTGATATATTATTCATCTTCCATAATAAATGAGAATAATCAGGGGACAAAAATAGACACAAGAGAGAAAAACCCATCAGACATTCACAGTCACAGATTATACCACAGCTTAATTTACTATTATATAAGGGAAAACTAAAAAAGTCACAGCTGTTCTGAAACTTAATCAGCAGGATCATTTGAAAACTTCATTGCAGAAAGTGATTTTTTCTCGTGTGCTTCGTGAAGATCAGAATTTGGCCCAATTGTACCATTAAAACTAGGAGAACCACTCTGTCAAAAACCAGAAAGTACATATCGTCTTACAAATTACTATTAGAAATTACTAGATTTTAATTAACCTCAAATATTTTTCCTGCCATTAGTAGTTTATCCTTGCCAAGGATGACATGAACTGCTTTGGCACCAGTAGGTGAAGGGACCAGATGACATTCCAGTCTGCAAACTACATCACGTACTTTTCTTCTTTGTACAGAGGCAGTGAAGATTATTCTATAATTACAGATGTAACAATCACCCCATAGCAAACTGTTCAGGTAATTCTTCAGTTAAAAAAATTCTTAATCTGTTTTGTGTTTTTTTAATCTATCACAGAATCAATTAGCACCTAATATTAATCCAACTTTACCAGTAGTTAGCTGAGGTATTTCAACAGCCACAGAGAGCTCACACTCACATATGCCCTGTGTGTGCTGGTAACTACCATCAGTCAGTTCCTCTTCTGCTTTCAAACACAGTTCAGGGAAATGGATGCTGGAACAGGTACTGGTGACAGAGGGACTCTGACTGCAGAGGTTCTGTTTCTAATTCACCCATACGTTTAAAATGGGTCACCAAGGGTGGAAATTGTGCTTAGAAAAGCACTGAGCATAAGGATTTTATCTCTTGGCCTATGTTTTCCATCTGTGAAATTCCAATAATAATTCATTGTATACTTTATATTTGTATGTGTAAACAATAGACAGAACTATTTATAAAATTCATAAAACAATGATAACAACCTCATATAGACATTTTCATAATAAAAGTAATAACAGCACTAATCAATAATCCTCCTATTGTGAAACAAGTATTATAATTGTCACTGAGGAAGTGCCTGGAGTATAAATACAATTACACATTATGATTAATTACTGAACAATTTTCATTCTGTGTTTGGAAATCACTGAGAATCTTTGAGGTTGGAAAGCATCTGTGAAGACCATCTAATCCAAGGTTTCAAAGGCATGTAATGTGTTGAGGATATGCTGAAGTTAGCACCTGTTTATTTGTTTCTCATTCTGCCTCTCACATCACAGAATCCTACTTCCTGATCATGTTCCTACCATACAATGGCCACTGAAGAAGAGAGTGATCTTTCATCTACTAGTAACACAGTATTTTGCTGCTAAAACATTCTACTATATTTCAACAACCTGTTAGTGCCTCAAAACTTTAAATTAATTTTTAACCCTTTAATTTCAAATTCTGATTAGGTTTTGCTTTCTGGTAGTTTGTCAGTGTACATATCACTACATTCCATTTTCTCTTTTAAAAATACTATTTCTCAGTATGACGCCATTTCTCAATTGCCACAGCAAAGATCGCATGGTTATGAAAGGACAAATTCTCTCATCTCTCACCATATTGTATTTAAATAAAGCCTTACTTTCACAGTCTTTCTTGTCCCTCACATAAACTGCAATGTCAAATTATTTCACATTACAAATGTGGAAATTAGAAAAATCCATGGTATTACTGTTCCCTGATGAGTGATGAATACAACTGAATTATTTGGATTCTCTTTCACATTGCATTATGCTATGAAAAAAAAATGCATTCTGCAGGCTCATATAGTTATCCAGAATTTCCTAAAGGATGTAAATTTTCAGCACGTCGTTCAGGGCTATTTTCTTGTTTCATTATGGTTCCATGCTGAAAAGAATCTGACTCCCAAATAGATTAAGTCAACATACCACATTGTAGAAGTCTTGGTTGGATTTATACTTGGGATTTCATGGAAGTGACTCAGTTGCTCCTACTAAGACAGTAAATCATACAATTTGCCGGCATAGTCTGAATGTGACAGAAAATGTGCACATCTATTTCTCTTACTTATCGCCTAGGGAAAATAAATTTAAATGTTTTCCATACTCTAATTTAGAGAGAGACTTCTGGGACACTCAGCGAAGTAAGTTGATTCTGAACTCAACCATAATGTTTTAAAAAAGGATTACTGTTTTCTTTCTTTAACAACATTCATGTATCACACAGAAAAATTCCTTGCATGCATGAGCCACCATACAGCTTTTGGAGATATAGTTTCCAGTCATGTAAAACGTATTAATTAAAGACAGGTTGATAAACAATTTTGTTACCACTGCATAGGGAATAAGCAACACTTTAGGCACTTTTTATAAAGATATTTTCTTATTCTGTCATTGCTTTATTCTGCCTGATTTCTTTTGACAGGATATTTCTCCATTCCCAATGATAATTTCATTTCCCTCCTCTACAGAATCTTCTCTATTTCTCCATTCCTAACAAATGTGAGCACCACAACAGAAAATAACTTTCACTGCCATGAACCACCTTTTTCAACCCATTCTCTAGAGTCAGGCTTTGAATGGAGTCAGTAACACCTGTGCAGAATTAATACTACACAAAGCACATGGCAAATCACAATAGAAAAGTTTTATACCCATCTCACACAGGTATGGAAGATTACATATGCTACAAAACAGAGTGAAAATAGCTATACTTAATTATGGGGATAATTGTGTCCAAAAGATAACAGGAGGAGAGCCTCCCCTCATCCTTGCAAAGGAAGCTGCACAATTCAAAAAAACCACAAAGGAGCACCACCAGCTGATTTGGAGAGCCCTCTCCCAGGCACAAAAGGTTTCTTGAGAGGAAAGTCTTCTCACATCATGTTCAAATGTGTCCCTTCACTCCTAAATGTAACAGAAACAGCTTGAGGTGCAATAGGTTTGAGATAGACTGGGAAATGGGACAGTGCAGTGGAAGTTATTACTGGTGGTAAAGTTTTTAAATGATGTCTTGTGTATACAGTTTGCATCAAAGTTCAGAGTGAATACTACTGATATTTTAAGCCTGTGTAAACATTCCTAACTTTAACACTGCATTATATTGGTTTAAGTCATTTTTAGCTGGCTTGAACTAAATCAAGATATGACACATTCTGGAACACTGGGGCTTACACTGAAAGAACCGAAGCTATGAGTCATTACAGGGTTTCAGCACAAATTATATCTGGACTTAAATCATCTTCATATACTCTGTGAAAGATGCTGTTCAGTTAGAAAAGTCAATATAGAATTTCCTTACTACAAAGAGGGAAAACCAACTTCTGAGACTAACCATATCACAATTAGTATTAATGTATGAGGATACTGCAACTATTTTCCACACCATGATTGGCAAATTTCAATGATTTAATTTATCAAGACAGGACAGTATTTAGCTTTAATCGGAAAAATAAAGGTTGCAAAACAAGAAAAAAATATGTTTATATTGCTTAAAAAACAAAAGCTTCATGTTTATTCATCAGCAATTGAATAATATAAATCACAGAATTTATTTGTATACACCTAGAATTCATAGACATCTAAAAACCTTAGTCCATACCTAATTAAGGTCAAAAAAGGACTATCCTATTCTCATAAATATACAGATATACATAATTGCTAAATAAACAAGCAACATCTTAGATTAGCCTGATTTTATGGAATTGGTATTATATTTTACAAACACCTTGGAAGCAGAATTTGAGCCTCGTAGTAGGATGATATTGTAAAAAGTATCTTATTATCCCTTCCTTCCAGTGTGCTCAGAATTAAAGACAAGCTGATACACATACGGTAATTTATGAATGTAAGACAGGTTCTTATCCCTGAGAAAGTCAAAATAAACCATGCCATCATTATTACATAAATATGACTGAAATGAAAAATGAAACAAGCAAGCAAGCAAACAGAAAAACACCTGAAAACCTATAACCTAAAATTTTACATAAATATATATTTCTTATGGTACTTCACAGGTTTACAGATTTAGTTCTTGATATTTTCTAGTAAAATTAATCCACATGTACTAGAAATAGCATAGCTCAAGCAAATATCTGTCTTTACCTCAATTTTCTCAAAAACCTTTGATCCAAACAGAGGTTTCTAAATGGATAGAGCCAATATATCCTATCTTCTCCAGGATCCTTTCACAGGCAGCATTATATGGAGAGTTGCCATGGGGTTCTGTTTATGTTCAGTATAATATAATTTATTTCATTATATGCAGCTCTGAATGCCATATAAAGGCCCTTCTTGCAAATACTGCCGTAGGTCATTTCACCCTCCAGAGAATAATTTCAATTAAATTACATTTTTCACATCATAAAATAACAGCAAACACTTTTGGTGAAAGACTCAAATTGAGGTTTCTTAAGTAGAATTCATTTATTTCTGCAATAAGGCATGCCTGTAGGTACGTACTAAGGTAAATGGAAGACAGAAGTTTGGCTTTTTTTCCTGAGAACCTACTAATTTGCAATTTCTTCCATCTCTGCCCAGATCCATCTATGAACAGAATCTCCCCTCTAAGTGTGTGAAAACACATATATGACCTCCTTTAATAAACTAAAAAGATAAAAGTTACCAGACCAATTAAAAAAAAAGAAAATAGCACACAAACCATACCATCTACTACAATAGTTTCATAAAGGAGAGATGAAAGTTTCTATCACTCCTTTGTCCATGATTTTCCCTATGTGTGAATTATTATTTCAACAGCACGCAACCTATTAATCATTACTTATGACCTCTTATTATGGAACAGATGAACTGAGGTGTGCTGGTTTTGGCTGGGATAGGGTTAACTCTTTTCATGTTACCTCTATGGGGTTGGGTTTGGATTTGTGCTGGAAAGTTTTGACAGCACAGGGATAGTTTATTTACTGCTGAGCAGTGCTTACATAGAGTCAAGGGCTTTTCTGCTCCTTATCCCAACCCACCAGTGAGGAGCTGTACACAAGAAGCTGGGAGGGGACACAGCCAGGACAGCTGTCCCTGGCTCATCAAAGGGACATTCCACACCATGTGGCATCATGCTCAGTATATTAGGGTAGAAGGAAGGGGCTGGGTGGGGAACATGATCGGAGTGACGGCATTTGTCTTCCCAAGTCAGCTTTATGCATACAGAGCGCTTGGAAGCGGTGAATGAATTCCTTGCTTTGGTTTACTTGCATGCATGGTTTTGCTTTATCTATCAAACTGTCTTTATGCCAACGCACAGGCATTGTCGCTGCTGGGATCCTCTTCCCACGCACCGCGGCGTGGTGGGGGAGGGAGGCTGTGAGCCGCGCCGCGGTACGCGGCTGCTGGCTGGGGTTAAACCGCGCTGTGAGCATGACACACAACTGCCCTGGGAGAAATGAACCTGAGGAACGATCAGCGTGCTCCATCGACCCCCGCAGCAACCAGCCAAAAGTGAACACACACCGCCCAATGAGTGGAATAATCGCTTTGTTGACAATCTCGGTGAAGTTCAACCTTCGCAACTAAGTGGATAGAGAGATAAAAAGACAGACATGATAAAAATAATCTATCATTTCTGTTTGCTGCTTTATATGATCATATTCCATTAGTCACATACATGTCCAGATGGCCATGGATCAAGGATCACATGACACTTTTGATCACAGTAGTTTCTTTGCCCTTCTGTCCACAGATAATACGAAAATACTATTTCCACTAGTATTTCTACTTTTCAAAATGTTAAAACAGCTTATTGTAATAATTAATATTATCCACCCCTCTTTACCTCTTAGTTAAATTCAGAAGTCAGCAAATCCACAAATTATGGTCCCAATTTATACTTGCAAATATGGTAAGGTCCCATGAGAATTATATAACTGCTGATACACCAGTTGCACATGACTTTTCTAAATGCATACATTGCATAAGAAGGAAAACAAAAGAAAAATAAATCACTATCTGAGATGGATGCAAAGATGCAAATCAAGAAAGTATTACATATCCATTCAGAGACTAGATGGAAAAAGGGACAAAGATTACATTTTTCCTGCTTAAGTAAACTTGAATTAACCTTAGAGTTAGCCTTGGTAGGACATCAGAAATTTTATGAACTGTTATTAAATCATAACAATTTTTAAAGACAATAATAGCAGACAATTTTATTATTGTTAAAATCCATAACAAACAATCAATAATGCAGTGACATGATCTTTAAATCACTGCAGTATTGAAAAAAAAAGTGTGGAGATGTGTTTACAACAGTGGAAAGCAAAATAGTTCCATAGAGGGCTAAAAAATTCAACTATACATTGCTTCTTTGTATAAAGTCCATTAATCAGGCATGTAGGTGTTAGGAATATTTGGCATTGAAGTGGCTGGGCTGAGCAGTCTGGATATCCAGCATTATCCTTTGATGCCAAGCAAGAAGATTATTCTATCCTCTTCATTCAGACCTCTTAGGAATTTAAGTAGATTCAGCTGGAAAACCATAATTTTCTTTTGTGATAATTGCTGTAATTTCTGATTTGAACACAGCAAAAGCCAAAGTCTCAGGAAAATAAAGAGAAAAAGAAGGAAGATGAGAGATTTTTATACAATTTACTAGTACAGATATATCTAATAATGCATACATATATATGTACATATATACATCATGTACACATATATACACACATATATGTATATATATACATGTATACATACAAATATATGATTATATTTGATTATAGATTAATAAATATTAAAATTACTCAAAAGCAGTGGGAGAAATGCTCCCAAGAACTGCAGATCTGGGAATTTTCAGAAAAAAAAATCGTAAGATAAAAGTAATCCAAGGTGCAGATACATGTGAAATGTAATACAAAGCAATGTAGTTTGACTGAAGGTACATTATCCATCCCTACCTTGACAAATATTTTGAACAAGAAAATACCTGGGTTTTTTTTTTATGCTTATAAAGTCTGATTGTTTTATCTGTGTTTATTCAAGTATCTGAAAATGGGGAAAAGAAATTGGATGACATTTACTGACATATCCAAGGTCCTTACTCACTGAGTAAAAAGGATTTGCATTAAACTGTACATGGAAGGACTAAGATGAAAGTTTAATGCTACTAGAAGTTACTGGAAAACCAAGAAAACATGACCATAATTAATCAGCTGGTATTGTTCCACTTTTAATGCAACTGTACAAAACCTAATCTAGACTTCAGTAGATCACAATGCATGTGCAAGGAATATTAATTCAAGCTGTAGAAGATAACAGGATCATCATCAAAAGAACAGAATCTAATCTTATGAGGGGAATTGGAAAATGCTTAGCTCATTCACTCTAGAAAAATGAAGGTTAAGAGAAGATACAATTACAGTCTATAAATGTATTGGCTTGTTAAAATTAGAAAGACACAGAGAACTTTTAATGTAAAGGGCAGTGTCATAAAATCAAATGTGCATACCCTAATGCATTTCTTAATAAAAACAAAAGACTTCTGAGCATTAAGATGATGCATTTTCTCTTATAGACTTACACTCTGAGAAGTGGGGACAACTGTCCTTTCAAATTTACAGTCAACTAAATTCAGGGAATTTTGTTTCTTAAGATAGGCTGAACTGATTTTAAGAAAGGAAATACATGATCTGGTGGTCTTGTAGAAGAGATACTCAGTGTCAGTAAGGTGTATTACAACAACAAAATCAGTTTTAATTGGCTTTAGTCTCTGGTCAGCTGTATTCTTACACGTGAATTATCTTGTCCATATTCACATACTTATTCTTCATAAGTAATTTCCAAAAATGCACATTTCTTCAGTTTGAATATCGGTTAGTGACATAAGCAACTTAGCATATTCTATGATGATGCCCACAATTACCCTTAAAATACAGTATTTGCTTTGGAAATCAAAAATCTTTATGACACTTACCTTTCAGAAGAAAAACAATGGTGGTACTTTGGGCATATATAAAATATAAAAGGTCTCAAAACCAGCCAGAAATCCATGCAAAAATTGAGGTCTACAATTATTCCTACTTGTATGACTGTTTACTTCAGTAGCTCCTACCATTAATCATTCCTCATCACCCCAGCTTTACTGACGGATTTGTTATGGGTGGATACAATGATATGCATGCACATTGAGTAGGTGTTGCAATATTCCAGACATTTTCTTTTACTGATTACATGACAAACAGTGAAAATTGAACACAGAAACAAAATCTAAGTAGAATTTGTTTACTGAGGCTTTGTTTTCTCTTCTTTTTTTCTTATAAATGTTTCAAAATAGTGGTGCAGGTGAACTATTTGAGCAGCTCCAACACAAAGTAAAAAAGACACCAAAATTAGCATTCTCCAGAAGAACAAATGGGTTGAGGGGGGGAAAAAACAGACTGGAGTTGGAAACCTTTTCAGATCTGCAGTCAAACTTGGTGAGCACTAGATATAGAAAAGTTATAATATCAACATTCAATGACTTACTGATTTATCCAGCTAAATATTCCCCCTCAGATAAAACTGTGAGGGCCATATTAGTAACTTCTCAGAGACAACATACAAATACAAATAAAGGTCCTATTTCCCTTCTTCCCATGGAATTATTTTATATTCGATGTCAGGACTTCATCTTATTGATTCTGAAAAAGTAAATACCTGCTCCTGTCAGAATCCAATACCCAAAGGAAAGAGAACTTTTGATTTATATAATTGGGAAGAGAATATAAAAACTCTGGGGAAAAAATACCCCAGGTTAAATGAAAACACTCACTTTTAAATATTAATGAGATTTAATACCAAAGCATAGCAACACTGTCTAATACCTCTATTTCTTATGCCCTGATTTCTTCACCTATATAGGGCCTGTATCTTTGTTAAATACCACATTGGAAAGAGTTGTCTGAAGCAGATTACCCAAAAATACAGTATATTCACCTTCTGAATCTTTATATTGATTGCCATGGGCAAAAGAGAGGTGATGAAGTGTCTCAAGACTTTTCATGTCATGGAAGATTACAGGAAAATAAGAATGTGAGCTAGAATGATAGGATGGCAGAGTCTGTAGACCTCCAAGGAATGAAACAGGCTGAAGTGTCAAAATGCCCTGCTGTGTCAAGGATAGCTGGATTAAAGTTTTCTCACTGCCCCAACAAATACTGGAACTGGAACCTGTTGCATTATAAGACCACCATCTAAAGTTATTTCACAACAAAAAGACAACAGCAATAAGAAAAATCTCTCTTTGCTAGTACAGAAATTAAAGATTAAAATAACCAGGATCAGATTTGCTGTTTACAAATTATAACCCTGTTTGGGGAAAACTAACACTACTTATAGATAAAATTCTTGAAATTACAATGACAAAATATAATTGCATGTTTGTTTTTCCTCCTAAAGATAGCAAAACTAGGGAAAATAAAGAGTGTCAGCTTTTTTACCATACGAGTTTCTCATCCATTTTTCTGAAATGTGGTTGCAGGAAATATGAGAGTATAGAGTCCATCATAAAGAAAGAGTATGTTATAAACACCTGTGTAACAGCTAAACCATTAATTTGTTCCATTTCCCTAGCAGGGGTTGAAATATTCATTCCCATTAGATGCTTCTACTTAGTTTCTGGAGGACACATTCATGACACAATATTAATATCAGGTACCTTTCCTAGATACTAACTCATAAACCTCTTCACTAGCAGAAATATGTTCATTCTTTTGATGGGCTTTTACTGTGTTAACCTTAAATCAGAAGTCCCCTCCGCTTGCTCTTAGAATTTCTGAAATGACCATACATCTGCCCTTAACAAGAATTCTCTACAGAGTGAAGTGAAAGTCAAACCAATTTTGTATTTTAAACTTACTCTGCCTACTGAGTCAGCTCAGAGATATGATAGGAACAGTTTGGAATTAATTAGTTTTTTTGGTATTGCCTGACACATGGAGTGGGACAGGGCATGGCAACTCTATATGATTTTTAGCATCATATAATAGCAAGTAGTCATAGGTGTATTATGAAAAAATTTAAAAAAGGATAGAAATACATTATCAAGAGGAAATTTAAATTATGATCAACATAGTAAAGGAAGATAAATACTAAACTGATTAGTATGGTAAATGGATGTTACAATTCTTATTCTAAAATAATCTCCTAAATTTGTAGAGGAATCCAGCTCTAAAATCTAAGTATGTCAGATTATATATGCTCAGATTTCAACTCATCTGTAGGTATCATATATTGTTGTATGCTGATATGCAATGGACAAACAACTTTGAAACTTAAAGATTTGGAGGACTTCTACAAGATTTCAAGATTTGCACATGAAGAAGGTTTGTGAGGTACAATTTTCTGATGACAAGAAATAGTAACAATGTGCTAAACAGTAAGAAAGAAGTATTTAATATAGTTTATTCTCCATTATTGCTCTTTAACATATTCCGCTGAGGAAAAAAACAAACAACAAACAACCAGTAAACTTTTCCACATACTACTGAGAATACTCATCAGTGTTTAGAATTTTAAATTCCTAGCATCAATGCTGACAATATCACTGAGTCAAATATTATGGCTAGATATCTAAATGATGAATAACTGCATGACTAAATACATCTGTGTTCATTAAGGCTAAATCAATGATAATCAAAATTCTTGTTTGTGCAGCAAACAAACTGCTACTAGAATTATGGAGAATTTTAGATCCTCACAAGTTCTTCTGTTTTCATACAGCATCATGTGTTCTCAGTTCTGTTGCAGGACTTGTTTTGAGAGATCAGATATGATGAGTGGAACTGACTCAGACTGAGACAGGAATCTGTGTCTGAAGTGACAACGACACACTCTTGCTATATTTTCCTTGTGGAATTTTTTTTTTTTTTTTTTTAATATGGAGATAATGAGCCGAATTTAAAGTCTAATTACCTAAATTTGAATCATTGATTTCACATACCTAGAAATACTGCTGCAAAATGACACAAAGACAAAAAAGCATAACAAGTGCATCTCCAGTGTCACACTGAAACACTTTGGCTAGATCTAACCTATTATCTATTTATTGCACATATCCTTATGTATCACAGAATGACTCACAGAGCTAAAATAATAATTTTAAAAATATCTGAATTTCATGCTGGATTGACAGCCCTGGAGACTTAAATTTTCTCCTCATCAACAGTGCAGAAACAGTGTCAGAGATGTACTACTACCTCGTTCTCATCACCACCCACTTGGAAGAGACTATTGTTAAAGGTAAAAGATTTCTTAACTTTACATGACAATGCCTACAGCTCTGAGTCATATATGGCCTCTTTTGAAGGGTTGATAAGCACCTGCATTTCAAACTGACTTTCAAAGAAATTAAGGGCAACTTGAATCTATGGAAAGCAGAAAGACAAAGTGTGCCAAAGTGATGCACCTCAGATTCTGGGACCCTAAATTAGAAGTCATCTTGCAAATAAGAATAATTCCTTTGTTTCTTAAATAAGATCACAAAACAAATTCAGTCAAGTAATTGCTGAAACTGTGCTAAAGTCAACACACCATTCGGTTAAGCTAATGATCTGGTGTCATTCTCTGAAAGCCGTGGACAAAAATAATTTGAGGAAAAATATCTTTACCTCAATAACACGACTTGCATTACCACTAAAATTTCCATAGAGAAAGTGCTGGTGTATTTACCTATTTTAAGATTAAACTTTGTTTGATATAAATATTTCAAAAGTATATACACCTATATAGATGCAAAGACATATGACATTACTGTTCTGTGAAAAGGTCTTACTAAGATGGCAATTGCTCCTGTGCAAATGTAAAATGATTTAATTATAATCCATATAATCTAAATTGAATAATTTCAGTTTCAAAGACTCACTTGCATGGTGCTAAGAGGCTTGGTAATTTCATTTAGAAATAATATACCGCTGTCATGCTTTTTTTCTCAAACATGAAACTATCAAAATTAAGTTCTTAGATTATTTTCCTGTATGGCATTATTAGTATCACATATCATACAAAATAAAAGATCAGAACAGTCTTAAAGATCTACTTACCTTTTACCATGTTTTTAGACATTCAGTCTCAAATAAAAGAAACATTAATGGAAACACAATAATGCCTTAGTTTTATTCAAAACAAAAGAACTTATGAAAGAAAGAAGAAACATGAAATAATTATTAAAAATCAAAAACTGTCAACAGATATATGAATGCCAACAATCCAGAAGAATGTTCCTACAAAACAGAATTGAATATATAATGATTTTCTGGCAAGAGTTGACATTTTTATGATGACCACTGTACATAAACAGGATTCATTTAACGTCAAAGCATTTTAGCAGCCTAAATTCATTGTGCATAATTTATAAAAGACTTTAAGCTAGATTCATATGCCTCACAGAGAAAAACATTTAATCCTCCTGTAACAATTATGTCTATATAAGCTTACGTTCACATGCCTACATAAATATGGTTTCATGTGTACAAGTTTGCATCACACTGACAGAGAAGCCTGTGAGACCTTGGTCACTCCTAGTGGCTGAGCCCCTGAAGCAGAAGTGAAAATGACATGAGAATAGAACATTATTAACTCACTCAAATACTGCCATGTGTTTGTATTTAAAGTTACACCTTGACTCAAAAAAACTTGAGTCAATATTATGTGTTGATTCATAGCTTAGTAAGGTCAAAGAAGACCTAACAACCCGATGGTACCTGTTTGGCAGCTCCAAATTGTAAGTTGGAAGTGCAAGATCATTCCTTTTAGATTCCAGATGCCAAGCACAGCTGCTGTGTGATAGCACTCAAAGTGTCAATAGGAATGCACAGATTTCCCATGAGCAGCTTTCCACAATCATCTTCTGAGGCCTCTTCCCCAACTACATGAAACTTAAGTGTCCTATGTGTTAGACCAAAAAGTAGTTGAGGTGCCTGAGAAAGGACTGGTGGAAGGAATATTTATTAGAATAGGCCAGTATCCAGAATTAAATCTGCGATTCCTTTCAAAGCATTAATGGTATAGGAACACCTGAGACTCCGAGTATCCTGCTTTCTTGGGTTCTGAAGGGCTGCTGGAGGGGCTTTTACTGGTAAAACATTGCAAGGAAGGTATAGATGAAAAGTGAGACTGTTAATTTGTTATCCATACCTGAGAGTTATGAGAGTTTTTTGGCTTTCCACTTTTTTTTACTTTCTTTTTTTCTTTGTTTTTATTTTTTTTCTTTTTGTAGTGGTGGTGGGAGGGAGACTTGAAGGACATTGGGGCAAGGGAGGGATATTTGTTAGCAACAGAAGGGCTGATTCTCCAGTGAAGAAAAAAGAAAATATAAGAAATATGACTAATTATGATTAACAAACCTGCTAGGCAAATGAGACAGAAACACGTCAACATGGTTACTTGAGTCAGAGATGCTCAGAACTGCTTTGGGGCACAGGACTCAGAGAATATTCAGGCCCCAGTCCATGCTTACAATTCAAGGGAAGGAGCAAGAGGAAAGGAAAGATATGCAAACATAGAAAATGCAAACTTCATCTGAAACATGCTGTTAATCTTTACTGTCATTATTGCTGTGACATGGTCTGTTGAATAACTAAAAAACCACAGATGTCTGGGGTCAAGGTGCATGAGGCATTGTTCTATCACAGCCTCAATGTTTGATTCATAAATGATCTGCAGAGGGAAGAGCACCACCTACTGAATCACATATGCCTCCAGTAAATAGATTTTAGTTCTCTTTAAAGTTTCATCCAATGGGGTTCAGTTTTTTTGCAAAAGCTACTAATACACAATATATTTTGTTCCAAAACACACGCAAAATTTGATCTAGTTCAGGTCAGACAATTCAGTCCACAGCATTTTCTTTATAGTCTTTTCACTTCCTGTTTGTGTCCCTGTTCTTCCTGCATTCAGTCAACCATTTTTACATGAATGAAAATTCACATACAATGGATGCCGGTATAGCTTTCATTTGGTTTTAAAAGTTGGTATGACTTTACAAACTTCTCAGAAATATGCATCTGAGGTGCAAGTCTAGGGGGTGGGCTTGCCCAGCCATGAGTTTACGACAGAGGGCAAAAGCTCTAGACTTGCAAACAAACTTCTCAATATATTAAGAGGAAAGATAGGTGATACTGGAGATACCTATAGCATATATCCACTTTCACAACCAATCAGCCGAACCAGCTCTGAAAATGAAGCATGAAACAAAGAGGGGTTTTTTTGGTTTTTGGCAGGAAGTTGAGCAGTGTCACTCATGTCCTGGTTTCCTCTCTGTATATCCTTGGATCAGTCCTCTGTGAAAATGTTGACAAAGCACATTATTAATGCAATGTTTATGAGGAGGATGTTTAGGGACTCATGGAGTCCTGGAAACTGTTTGTTACAGCTTAGGGAAAAATATTTCTGGATGGATTCCAAAAGCAGAGCTTAAAGCATTTTTAATTTTTTTTTTTTTCCCCCATGCAGACACATTAGAGTCAACACATTAGAAGGAAGAGCATTTACACTGTTACAAGTAGGTCACGGCTGGATGAGAAACTAAAGAGTTTTGCATCTTCCTACAAACTCAGTGGTTAATTTCTCAATCATCTTTATTCTTCAGCCACTTCTTTCAATTCCTGGTACTGGATCAAAGTTGAGAGGGAAGAGTATGCTAAGAAATATTGAGGAAACATTCAACTGATGAAATGTGTAGAGTTGAAAATGAAAGACAAGGAAAAGATCAATCCATTTGGCAACCTTGTCACTGCACCTGTATGGTACTCTGGAAGTCAGAAGGGAAACATGCAAAACAAAAGTTTCATCCTGGTCAGTCCATCTGCAAAACTCTGTTTATAAATGTATCAGCTCATTTCTACTATAAGCTAAGTTTATGTCCATGTTACTTTTCTCTCACTCTTCAAGAATCTAAAACGTTTGTGGAATCCTGCCTCTAAAAAATAGTTTAGTTCTTGGGAAGACACATCACCTTTTTTATTGGCTAAATGAGTTAAAAAATATACATCTAAAAAAATAAAAATATATGCACATCATCTTTGAAAAAGCAGCGTTAAATATTATGTATCAAAATAAAACCACTATTATTAATTTTAAATGCAGTTAAGCAGACTAATTGCTGAAAAGTCTCAGGAATGAACATCTAGAGACTTAAGAGGAAATTTTAGACCTTGTTAGTTCAACAGTAACACTAGTATTGACTTAATGGCATCAAGACCACTTCAGGTTTAAGCTGCAGATCAGTCCCTGAAATAAAAAAATAGATCTCTGTTTCTCTCTGGAGGGGTTCATTTTTCTGTGACTCCATACTAGTTTTGCCTAGTGCAGAACATTGGCTAGGACTTTTAAGAAACCCATGAGCTTACAGGAAGGAGCTGTGACAAACTACATGGCCTTTAGTCAAGTGAGACACAAAAGGTAAAACTGAAGAAGCAAAATAGAGAAGAGCTATGAGGCAGCTCAGGATTCAAGAGAAAAAACACTGATGTGATAAAATGTATAAATATCTAAGGGGGAAAATACAGCTACAACATGGCAATACAGGAACATCACAGACCATCCCATTCCAAAGAGTGGCAGCAGATGACCCTGACCCGTCCCCGAGTGCCTCATTCAGGGTGATGAAGCATGTGAGTGGTTAGCTTAAGCTTATTGCTAATTCTATGTACTTCTTCATGTCTCAGTCTACAAATTACTGCTTTTTACTTTTAAATGGAGCATATCCTGCTCGCCCTCTCTTTCTGTAGCGCAAAAGCCATCCAGAATGGTCCAGAGAGTGACACTATCTTCAGTAGACCTTTACCTGTTCTCTTGTCACAAATTATACCAATCTATGTCATGCCTCACATGGCAAATGTTTTAATCACCTATAATTCAATCATAATTCTGTCATAATTCCATCCCAAATTTTTTACAGTAACTGCGCTATATTTGATAAAAATTGTAGCATAATTTTTGCAGATTAATTGAGTTGTTGTAGAATAAATACCTGATGAAACTGATTTCCATTATTTGAGCCAATACAAGCTCAGTGGTGCAACACAAAACGTGCAAGAATAACAATGTAAAAATCAAAGACATTTTTCGACAACCATATTGTTTATTTTCTTTTTGGCTTGATTTACTTGAGGAACACTTGGAAAGGAGGAACAACGATGGATGTTTGCTTTTACTCTAAAACATATAATTTAATAATATTTTTAAAGTGTGAGTCTCTATATTTTTTATGCTATTCTTCCTTTTCTCTGAAACTAACAAAAGACATTATGAAAACTCAAACATGAATCACTTATTTGGACAAAGCACATATTTAAATGGTCAGTAATTCTCTTCTACTGTCAGAAGACAAAGGCTTACAATTTTCTTTTGTATAATACCTTTTTAACTGTGAGAATGTCATCATGCTCTTTAAAGGGCAGCAGAGAATGGGCTGGGGAGAAGCACATAATTCCATTGCTATGTCCCAGCACTGAAATGGATTGCTGCCAAGTGTAAACATACTTAATTCATGTCTTCTTATAAGACAAGATGAAGGACAGTTGTTAGATACATGTATAGTACCCTACAAATGTTGGCAGCGTTTTATAGTGCTGTCATATTCAGAAAAGCGATAACAGAAATATGACATTTAATACAATTGCTCCCTTCCTATCTACAAAGAAATATCTCAACCACTTTTAACAGTAATTTTCTGATTCTCTGAACTTTGCATAGCAAATATCAGTACTGGAGAGTAAAGTCTGTTGTACTAAGCTTCCTCTCCTGAAATCATCCACACTATTGTGAACTAAGTTGTGAAAATAGTTCTGTGAGTGGACTAGTCGGGTGGGGGCTGGCAGGGGTCAGGAAAATTAAGAAAGCATGGTCTGATAACTCCAAGAGATGAAACATTAGTACTTCCACAATACACAGAACAGAGATAAGGACTACACAATGATTCCTGAATTTGAACACTCATTTAAAATTTCAATCAAAATATATGAAAGTGTCTAAAAGTATTTTACAGAGACTCTAGCTAAGTATTAACAATGCTTTTTTTTTTCTTTCCCCAATTTCAAATTATAACCTAAATTAACAATGTGTAGGAATCTTCACAGGAGTTGGACCAATTCTACAAATGACAGAAATAGGCACAATTCATCTGTGTAGCTCTTGGTCATCATTCAAGGCCAATACACAGAAAAAGAAAACTGCTGGTTTTGGCTGGGACAGAGTTAATTTTCTTCCATGTGGTTGGTATGGGGCTGTGTTTTGGATTTGTGCTGAGCAGAGGGTTGGTAATACAGAGATGTTTTTGTTATTGCTGAGAGGCTCTTGCAGTTTCAAGGCCTTTTCTGCTTCTCCCCAGCAAGGAGGCTGGGGATGTGTAAGAAGCTGGGAGGGGACACAGCTGGGACAGCTGACCACAGGGATATTCCAGATCATTTGCTGTCATGCTCAGCATATAAATCTGGGGAAAGAGGAAGGTAGTGGGGGGATGTTTGGAGCGATAGTGCTTGTTTTCCCCAGTAACCATTTCATGTGATGGGGCCCTGGCTTTCATGGGTATGGCTGAACACCTGCCCACGGGAACAGTGAATTAATTCCTTGTTTTGCTTTGCTTGGGAGGACAGCTTCTGCTTTACCTATTAAATTGTCTTTATCTCTACCCACAAATTTATTCTCTTTTACTCTTCTAAATCTCTCCCACATACCCTTGTGTAGGACTTAGATGCAGGCTGGAGCAAAATCATAACCCAAACAAGCAAAAAACCTTAAACAACAACAACAACAAAAAACCACACCAAGAAAAAACAAACAAGCACAAATGAATTGTCATTGCCTGATATTAATGACCATTGATCACAACTACTCACTTCTAAATTAATCTGTTATTTAAGGAATGCATGTTTGTTGCACTGGAGCCTTCAGGTTTTACTAAATATAACAACAGAAAAATCTACTGCATCCCTGATTATATGATGTAATGTCACAGAAATTCCAAGTAAAATATGTATTATAAACTACTTAATACCTTCATAGACCAGCACACTTCAGGATGATCTGAAAATTCCCTACAGAGATTTTTAATGAAATCAGTGTTTCTTTTTTTCAGCCTATATAAACCATTTGTTATTAATAATTTGGAAACTACAAATCTTCTTTTCTGCCAGGATCAAACTATTTCCTCTAATTCTGCTCTAGGAACAATAATTATGTTACTGTATCCATATATAATGCATAGTCCAGACTGTACTCTAATGGACAGCCTCTCTTTAATGGAGAAACAAAATATTGCATCAGACAAAGGAAGAGGGAGCCTCTAACTTGCCCCTCTCATGTAATACCGGATAAAAATGCTTTATAAGAAAAATTCTGTACTCCATAGGGATTGATTTGTTTTCTTTTTCCTCGAGGGATTTAGAGGTACATACTTATATAGAAACGACATTTCACCATCAAAAAAATCTTAATATTGACATGAATTTAGTTTTTAAAAATTCAACAAAATTATTTTAACTTTTTAGTGGATTGGCACTTTTCAGGATCAAATATTCTGCTAAAAAGACAAAATTATTCATGAGTGTGTTCAAATGCATTTTTTGAATAACAACATTACCATGATTTTGTGAGCAAAAGCAACATGATGCTTTCTCAACAACATAATCATTTAATTTAATTAGGATTAATTTTAATTTAATGCTTTTAACTTGATAGTTGCAGTACTTTCTGCAGGTCACATAAACACTTTAAGAAGATGAGAGCCTGTACAGCTTTTCTTGTCTTTCTTCCAAGGTACCAGTGAATTCAATTGCAATAAGCAATCCATACCATATATGGTCAGAATTGTGCCGTTTCTCTCATTAACTCACACTCTCAGAAATGTGATGGTAGGCTACTCCCTTCACTCTACAATGTGGAGTTTCATTCCAATGCAAACTTGCATCTCACATCAAATGTCTCATTAAGCATACATGATTCATAATTTTGATTACCATTTTAATAATCACCAGCTCTCTGTATAAATTGTCGTGCCAACAGCAGGATAAACCAGAAGTTAGCTATACAAAAAATTTTACTCATTATTTTGAAATCTGTGTCATCATGCTGCTTCTGACTCATCTGTTTATACCATCAGATGGTAATTCACTAACATTACCAGACGTAAAGATTGTACAAGCTTCATTTTTCATTTGGACCTTCCCCTGTCCTTTCTATGAAATAGTTTGCATACATTGCATCCTCTCTTCCATTTATGTTCTCCTTTCTTTCTGCCCTCCATACTTCTCAAATCTCTTTTTTAGTTTACATGGAGTGACTTTTCCAGCCTTTTTTAGTCGAGCTCAAATATAGCACTTGAGCACGAGCTGAATATCTTACAACTTTGGGATGCTGGCAGTCCAACTCTGCACAAAGGTTACTGTCTCTTATGAAAACTGCACTGCACCTTGCTTAATAACATCTCTACAAAAAATATCCCTGGGAAGACATAAGAAAACATTGTAAATCCAAAAAATGTTTAGCAGCAGCAAAGTGACTTTTTCATAATGGACAATGTCCAACTAAAATCCATCATTTCATTATTACTGAATGAAAGGGACTTTGTGACTTTCATTAGAACTGTTATGGCAAATGCAACTCACTGCAAAGTATTTTCAGAAACCTGCTAATCTTGACAAATTTTCTTTCATATAATTTGCTTTAAAATCAATCAAATACCTTGCTAAAAAAATCCTCTTTTTTTTTCTTTTTTTTTTTTTTTTTTTTTTTAATATAGGCAGGCAGGTAAAAGGAAAAAAAAAGCAAGCCACATACATGATACATACAATTCAGCAATAAAGAATATTCTTATTGGTGTCCCAATTAAAAATACTCACTTGAAAGCAAACACTGATAAAAGACTGCAGGATATAAACTATGCCAAACTATTCATACATTGTATTTGATATTATAGTCACCAGTTTGACATGTGATTGGCAATAGGAAGGAAAAAAAAGGAAAGAGGGAAAGAAGGAAAGGAACAACTAACACATTTTTATGAAGGTAAATTATTTTAATAAGAAGACACAAATTGATGATTAGAGAGGGATTTAAAACCATTACTAGAAAAGCCAATGGAGAAATGTGGTTGCTAAAGAGTATTTTCCATGCTTGAAGAAAACGCCAAACCATAAATTCAATGTCTGACTTAAGAAATATTTTTTTCACAGCTTACTTCAGTTTCCCAGTTTGGATAAAGTACGAAGTAGTTAGACTTAAGAGATTGAACCCCAACTCCATTTCAGTCCAAGGCAAAGCTTCTACTGAGAATATTTCTGTCAAGTTTAAATATTCTGAAAGACCTTAATCAAGCTTTCTTCTACTTTAGAGCATTCTAGTCCTTTTACAGGGAGACTAAGAAGTGTCTTCTGAAGTCTGTCTTGCAAAATATAAGTACAGACCATTGAAATGTTTCAATGTTTGTGCAAGTAGGAAAGAAGCACGTTCAAGACCGAAATTGTCAATTGTTAAAAGTCTTATTTTGTAAGTAGACACTTTAACTTCCAGATTAAATACTCTGCATGACATGAATGTACTCTTTATCTCATTATGTACCTAAGTTCATGAAAACATTAGTGTTGTTGTGGATGAATCACTTCTGTTCAGTTGTGACATCAATTAAGTTAGGTTGAGTGGGGCAGCAGCTTCTTTGCTTGAGGTTAAAATGTTGCAAAACATCCATTCAAAGTAAAACTGGCAACATTAATGCCATTAGAGATTCCTTTTATTTAGTGCTTCTTTTATTTCAATGTGTAATGCAAAAGAAGAAACTGAAGTACTAATGAAAAACATATGGTTCAATATTTGTTTGTGAAAGAAGTGATGCTTAATTAATCTCCTATTACTCCCTATTACCAGTATAACACACTTGTAAAATGACATGGGTTTTGATGAAAAAACATACCCTTAGAAATTAAATAGCATGATAATTAATCTAGATCAGAAAAAGTCGTTTCAGTCTGCAAATATTCACCTCAGGATTCAATCTTCAGAGTGCAAAATAGTTTTATAGATACCTGTGCTTATACAATTACCTAAACATGTCATGGTACTTAAGTATGAACATACTTTTTAATTTAAATCAAAAGAGGTTGAAATCTGGCTTTGGTCAAACAATTGCAAAAAGCCCCTATGACTGTGTAACTTTCTGTTTTCCACCCTAAGAACCTCCTAGCTTTCCACCTAACAAACAGAAGTAACATGCAGGTAATGCTCCTCCACTGTCAGTGCAAACTGCTGCATGGAAGGATATAGAGTGTTTTAACTCAAACCCACACAAACTACATTAAACTACTTCTGAGATAAACTGGGAAGAGATGAGAGGACACGAGATGAGAGGACAAGAGACTGGTCAAAAATACAGCTTAAAGCAGCAACACCTTAACTGAAGTCCCTGTTAGTTTCTGCAGCAATCACTAAGCCATCATCCACTTGTCTTTATGATCTGGTAATAACTTTGGCTGACCATTATACATCATATGATAACTACATACAGCAAAACAATTAAAAAATGTATTTGATTTCACAATCAAATATATTCTTTACATATTTGCTTATTATTTATGCTATCTAAATAACAACGTACAAGAATATCATTTAAATGAAACAATCAATTTAAACAAAAAATGATAATATTATTTAATTTAAATAATTAGTATTAGTTGATAAAATTTGTAGAAAATTATTTGCACATGATGGAGAGATCCACAGAGTCAAAAGGGATCCACAAGGTTCATCAGGCCCAACTCTCGGCCCTGCACAGAGCACCCCAAGAGTCAGACCCTGTGCCTGAGAGCAGTGTGCAAACACTTCTGGAACTCTGTCAGGCTTGGTGCTGTGGCCACTTCCTAGGGAGCCTCTCCAGTGCCCAAACACCCTCTAGGCCAAAAACCTTTTCCTGATATCCAACCTAAACCTCCCCTAACACAGCTCATCGTGATCAGAGAGAACAGATTCGTGTCTGCCCCTCCAATTTCCTTTGTGAGGAAGGTTTAGGCCACAATGAGGTCTCCCCTCAGTCTCCTTTTCTCCAGGCTGAACAGATCAAGTCATCTCAACCTCCTTATATGTTTTCCCCTCCAGGCCCTTCGCCATCATTCACCAAGTTACCAGCCACTAAAAATTATCTCTGATACATAAGGCAAGAACATCAATTAGTTGACACCACACCACCTTTTGTTAATACTACTTTGCATAGCTTTTTCTCTTCAAAACTGTTTTGGCGTTGTGCGATATGATTAGTACTTGAGGGATTCAGGCCTACAAGCAACAAACCCTGCTTTAATTCAGATACAATAAAAGCAATATATTAGACATTGTGTGCAGTAAAAGACTTTCATTCTTCAAGGTGATGCATTGTACTTGTTCCAAGATTTGATATGCAATAAGGCAGTTACCAAAGCAAGTGCACATTATGATTTTCATACAGGTACTCTTAACAAAGTGCTGTAATGCCACATGACACATTGTTAATTACAATACATTTTAAAAACAGCTAAAAATATAACATCACTCGAGTAAAATCACTACATTCAATAAGCAAGAATTACTTCCACCACCTTTAAAAAATATCTATTATCTCATGAAACAGTGCATAGAGATATAAAATTTAGTACAGTTATATACAAATGTGACAAATATCTTTGGTATGTAGAGGAAATTATAATGTACAAGAGAGGTAGCCAGGAGTGAGTTGTAAGTCTCTTGATAGATAAAGATTAATGTCACAGAGCTAACTCATAATATAATGATATAAAAATAACAATAGTTCCTATTGTTATGCTGTCTTTTATCTCTGGAGCTCAGAGCACTTCACAAGCACTAATTGAAACAACATCCCTGCAAGGTGGGTACATTTTATTGTCTGAGTTCTACAAATTGGAAAATGAAGGAACCAATAATTAAAACAGCTTGCCCCAGGTCACAGGGCAAGCCATCAGCTAAACCAGAAATACAACTTTGAAACGGAAGTTCCCAGTTTTAATTCTTTAATCCTATGTGCATACCAGTAATAAAAAATAGAACTCCTAACTAAGCACCTACTCCTGTTGTTGAAATCAGTATCAATACTGCTGCTTTCATTGGTGGAAATTCAACTGCCTCACCAAACAAAGACAAAGTTATGCTCACATCTTAACACATAAGATGGATAGTCTCCAGATGGCTCCTGAAAGTCTCCTAAGAGGGAGACTCCATGACGTCCTTTTCCAGTACTTCAATCTATCCCAGTGCTGTTTCTGATGTTCTTAGGGAACTTTCTGTGTTTCTGCTTGTGCCCCTTGCCTCTGGTCCTCTTACTGGGCAATGCTGAAAAGAGCATGTCTCTCTCTTCTTTACAGACTCTTTTAAGGTATTAATAGGCATTAATAAATTTCCCTCCTAAAGTTTGTGTTCTCCAGGCTAAACAACTCCCAACTCTTTCAGCCTTGGATCATTTGAACCCTTTTTTTCCCCTGGGAAATGGGTGCATGAATAATCTAAAACTCAAAACTGCAGAGGCATAGGACTAGACCCCAAATCCAAGGATAAAGGAATTAGGCATATAATACATTATAGAAATAATTAAGTGCCCAAACAATTCCTATTATCTGAATGCAAACTATTTAGACAATATCAAAATGACCCCCACTATTTCCACCTGTCATTAGATTATCCAATCTAACCTCCTCCAATATTTTACATGACAGCAGAACAGCTGTCTACTGCATATTAAGCAGAAGATTTATTCTGTTTGTAGAATGGAACAAGTTATTATTATTTTATAGCCACTTTGAAAAAAAAGTTCAAAGAAATATTTATTTCAAAGGCTTTTAATGTTTTACTAATACAAACTTGGTTTTGTCTTCTCACAACCGTATTTTCTTCACATGTTCGCTACAAAAATGATAGACATTCTTGTTAAAAACATAAAAAAATAGGAATGTTTTGAATAAAGTTAAAACGGAAGCCTTGTGTAATTTTTGGTTGAGTCAGCCTTTATTTATCCTGAGAAACAAAACTAATTATTCATACAACCCAGCTGCTGTCTTGAAGCACATGCTTTAATATACCAGTAGACATAAGGTAGAGTGGATTTTTCTTTTCTAAATAAAATATTTTAGAAGTAGTTAAGAGGAAAAACCATCAAAAATGTCTTAAAGAAAATGATCATTGTAGCATAAAGGAAATTAGGGAAACAAGGGAGACTAAAGCACCTCTGCCTACAGAATCTCTTCCTATGGTATAATATTGAGCTATTGCATCCTTATTATTACAATCAGTTCTGATTATTTCAACTCCTATAGGTCAAGCATCAGCAGTCCAGGATACAATGGAAATAGCACACAGCTAAAAGCAAGAGACAGGACCAAAAAAACCCGCCAAGCTATTTCTTCTCTACAAGGAAAAGCATTTACTGTACTGGAAAACACAGAAATGCCTGTAAACAGATATGCCCATTAAATCAGTTAGTCAGCAAGGTCCCTTTCAAAAGAGCAACATGGAAAACATCTTCTCAGGTTTTACTTAACTTTCTGTTCAAAGGATGGATGTTGAGCCTCAGGGATCAGCTGGTGACATGAAAATCTATCTTCCAAATCACTCGGGTGTTTTTCAGTAATGAGTTCCCACTTCCCTATCCCTGAAAGGCATGGCAAATAGAGTCATAGATCAAAGCAGCACATAGCCGAGTGAGTACAGCTATGGAAGCTAAAATGGCAAGGGCTGCTGTGTGGTAATGAAAAGGGCCATCACTAAAGATTTACTCTAGAATTCAAAACTGTCACTTTCAATTTGAAACAAGGGATCCATTAGCTTAGTGCACTTTTTATTGTTATTGATTTGCAATCTTTTACTTTCTTTTAATTTCAAACTGTCATTGAATGCACAACTGTTTTTTACTTCACGGAATAAGCCTTGATGATTTTGCTTTCAAATAATTATTCTCAAACCACATTTTCTTCCTGCATCAGCTTCTTAATGAGTTTCATTAATATAGGTTTCCATTTACCTTAATTATATTTTTGGCAGATTTGCTTTTAGCCATGTCTCACCTTACCATGGTAGTGTTTTGTCACATCCTCTGGTTAAGCCAGAGTGGCCCTGAACAATTACTTCTCCTACAAAGTGTGTGTGGGGGCAGGGGACTAAAGTGCATGGACACTTTTATTCATACCTGATTTAAAAAGCCAAACAACCTGCCATTCTCTCATCTAACTTCAATAAGTTGCAAGGAAATCAGCTACTTTCCCCCTTGCTAAGGAGAAACTATTCAAAACAATACAACTAAAAGTGGCAGAGAAATTCCAGAACTGCAAGCCCCAAATATAAAAACTGTGACAATAATCTGAGACAAATGTCATACTGAATTATATTTACACAGGACCCTACCAGACAGCAGTGACTCTGATACTTGATCGACACCTTTGCTCCGGTGGACTCAGCCAAGCAAAACAATCCATATTTTTGTCTCAGTCCAGTGAAGGCCTCACATACACACCTAAATTTCAATTAAAAACTAATATAAGGAAGTTATTCATATAAATTAAATACATCCTCACAGACTTCACTGGATCAGGATCATAGCTCCCTGCAAGACTGAAGCCAATGTTGCTAAACCTTAATCCGAGAAACAAATTTAGCATAATTTCAGATAAAGATATGGACACTTTAAATGGTTTATTGTGGGAAATCTAGAAAGTAAAAAGACCCCAGAAGGTAGAGAAAAGCTGGGAATCCAAAAACCCTGCCGTGTGAATTAGGAAGCTTCCTAGTTTTGGTGGATACAGTTATATCTGCAACAAGGCCAAAAGAACAATGACTGATTTTATATGGTAAATAAAGTCAGGATGTGAAAAAGTCTAGATGTATGCTTTGCAGTGTTAGGAGAAAATTTTAAGCTTAAAACTAAAAGCTGTGTCTACAAACGGGATGGGGGCTGCTAGATAATGCAGGCTTAGGACTTTTTATTCTGTCATCTTTGTCTCATACAATCCAAAGCCAGAGATAGAGGAGATGACAAAGTCCATGCACACTAGCAGAACTAAGTTTAGCCTCGTTACAGAGCCTTTTCAATGAATTTACTTAGCCAATAGCATAATGCAAAAGCATAGCAGACATTTTACTGCAGCAAATCATAGATGAGCACACATGGGATTATTTTTGACAAAAGGCTTCTTGTACACCCTAAGAAACAATACACAATAAGCCGTTATTAAGCTTAAAATTTTCTCCTATCTCTGCAAAGCATACATCTAGACTTTTTCACATCCTGACTTTATTTACCATATAAAATCAGTCATTGTTCTTTTGGCCTTGTTGCAGATATAACTGTATCCACCAAAACTAGGAAGCTTCCTAATTCACACGGCAGGGTTTTTGGATTCCCAGCTTTTCTCTACCTTCTGGGGTCTTTTTACTTTCTAGATTTCCCACAGGTTATGACCTTTCACTAGCATTTATAATACCAGAATGATATTAATATAACCATAAAATCACAAAATGTGTCAGGCTGGGAGTGACCACAGCAGGTCATCTGGTCTAACCTCCCTGCTCAATCAGGGTCATCCACATGGCACAGGATTGTGTCCAGACAGTTCTAGATTATCTTCAGTGAGGGGAACTCCACACCCTCTCTGGGCAATCTGTTCCAGTGCTTGTTCACACGCACAGTGAAGAAGCTCTTCCTCGTGTTCACTTGGAACTTCCTGTGCATCAGTTTCTGCCTATTGCCTCCTGTCCTCTTGCTTGGCATCACTGAGAACAGTCTGGCTCCATCCTCTTGACACCTTCCCTTCAGATACTGATAGACATTGATAGGTCCCCTCTCAGTCTTTTGTTCTTGAGACTGAGCAGGCCCAGCTCTCAACCTTTCCTTGTAAGAAAGATGCCCCAGTCCCTAAATCACTTTTGTTGCCCTTCACTGAACTTGGTCTAGGAGCTCCAAGTCTCTCTTGCCCTGAGGAGCCCAGAACTGGACACAGCACTCCAGATGTGCCTCACCAGGGCTGAGTAGAGGGGCAGGATCATTTCCCTCGACCTGCTGGCAATGCTGTTCTAATGCACCCCAGGATCCCATTGGCCTTCTTGGCCACTGCTGGCCATGGTCAGCTTGTTTTCCACCACGACCCACAGGTCCTTCTCCACAGAGCTGCTTTCCAGGAGCTCAGCTCCCAGCCTGTGCTGGTGCAGGGGGTTATTCCTCCCCAGGAGCAGGACCCTGCACCTGCCTTTGTTGAATTTCAGAAGATCCCTCTCTGTCATCTCTCCAACCTGTCAAGGCCCTTCTGAAGGGCTGCACAGCCCTCTGGGTTGTGGGCCACTCCTCCTGGCTTTGAGTCAGCAGGGAACTCTGCCCCTTCCTCCAAGTCAGTGACTAATTATTTAAACAACAGTGGGCCCAGTATTGAATCCTGGTGGACAGCACCAGTGACAGGGCTCTCACCAGACCCTGTGCTGTTGATTACATCCTTCTGGGATCTGCCACTCAGCCAGTTCTCAATCCACCTCACTGTCCACTCATCCAGTCCACATTTCCCGAGTTTGCCTACAAGAATGTTGTGAAAGACACTGTAAACAGTTTGGCTGAGGTTGAGACTGACAATATCCACTGGTCTTCCCTCATCCATCCAGGTAGTTGTCTCATTGTAGAAGGAATTCAGATTGGTCAAGCATGATTTACCTTTAATGAATCCATGCTGACTACTCCCAATTGTTGCAATCCCTGTGGTTAGAGATGGCCTCCAGAATGAGCTGATCATTACTTGATCCAGTGATTGAGCTGAGACTGACTGCCCAGTAATTCCCTGGGTCTTCCTTCTTGCCATTTTTCAAGACTGGGGCAAATTTTACATTCTCAAAGTCCCCAAACACATCTCTTGATCACCATGACCTTTCAAAGACGACCATAAGTGTCCTCATTACAGTGTCCACCAGTTCTCTCAGCACTAATGGATGCATCTTCTCGGGGCCCATGGACTTGTGGACAACAAATTTTCCTAGGTGTCCTCTAACCCAACCCTCTTTGACCAAGGGAAAATCTTTTAACATTCCTTTACCCTACTATGTCAGAGACTCCCAAGGGCTGATCTTGCCAATGAAGACCAGCGCAAAGAAGGCTTTCAGTAACTGTGCCTCCTCTGTATCCTTTGTCACCAGGGCCTCCCCTCCATTTAGCAATGGGTCCACATTATCCTTAGTTTTCCTTTTGTTATTGGTGTTTTTAAAGCAGCCCCTCTTGCTGTCCTTGACACTCTTGGCCTGATTTAATTCCAGATGGGCCTTGGGCTTATCCCATTTCTACTCTCTCTGAAAACCTTTCTGTATTCATCCCAGTGGCCCCACCATGTTTCCCACTCCTGTGTATTTCCTGTTCCTACTTGAGGAATAACAGGAGTTCTTTACTCACCCATGCAGGTCTCTTCCCTGCTTTGCCCAATTTCTTGCTTATTAGGATGCATTGTTCTTGAGCCTGGAGGAAGTGATCCTTAAATATAAACCAACTCTCTTGGACCCCTCTTCCCTGCACAACCTGTTCCCATGTGATTCTTCCAAGAAGATCCCTGAAGAAGCTAAAGTTAGCTCTCCTGAAGTCCATTACTGCAATCTTGTTTCCCTGCTTCCTCCTCGGCTTATAGTGAAGTCCACAATCTCATGGTCACTACAGCTGAGGCTCCTCTCAGCCTTTATAATATTAAATTCGGTTTACTTGAGTTGTAAATATATTTTATGATATAGTAATGCATGAATCTTTTTCCTTTAAAGCCAAACTAATATACCAAACCTGCAAAAGCATTTCACAATATTGTAGCTCTTTCTGTATCATTACAATATGCCTGCAGCACCATCTTTTACTTTGTCATGGCCAAACGTCCAAACATGTAAGCAGAAAAGTTTGGATTTGCTTCCAAAGTACTCTTGTACTGGGTTTCTGTAGCTGAAAGTACTTGGATACAGAAATTCCTGTAAAAAAATGCAAAATACTTCATCTGCAGATAACTTAGTTGATTTGCAAAATTCTGAACTCCATGTACTTCCAATATACAGCTTTAATGTCGATAATATAGATGCAACCTGAAACCTAAAAAATTATCTTAAACCTGGTGCTGACCACAATCAAAACTTCCAGTTTAGACAGAATTTCTGGATTCCTGACCCTGAACAGCCATAAAAGTTCCCATCCCTGGAATTGTTCAAGTTCAGGTTGGATGGGGTTCTGAGCAACATGATCTAGCTGAAGATATTCCTGCTCATTACAGTAAGGTTGGAGCAGATGACCTTTAAAAGTTCCTTCAAACCCAAACCATTCTAGGATTCTATGAAACTAACTGATGTACACCTTCAGACTTGAAATGTTTCACTGTGTTCCTATCTTTTAGCTTATTTAGAAACTTAACTGAAACATTAATAGTCAGGTTCATTTTATAATCCACAGAAGAGAGATACTTAACTAGATCTCAAAAAGAAATTTTATAAAATTAATTCTCCCAAAGAAACATACCATTAAATCTTCCCCTCAAAAAAAGATAACAGATATTTTTCTAAAGACTGTGATTTTGTTAAAAAAAAAAAAAAAAAAAGAAAAAAAAAAAAAAAAAAAAAGCAAAACCACTAAAAAAACCCCAAGAAAGTATTATAGAAGTATTTGGTTTTGTCAAATAAGTAACACTTCTCTGTTGCAATATAACCCTCATTCAATAGTATGCTTTTTATTTTCTAGTTGTAATCAATTTTCAATGATAGTTAGGACTCAGGATGACTGCACTTTTTTCAATTTCACTAGCATGAAAACTAGCTCTGTAAAAATTCTAGCCAATTTTAGATCTTTAGACCATACCAAACTATCCTCTCATTATGTTTACTTTCTTCATGCTCTCCCTCACTTCATTGTAAACTGTATTTTTAGATGAGGAACTACGTTTGAATATAGATATTTTAATGGCAGCAAATCAAATACAATCAGCTACATAAGTTTTCTTTTTATTTGTTCTCTGGTAATCTAGAATAATTAAAGTAGACAATCTTTCATGAAAATATTCCAATTAGGAGTTAAATGAGGACTGCTGAATTTTTGCACAGAGTTTTCTCATATGATTCATTTGATAAATTATTTTTTCTGTCTTTCATTTTCAGCGCTTCCTTTTAACATATCTAAACCCTGAACAAAAGGAATCCTAGATTAAAAACAATCATTAGGAATGCACATTTTATAAATAACTGAGCCAACGAGGTGAAATGCATTATACAAAGAATTATTTTACAAAAATATGCATATTACCCTCTGATTTACCAGAAACCTTACAAAGAGTGAAATAAAAGGTCCTGTCTCAAAGCATTTCCGCATTTTTTTCGAAGTTGAAAATTGAATTAACTTATGTGGAAAATTACAAAGGTACAACAAAGCAAGCAAGATGCCTCATTTTTTTTCCCAAATTAGCTTCTTTTTCTCTCTCAAGTATTAGTTTAAAATCCCAGACACAGCAAATGCATGGGATCTCACCTAATCAGAAAAGTGAAGATGAATCAAGTGACAAAGCTGGCAAAAGTCTCAGGCTTTGATACTTCAGTTCTAATCCAACAGAGTTGTTAAAAAAAAAAAAAAAAAGTATTAGTTGACTGAGTAATTTATGCCTCTATAGACTAAGGATGTTCAGGTACCTTTTCCTTTGTATGCCAAACATATTTTAATGCACATTCCAGAGCACAAGACCTAGTTTTAAGATACTACCTATGTAAAATGGTAGAGTTCAGCAACTCATATGCATTCACATTTTTCTAACAGATGGCCTAAAACGAAATTAAACTTAGATTACTTGTTTTCAACTTGTATTTAACTTTCTTGCTGTTACTGGACAGGATTACTGCATGTTTCATTTCATTTAGACTTGGTCCTGTGAAGCAGTTGACACCAGATGCTTACATGTACAGAAAAGATTTTTAGAAAACATGTCAGCAGTTGACAAGTCTGCTTTCTACAAAGATTTTATTAATTTCTAAATGCCCCTGGTACATAAACAGATTTTATAGTATAGCTATAGTCAGCTGTACTATGTTCCCTTTTGGCAGATAATCTGTACATTGTGCCTAATTGTGCCTTTGTGGAGTGTATTTGACCATCAGGAATCTGATTTCTACAGCCACAATTATTTGTCATTTCAACTTACACTAAAATTCATCCATGCAATCTTAGCTGAATTCACTGGAATTCACAGCTCATTACAAATATTTTAGGAAACTTTGTTTGTGAAGGAAAAGCTCCTAAAACAAGAAATGACACAAAACTGACAAATATTCTTTTCATCATTCAAGAAATGTACACTACAAGGATATTTTTTGCTGCACAGTGGAATAATAGAACTAATACAGACATCCAAAATAACCATTTTGGCAATTGCTTATGTTTTCTTGTTTCTTATTAAATGAAGAATTTCTACACCAGCAATAAACCAAGAAGTTTACACTTTCTCTGCCTTCCCTTTCTGCCTTCCAGCCCTGGAAGAGAAATTTCTGTTCATGACACTGTGACTCTTGTGCTGACAAACACAGAGAAGGCAAGCACTGGCTCCAAGTCACAGCTCCCAAGCCTGCTTTACAAACTAGGGTTAGCTCTGACCTTAGCATTCTAGGAAGGACAGTGCATGTTAGGTGAAAGAAGGGCACTGGTTTCATATGTTCATCTTACTTTCTCACAGGTCTTCTCAGTTACCTCAGTTCTATACCATCTTATTCCTTAGGTACAGATCTGAGCGGGATTTCTTTTAAAAAGCAGCAATGCTAATGAGATGGACTCTTAGCAGCTATTACCACCTGCTCTTATGTGGTTTGCACATAAAAGAGGCTGGAATGTATTTTAGGATCAGAGAGCTCTGCTGTATATCTAATTCTTGTTCCTACCTTGGTCTAGATTGTCCTTAAAATGGTATTTTTTATTACTATATCAAAAATGCTGTTAACTAAACCAAGATATTTGGCTTTGTCTATTTTTTTTTTTTTAATGCATATATCCTGAAAATTAATTTGTTTCAGTTTCAGAAAACTCTTGAGAAATCTCCTTAATTTTTCTAATATAAAATGTAAACATAATGTATACATGCTTCTCTCATTACACAGTGTACAATTAAGGCATAAGCAAAATCCTGAGGCCTTAATATTTAACCAAGAGTCATGCTTTCACTTCACCCTCTGCAGTAGTTCTTTTTAAATAAATATACTGGATACATGAACATATATGACTCGGAATTGGCTCTAGGTAAAGATATTCATGTAAATCTTTGATTAGTGATAGCCAAAAGTTTAATTTAAAGGACAATCTTGCTTAGAAGTATGTAATGTTTAAATTATTGTTACAAATAATGCAAAAATAGCTAGTCATATACAACATATTACAACAAAACTAATTCTTTAATCTTTGAATTGAAATTATTTTAAAATATATTTAGTAAGAGTTAATGTTTATTATTCAAAATTATTAGTGTTGTATAAAGCTATTTACAGTGATTACATTTTAGAGTAACTTAACTATCCATCAACTTGGATAGGTACCATGTCATGCAAGGCAAAGGGTGCTGCTTGTAGAAGGAATACCCATATAAAAACACTCTAAGAGATAAAAGGCTAAATCATATCATTTTACCTGTCAGCTAAGCTTTCTAAACACCATTTTCGGGAAGGATAATAGATGTGTTATCAGCACAACCATTACTTCTTTCTCTGTTCCAAGTTTTCATGCAATTTAGGAATTTATTTCAAAAACTTCCCTGCTTTTGAACAAAAAACAACAAAAAAAACAAACCAAAAAAACCAACCAAACAAAAAAAACCACAAAAAACAAAACAAACAAACAAAACCAACAAAACAAAACAAACCCCCACAAAACAAAAAAAAAAAACAACACCCTCTGAAATGAAGCATTTCTCAATTAAGTATTTCTCATGTATCCATTAAACCTGACATGACAAATGAAAAATATTCTTGTTGGAAAAACCCATACCCATTTATGTTTAATTTCAGTTTGACTACAAAATAAGGAATTAAATTATGTGAATAAATTATCTGCATACCTCAACACGTTATTGAGTCAAAACATGAGCAAATATAAAGCAATCCTTGATTGTGTGCAGTCGATGTGCCAACAGCTGAATACCACACTATAAAATGCTATTGCATAGAAGAGATTTTGGGGGTGAGGGTCATTTCAATTGAGCTAAATAAACCAATAGTTTATTTTTAAGAGCAGGAGATAGCTGCTTGATAAAATAGAATCAAATTTGACAGTAACTGATCAACATTAACAAACAAGTACTTTGCTGCTTGGTAGCAAACAAAGCAAGTTTATATTCTGTTAAGATTTCCCCTTTAGGATCTCACAAGCTTACAAGCACTGTAAGTATTTGGAAGAAAAGCAAATCCATTTCTAATTTTGACTAATAAGATAACAGACTAACAAGTTAAATGTTTGTTGCACTTGCTACCTTTTGAAAGTAATTCCATGAGAACAAGAAGTAAAAAAGTAGAGACATTTTTGGTTGATTTCAACCAAATTTTAGGAGTTTTTGAAATACTGAATCTGTAACTTAAGCATAGGAAGAAGTCAAGAAAATATTGCTGGACCTCATAATTTTGAAAACAACTTTTCATACGCAAATTTGATATAAGGTCATGCTGCAAATAACGGCCTGAAAAGATGGCAAAGATGCTTCAGGGAGAGGATGTTTTCTCCATTCATCTCAATGGAGCTGTTCACTCTAACAATCATCTCTAAATCACAAGAGTCAGTTTTAATAAGTTACTGGAGAAATATGATATGAAAGTCGCAAGCCTATCTTCACACTTCACTGATGCTAAGAGTAAGAACCTTGCAGAATACACAGAAACTCGTTTGCACTTAAAGTACTGCATTATCTGCAACTTCAAATGGTGAGGGTTGTAAAGGCAGCTTTACTTGAGTAGTATAAATTTTGTATAGGAAAGTCCTGAGGGAGCATAACTCAGTGCAGCTCTATTTCAGTAACTGCTTCAGAGAGCAGGTTAACTATCTTCAGAAACTTGCCTAGTCTGGCTTAAAAAACCCCTACATCCACTCAGGATCTGATATACTGTCGAAACATCCATATTTTTCTGATGTCATAAGGGTATTAGTGGTTATTGAAATGTCAGACTTTCCAATGTGATTTTCTCTTACTTGTTTTTAGATACTCAGAGCCCCTAAAACATTGAATTCCATCAACAAGAAATTAAATATAAGCATCATTATAGCTTATAAACTTGCTGTCAAACCAGGCCAATGCATGTATTTTAGTTCTTTTCATTTGAGCATATAAGTTATTAGTACATATTTTTATTAGTAGATGATCAATTTGTCAAATAAAAAAGCTTTATTTTTCTGTTTGGAATAATTATCGATTTATACATTTTATAATCAAGTAAAAATAAGATTTAATCAATAGGAAACTTCAAAAGTATTTAGAAGACTCTCAAGTGAGTTAACCAGTGGGGTTTTTTTGTGAATAAGACTCTGAAGAAGTAGTTGAGGAATATTTAGAATATGGTGCTGACCAGAAAAGAAGTAGTAAGAACTAGCCGGTACTTTACTCTTCCTGTCTCTATGCTCTTCCATTATTATTTGGATTTCGATGTTAAATTAGTACATTTACAAAACTATAAAATAATCAGGTATTGAAAAAAACCATAGGGGAAAAGCTCTGAAAAGTCTGGGGAAGTTTATTTTGTTACCGTAAACACGTTGGTTTTCTTCCAAACAATTAAAAGTCACTGTTCAGTTGTAAAGAAAACTTTTCAGAGTAGAGAGGAAATGGTCATCCTCTAGACTCTTTGCTAGTCAGAGGAAAACTCAGAAATATACAGCTTCATAGCTCACTGATCCCAACACTGAAACACGATCAACAGAAAAAGACATCACAAACTGGATAAATAAATACAACCATGTATCCTGGGGTTCCTTGATGGGTATATATTTCTCTTAGAAAAGGAGGGGGTTTATCTCTGTGGACATGTGTTGGTAGCCAGAAGTCAAGACATTCTAATATATTTTAAATAAAACAGAAGTATGGACAGGAAATATTCAGTTGTCTTAGGGAGGTCTGCAGCTTCGGAGCCCTGAGTCTCTAAGAAACTGGTTCATGACATTCCTGATTGCACTTTCACTCTATACAAGTTTTATTAGAAAACTGCTTTGAGACTGCTATCTTAAAATTAACACTGGCACAGAAAGACTCACAAATGCTAACTAATATATCATTTGTCTTTCATTAAAATGAAAATTAATTAGATAAAATGACCAAATTCACCAATCATTTTGGAGAAGGCAGACTATTTGAAAAGAGCTTTGCATCATTAGTAATGCTGACAAATCCTATTGTTTGAGCATATTTTCTTATGCTGGGTTTATCTTTAAAGGACTACTCCAGGAATGAATCTGTTTTGCAAAATCGTAATTTTCATGCTTTTCTCGGTAACCAAATTTTAATGCTACATGTATAAAAAGGTGAAAGAAAACAAAAAACACCAAACTCTTAAAAAGAATCCCCCCTACAAAACCAAACAGCCAAATAACCAAAACAATCAAAAAACTTCTACTATCCAAATACTTTGAGATTCAGATAATAAGAGAATGGAGGTTTTTAGGATCTGATTCAGGGTTTTAAATGCTTTAAATGGTGAGAATGTTCAATTGTGCTAATTCAGTTGAGCACAGGCTGTAACATTCTGCATACTCAAATAACATCTAAAGAATAAAATGTAATCTTATGCCAGGAAGGAGTTCTTGAAACAGTTTAATATATGTTCTGACATGCTTAATTACTAGAATATTTTGCCACTGTATCCTAGAATCAAAAGTGGGATTTTTGCATAAATTATCACAAAGAACATAGTTTATAGTAGCTTATTTTTCAGCAGTGACTTAATTTCTATTACTCTAAGTAAGCTTCATTAAACTAATTGACTTAGCTGGAACCACTCACAGTAGTTAAGGTTTGCAGAACTGCAAGAATTAGCTGTACTGGAAAAGTTGAGAATAACATAAATATTTCTACCTATAGTGAATAAAACTAGTGAGTTACTTGATTTATGATGCATCAAACTAATAAATTAGCTAAAAACTATAACTGGTATAGCTTTTATAATGACAGCTCATACAGAAAAATAATATCAAGATTTATATTTTCTGAGCTTTCTGAAAAATATTAGTAAGTGTATTTGTGAAAATTCCATTTTCTTATCTAAAGCCAGATACAAGACAGATACATTTCCACTCAGATCTATTACTTACAAGGAGGAAGGATGGTCTTGTGCTTGTGGTACACTCAGAAATCTCCTCCACAGCCCTATTTCAGACTACTCATGCAACCTTAAGCAAGTGACTTCATTATAGGGGGCCTCAGTTTCCTCAAATCCTCTCCATACTAAAACTGTAATTTGTTTCTGCAAGAATTTTGCTGGGTTTAAATGGTTGAACATTACAGAGCAACATCAATATAATACAGCTGCTCAATATATGTACTCTAAATATACAATTGGGTTTTCAAAGGTCTAAAACTAGTAGTTAAAATGTCATAAAAAATAAATTATCATAAATAATAAAATAAAAGAAATATACAGCTGTTAAGGCCTGTCTACTCAAGTTTTGCCTCAAAGTAAACAAATGCAACAGTATTTTATTAAATCATAACTTCATTATGAGGATAAATTTACTAACGTTGGGCGATGCACTCCAGAATATGAAGTAGGAAAGAAATCTCAGAAATGTCAGCCCCTTCACTGATAAGCCAGCTTCTATGAATAGATTTTCTTTCAAGGTTTAATTTTAAGTACCATTAAATCAGGCTTCAGATTTTCCATCAAAATTCACTATTTTGACATCATCATTTGCTAATGTAGCTGTAGACACAGTTATGGAATGAGACAAACCTTGACACCATTCAAAGTGGTCTGCCGTGCATGAGGATAAATAGGAGATGTCAACCAAAATTCAGAAAAGGCCATCTCTGATTCTTCATCAGAGGAATATCCTTGACAATTATCAGCTTCTAAAGAAATGTCATCCCAACCTAGTGACAATGTCCCTGCCATCTGTTCATTCTGAAGGACTTGTGAGTGCCATCAGTAGGAAATCACCTTTCTTTGTTTGCCAAAACTGCTTTAGATCCTCTGCACATACCTTTATGTCTCCTTCTTCTTGTTTGACTAATTTATGATCTATCTCCTTCAGAGGCAGTTCCAGCCTCATTAAAACTGACTCCTGTTGGCTTGGCTGAGTCTGGCTTCAATGGGAAAGTAACATCTGAGTGCACTGGTTGACCCGAAACTTACTCTTTAACTCCAGCCCAATCAGCTATCAGAATTTTATCAAAAATGAGACACATTGTAAGAAGGGAAATCTTTATCCACATTACTTAATTAGATATGTTTTAATAAAGACATGACCTACTGCCTCTCTTCCCACCTGCAAGCACTATAATTAAAGTTTCTCTAACAGAACAGCAAGCTATTTTAGTTCTCTTGCCATTTTTAAAAATGGAATACAATTCTGCGGGAACTTCTTAAGTGAAAAAGGAAAATATGTCAATTCTAGTAACTATGATAAATCTCTTTTTTTTGTGGATGCACAAAGACAACAAACAAAGGTAGCAGGTATTCTAGAAGTTCTGGTTGGCACCTTGGTCTTTTCCTCTAGTCAGTAGGAACATTTGTTGTGTAGAAGCATTGAAAATCAACACACATTTCTTTATTTAGCCACATATGGGTACTCAGGGTCCTTAGCATCAAAACCATCTGGACTTTCACAAGTTGTAAACACATAATGCCTATTACTTATGTCAATGCATGTGTAAAAAAATATAAAAATAATACACATGATTCAGTGATGGTTTTCGGTATTAATCTATGTGTATGGATCTGTTTGAACTGACAAAACAGCTAACATGAAAAAAAACCAAACCTCTAAATTATGATGAATTTTATCTAAATGGAGGCAAAGTCAACTACCTCATTTTGTAGTGTTTTTATTCCAGGAAATAACTACCACTGAATAACATTAAGAAAATGTAAAATGTTGCAAAACTTATGTTCCAACTTTAAAAATGATAGAAGAAATAAATTCTCAAAATTTATTTCTTTTACCAAATTCAACACGTTTGATAAATCCTTAAGATGCTACATTGGGAGAATAATCCATTCACAAACACAGACAAAGCAAAATGAATGAGCAACCTTATCCTAAAACCGAGAATCTCTGCTGTTGTTCATAGTTGATGTGCAGGGGACTTGAATTATGTATATGAGAGTCCACAAGCATAAAGACTAACGCAAAAACTAATGTCTCTAGTATAGGAGGCTAATAAGTTTAATTCCAGACAGGCCTTAATTTTATTCTTAGTGTTATCTGAGGAGACTAAAAGTCAATGGGTTTCAAAGAAAGAGTTTGAACTTCATATCCATTTACTGACACGCTACATGAAAGACAATGATGAAATCAAGAGAACCAAAAAAGACACGTTACGAAAAGCACAGGCAGGCTGATACTCTCAGCACATCAAGGAAAAACATCCCAAAGTCAGCAAGTGAAGGTGTTTCAAAGCAAGTGCTGTAAGACAGTGTGCCTTAGCAGACTGCGTGGAAAGGCTCAGCACAGAGCCAGCATTCACAGCAGCACTCCATCTGCCACTTTAAGCAAAACAGTTCCCTGTAGCTGAAATACTTCATGGATAGTAAACTTAAAACCTCACACATAGAAGAACTTTTGAGACTTCCACCACATTTCTGAGGATAAAACCTAATCTTATCCAGATGTACCAACAGACGAAAAAAAGTATTTCCTATGGTTAAATAATTGCAACTGAACTTACTGACCCGCAAAAATCAGTGGAAAATGGAATATTGCAGGTCAGAAAGTGACCTCAAGTCAGAATAAGCAGGCTTAATGAAAAAAGTAATTATGAAACCTTAAAGCATAGACTAGAAATTGTCTGTGAGACAAAGGAAATTGTATTTTTAGTCTACTCTGCCTTGGAAAAGCTTCAACTCAAAATTATCTCTGTAATGGGAAGTCACACTTCTAGTCAGCATACAGTGATCTAGAATGTGTACTCTGTGACAGCAAATGAAACAAATAGCTGTTATTCAGTTTAGAGAAGACACAACTGAGGGATGTAGAAGACCACTGCAAAGAGATTAAACTATTCTCCATTAAGCATTCTGGGTAGCTCAACAAGAAATATTATGTAATTACCACAAAGAGAACACATTTTCGGGTAATTTCTACAAGCAAGCATTAGAACACATACCTTACTCTGGATCACTAGTGTTCTAAAATTCAGATAGATTATGTTTCAGGAAGGGTACACTGCAGGTGTTGTCTTCTAGAGGACAAGACATAGAAATGTCCGAAGATGGGCTGGAGGACCTTCTCGTATCCTTCTGTGCATTTTGTACATCATTTCCTGATGTTTAAAATCTTATTTAAATGGTCATTTTTGTTTTACTATATATCATTTTCAGCAGTCTCAGACAGAAAGTGAAATTTGGAATCATCAACAATGCAGAGTTTTTCCTCGCTCTTCTTCTTTGTTACTCTACTCTCTTACAAAAGGCCGTGCATTTTTAATGAAATTATACTATTAATTCTGAAAAGTATACATTTCTTTTAACCTTATCGCTTGAAAAAAAAAATTAGGGCTTTTAAGTAATGTTTTCACTTCTTCACTCTCTGAAAATGGTATAAGAAATTCAGGATTTCTTACTGGATTTCAGCTTTATTTAATCTTTAGATTTACTTAGTCCAATTATAACAACAAATGGGCTGAAGCAGCAAATGCAGAGCTTGTCTACAATATCCAATGAGATATGTATGAGGTGTGGTTGCCTTTATCCTTCCCTGCTAACCTTGCTGTTCTCCATTCCTCATGAAAGAGAAGCACTTGCATTAGTGCACTCTTGCTATTGATTTATTTTCAGTAAGATCCCTGCTAAGTATTTGACAGCATTACAAGAGGAAAGAAACACAGCTTCTTCTACAAGTAATGCAAACAGTGATACACCCCCAGTAATGAAGAGCAGTCACACTACCTTTCAAAAGTAGTCAGTGGAAACCTACCCAAAGAACTGAACCATCCCTGCAAAAGTTTCTAATCCATGAAACAGCTGGATGGTCATATGAGTTTATCTCAGAATAATGCTTTACAAAGGACAAAATACAACACAGAGCAAAACCAGCACCATTTCAAAGGGTTCTCTCACTCAGAGAGCAACATAACACTGGCCTCTGTGCAGCAAAACACACAATAGGAATGTTCACACTCAATCTCTCCTGGGATAGCACAATTTACTACACTAAACAAAGATACTAGTTCAGACTCTGAATGATTAAATCCATTTTAAACCAGGGAGGTAAAGAGTTATGTGAATTCATATTTGTATATTGGGTTATTCTAGGGAAGTCCAGACCTCCAAACATATCCAGAAGACCTATTATCATATTGGCTGTAAAAAATCTAAATAAAATCCAAATCCAAAATCAACCTACAGCAAAGCTAACAATTGCTATGTTACACAGCTAGTATAGTCATTTTTCTTGGTAAAATGCATGGTGTTGTCAATATCACAGGTCAAAATTGGCATTCTTCTACTGAGCTGTCTCCTGCACTTGCTCCTACAAGTGGTCCCTTGCAAAGCAAAATAAAAGCAATCCTTCCAAATAATTGTAGCTAGAATTCTAACCAAATGAAACTGTCAGATGCTTTCCTTGCAATTATCGACCTTTTCATTCATCATCTTTCTTGACCATTAGGTTGTCAGCTATGAGTCCCTGAAGTATTTCAATTGCTGTTTAGAGTTGCAACTTGTGGAAACTCACATTTTGATGTTTCATCTAGCCTCCTAGCTATGATTTGTTGTGAGGGGCCATCCTTCACCACCAAGGTTTCCTTTAGTGTGATGTGAGTGTTAGGATGCATTAGTGAAATAACTACAACCCAGTAACTGCTTAAAGCAACCTTGAGAATTCACACCTACATAGCATAATAGGAAGACATCAGCATCAAGGTGGTCTTGTCTTCTTTACCTATTTGTACACTCTAAATGACAGTGGTGGGGTGACCCCGACTGCATGATAGGTGCCCAAAAAGCTTTTCTATCGCTCCCCCTCCTCATCTGGACACGGGACAGTAAATATAACAAAAGACTCATGAGTCAAGCTAAGGATGGGGGAGATTGCTCACAATTACCACCAAGAGAAAGACAGACTCAGCTCAGAGAATTAATGTAATTTATTGCCAATGAAGTCATTGCAGGATAATGAGAAATAAAAACGAAACCTTCAAACACCTTCCTCTCACTCCCTCCTTGTTCCTGGGCTCAGTCTCACTCCCACAATTTTCTCTCCATCCCCTCATGACAATGGTACAGAGAAGGAGGATTACAGTCAGTTCATCCCATGTCTCCCCTGTCCCTTCCTCCTCAGGGGGAGGACTCTGCACACTCCTGCCCTGCTTCAGCATGGGGTACATCCCACAGGAGACATTTCTCCATTAACTTCTCCAACATGACTCCTTCCCACAGGGTGCATTTCACGAACTGCTCTAACATGGCTTTCCTCCACAGGATGCAGTCCTTCAGGACCAGGCTGCTCCATTGAGTTCCCTGTGGAGTCACAAATCCTGCAGGAACCTGCTCCAGCATGGGTCTCCCACAAGTCCACAGGTCCTGGCAGGAGACTGCACAAGTGTGGTCTTCTCACGGGGTAACAGCCTCCATTGGACATCCACCTACTCCAGCATGGGCTCCTCCATGGACTGAAAGTAGATATTCGCCTTACCACGGACCTCCATGGGCTGCAGGGGCACAGCCTGACTCAAGATGGGCTGGTCCACAGGCTGCAGGGGAATCTCTGCTCTGGAACACCTCCTGCCCCTCCTTCTGCACTGACCTTGGTGTCTGCAGGGCTGTTTTTCTCACATATTCTCACTCCGGCTGCTGTTCTGAAACAGGGATTTCTCCCCCTATTTTTGAATAAGGTATCACAGCAGTACTACTATTATTGCTGATGGGGTCAGCTTTAGTCAGTGGCTCTAAAAGTTCCACATGGGAAGGTTCCAGCAGCTTCTTCCTGAAGCTGCCCCTGTACTCTCCAATCTCAAAACTTTGCTACTCAAACCCAGTACAATGATTCTCATCTTTAATTTCTATCAGATTAGCCCTCAAGACCATGAAGAAGATAGCATTTACTTTCCCTAGTGCGCACTCTATTGTTTAGCTCATTCACTGAAACATAGAAGAATACCAAATAGCTCAGCTTGCAAGACCGTCAGGAGAAGCACGAGCTCTCTTTGTACTATTAGTTCTGATAATAGGCCATAGGCCCAGCACTGTATCACTGTTAATAGTGTTTAGTGTTGAGCAACCTTTAAACATTACTACAAAGCAAACAGTTTCAGGTAGAAGGCACAAAAGGTACTCTCTTGGTATCGTTCTCTTATGACTATTTGTGTTTTCTCAGCAGATTCATGTGCTTTTTAAAGTAATGGCTCTCTTTCATTTATGGGATACATTCAATAGGAAACTATCAGCTTCTATCAGAGAAAATGATATCTTCTATCCATGAAAACTTCTAACAATATAGTATTTTCATTATACTCAGAAAACCCTTCTTCCTTAACGCTCATATTACCACAGAGAAGCACCAGAACAAGAGTGACAAACATGTCAGGCCATGTTTTTCAGCATCCACACCAAACACACTGCCACTCATAACTGAATGCCAGCTATGGAAAAGAGGGCCTCCTTAGCCACCATGAAAATGTCCCATGTCTCTGTCAGGTACAGTCAGGTTCTTGCTGATGGGCTGTCCTATCAAGGTACTCTCAGGAAAGTAAAAGTTGCTTTTCGTTCACTGTATTTGAATGAAGATACAATAGCACCTATTTTTAGCACACAGCAAGAAGCAGCTACTTTTATCACTACTATAGCCACTGTTTAGTCTTTGAAACTAAATACACTTGAAAATAGACAAGTTTCATAGAACAAGCTAAGCACATTGTACTATATTTCCAAGCATTGATTTACCATGTGTATTTTGCCCATTTTCAACCTTCATTTTTAACTCTGAATAGTATTATTTACTAATTTTTGGTGGATAACACATATGTATTTCATGGCATCATAACTGATAACATCTTAATACATCTCAAAACATCAGTTGCAAAACTTCCTGCTGTCATATTTCTTAAGAAAACTTTCTAAGAATAGCAGAAAAACTGAAGATTTATTTTCCATCTCTGAGCTAGACTCCACCGAGCACATAACACCCCTTTAAAAGAGACAGTGAGAACTACCAGCATTTTTGACAATTTTCACTTCTGATAAATACAAGGTGACACACTACAGAGGACGGAGTCAAAATTCTGCTGCTAAGGAAGGCACACACTGATGAAATGGAGATCTGAAATTATTACAAAGACACAAAAAGATAAGAAATATCTAATAGGCTATTACTAACAATATTAGAAAAGTTTCTTAGATTAGGTTTTATTATAGATACAAAGACCTGCAAAGTAACTAAAAATAGCAATTCCAGCATCATTAAAAATATATATATGGGGATGGAACATTTATGGAAAATAAGTATTTTTTTCAAAAGGAAAGCAACAATTAGGAAATATAGCAATCTATATTTTATTTCATTATATGATTTAATAAATAAAGAAGATGAAGATCACAGCTCATAACTAGAGGACTCTCAAGAGTTTAAAAACCAGATCCATGGCATCTATGCTATAACATTTTATATATCTCATATAGAAGGGACTATTTAGTGCAAATTATCTTTTTCGGATACTCATGGAGACCAAAAATTAAGATTTTCTGGTGATGTATTTATCAAAATTCCTGTATTTTTGTTTGAAATTCATGGCTTAAAACCTGTTCTCTCCCTAAAATCTCTTCTTCCTTGAAGAAGTGGAACCACATCAATTTCTCCACAAGCCTTTCCCATATTTAAATTCTGAGGCAGGATATGTCCTATCTGTGCTTCTGAACACAGTTAGGCAACCGAGAATATCAAGTACATGAAGCTATATCTTCATAAATATATTAGATGTGTGCTGACTAGCCAGCTTTTAATTTTCTGTTGAATTGTGTGTAACTCTGCACAAACTGTAAATACATCATCACTCACATGCTTGTCTAAGTGAAACAACAGATAGTCTCAGAAGTTATCACTGGCAGTGATTGCATAGGCTAATGTATGAAAATTGACATCCTTAAGCAGCAAGATATGTGGAAAAATGGAGGAAGAAGGCTCAGTGATTTGACCAAGGACAGAGATGATGAAGCAGTAAAAGTTAGATCTATAGCAGATTCAAAAAAAGCTTGGTTATATAGTTAAGCTGGATGTTCAGTGTCTTCATTTATCTTTTTACTAATCTTTCATTTGTTGGGTAAACTAGAGATAAGATTTTTTTTTTAATTACTATATTATTATATGCCACGCGCTATTATAGGACCAAAAATCATCTAAAATGAAGCAATTAAACCAAGTGAAACCTTTACCTTGAATTTTCTCACCAACATCCTTCTCTCACAGTCCCGTCTTCTACAATATTTCAAATATAAACAAAGTCCTAAAGTCAAGATGCACTTGAGCTGCTGTCTAGTTTTGCAGATTCAGTAAAGCTAAAGAGATCAGCAGGTATTTTGCTTCCATAGGATTTATGCAACTAAACTAACTCCAGCCCTTTAGAGCTATTTCAAGCCCTAGCTGTTTCTGCTCTCTTCCAGAGCAGAATAATCTCAAATGGTTTTCTCAGGGAGAGTGAGGAGAAGTAGATTATCGAAGCCACTTAGAGACATTATCACCTTCTTCCCAAAGAGGGTAATTCAGCAGGATGATAGGCCTGTATTCCATTGCACCTCTAGTGTGTCCTTTGAGAAAGAAGCAGAGATTGCATTTTCTGTCAAATAGACTTTATTGCAAGAGATAAGTGAGGGAGGTGTTAGGCCATTTGGAGGGTTCCGAAAGCAGTACTACACACTCAGTCAAAGAACGAAAACTTGACCCTCCAATGACCCTTATGCTTACTCTAGTCAGTGAAATACTATTTGCCACAATTCATCTGCTAAAACATCAGGCAGAGCAATGAAAAGAACAGATTTTCTTGATGTCATTCAGGTGATTGGTCTATCTTCTAATTCCTTTTGACACTAAAATGAACAGATTAAGCAGCAGGAAATGACACAGCAGCCAAATTCCAAACACTTGCAGCCCATTTCAGCTGGATTGCTGAACCCCTCCTGAATCCCACATCTGCAATATTCAAAGAATCACAGATTAGAATTTCTGTTTTACCTGATATGCTACTATGTGGTTGGAGATTTTTTCCCTAAAGGAAAAACAAAACCGTTAGCAAAATAAAGAACCACTCATGCAGGAATTTTAGGGTCAATGTCCAAAGAGACCTCAGATCCCTTTTCTCTACAATATTTTCTCCAGGGAAAATCCTCCCTAGTTACTAGGAGTACAAGGCCTATAAGGTGCAGCTAAGCAGTGCCCATTTATCTTGATAAATTTATGATATATATACCATTTAATTCAAAAGGAAGCAGTAAGAAAACACTCATATTATCACTTTGTTTTCCACAGTGGCTAACCTGTGGTGAAAATAAGAATTTAACTCTCTGAAAAGCTGTATATATAAGTTTATTAGAAAAATAACTTTCTGATAATAGACTAGAAGAGCTCTGTTAGGAATAATAGTAATCGAGTATAAAGAAGGCAAACCAATCATCAATATCAAATTATGGTAAACGTGTACATTTAGTGGGGAAAAAAATTAAACACTATTTTTCTAATGTTCTTTTACATATATTTCAGGATCTGTGATAGAAATAATTTTTTAAAAACAATTGTATCAAGCACATAAGATAAAGATCTTTATCAACAACAGATAGTCTATTTCTAGATATTCTTTGCACTAACTGCTAAGTTTAAAATGTAGCTTTCATCTCTAAGTCATATTCTATAATACATTCCAATTTAGCATGCCTCTTGCCAGGCTGGTCAGACTTCTCCTTGGACAGCCTCTCCTATCTTTCACCTTGAAATCTCCTGACCTATATTTTATACCATTCCAATATACACTGCACACTTTGAGTTTATACACAACATAACCTCTTCCACAGTGGCTTAGATTTCCAGGCTGAACAACAGAAGAACAGTACTGATTAGAGGAGACTGCAAAAAACAGTGGAGATGATGTTCAGTGAAAGAAATACCAGAATCGCAGGTTTTCACTGCTGGAATCTTTTAACTTTCCACTCCCCCCACACAACCCAAGGATTTCTGTTGGCTTTTGTTCACTAGAGTTTCTGTCACTCAGAAGATTACTGAAATGTCAGAGAAGCTGGTAGTAAAAACAATAGTGACAGCATAGGAGGCAGTAAGATTTTCATTGCTTCAAACTTATATTTTCTGTCCTATAGTAAAAGCATGAAGAAAACTTGAGGTAAAGTGATCGTTTGTGTGCAATTACATAGAGGAAATGAAATTTAGAGTCAATAGGTATGCATTTTTCATAGAAAGCACAGGGTTTGACTTCGAAATAAGGGATATTTCTTATAATTTTTGTTTAAAAGCCATAGAAAATAGCTTAAGGGAGAGGAAATAATTGCATTTTTTAGTATTTTTAATCTGTCCAGCTGTTAGGAAAATTAACACTACCCTAGAATACACCACGGGAAGGCACAATAGTATTTTATCTTGGTGACTCTAAACTGTTTAATTCTACATATGTGCTCCTCTTTACCTTCAAAACATCATTCTTACTAAATAATCTGAAAAGGTCCCTTCCAACCCAAACCATTCCATGATGTTCATGGGGTTTTTTTGGGGGGTTGGGTGTTTTTTGGGGGTTTGTTGGTTTGGGGTTTTTTTTAAGATGAATACAATGATATTTGGATTCCATAACTGCATAACTTCATAGGGTACTTCTAAAGAATATGCTCACTGGGATAAAGAAAACATCATCACCAAGTTTTATCATTCTTGGTGGCTGATCACATACATCTTAAATCACATTGAAGGAAGAATGTGAATTTTCAAAGTTGTTTCCAGAAGCTGAGGGAGTGGGGCAAGTCTTTCCTTTGACTTTTGAAGACATAGCAACAGATTGCTCCTCTCAAAACTCTACAAAAAACTGATTTGCTTAAATGATCTATGACCACTAAACTCCATGAAAAAAGAAAACCCTAGGACAACAAGCCTCAAAGTACATGTGAACATAACTATGCATTTGAGTGGCACTATTAAAACCAGCAGTCCTTACTGGTTTTAACTATATAACTAAATATAAAATCTAAGGATGAAGGGACATTTGCAATTCAGAGAGTGAGAATTCATAAGGGTGTTCCTATAGTTTCTGCATGTGGGTGTATATGGGGGAAGTGTTTTATTTAAATGCATACTGACAGTGAAAATGTAGCAAAAACATTTATGTGTGCTTTTGGAAATGTTTTTCTTAATTTCTAATTATTTTCAAACTAAGCAAATGCTTAGGACTATATTAAATCCCAAGGGAATAATGTAAGCACTACCTCCTGCTTATCCTTCACATGAAAAAGCCAATTATGTGAAATTACCTGTATGAGGCAGGTAGTAGAAACAATCTAACACTTTACCAGAAATATGGTTGGTTGCAAATATTTGCTTTGCCAGGCTGAAAATACAGATGTTCTAAGAAAACAATTGGTGCCTAACATCAGGCTTAGTTTTAGAAACTAAATTCTTCAGGTTTTCAGTCACTGTTGGTTTATTTTAGTGCTATGCATACAATCTCCTTTTTCAGCCTTATGTGTACATGTAACAAAAAATAATCTCAAATTAGGGAATTTCTACTTGGTTTAATTTACTGCTAATTAATGCAGTAAGGCAAATGAAGCATGGGACAGAAAAAGAACACAATCAAGCAAACACTTGGATGTCAGGGTCATGTACACAAAGGTTTCCCTCAAATGCTTTGTTCTTCTTCCTGCTTTACTCTCCCACACTTTGCTTTTTGCCCCTTTTCTCAGATGTTCTTTGCTCCTTCAGGTTTTCCTGCAGCTCTTTCTTAGCATCCTTGCTGCAGCCACAGCCCTTCATGGCTGTTCCTGCCCAACACGGTGCCTCCTTCCAAGACCATGTCTCCAGTCAGATGCTCCCACATGCTCAGCTTCCTCTTTCTTTTCTGAACATTTTTGCAGTGACACCAGCACAGCAGTGGTTACTTCTGGGGGACCAAAGCAACATTTACATGCTGTTATTTATTTAAAGGAGCAGGAGAAATCCTGTGTTCTGTTCTCTCTGGTGCACTGCAAGTGTTGCTACAACCAGGAATGAGGAAAGACTGCTGGAATGAGCAGTCCACATTTCTCGAGATGCTTTGCACTGAAGAACCACAAGAAAAAAGCATCTCAACATATCGTTGTGGGATTTACTGAAATAAGTGCAAAATAGATTTCTACAAGTGAAACCAGAGTGGTGACAGAAAGACACTTTTCAGAGCTATAGGGAACCCAAAGTCCATATGGCTTAGCAAGAAGATTGAGAGAATGGAATATGATCCCACTCTAGCTTTCACTCAGTAGGGTTATTGCCAGCTTCAAATATAATCTAAGTCCAAATTTACAGGAAAAAAAAAAAAAAATCCAGACATTCAAAACTATTCATTTGATGCAAATTGTCCCTCTGAAAAGACACTGTGTACCTAGTCATTTCCAGATCGGGGGGGAACAAAATCAATAAAAATGCCTATTGAATGCTGTATGTGCATTTTGTAATCAAAAATGTGCATATGATATGACAAACCAGTGATGATACTTGTGGGCTTTGTAGCTAGCAGTGTCTTTGGGGTTTTTTGCATTAATCTCAGGATTCCAGCTAAACTGTGACCCATAGTGCATGTGCTATTGAAATCTTTTCACAACCAGCAGTTCTCATGATTTTAAATTGGAATCAGGGAAGAGGGGACCTATTCAAAATTCACACACGTGTTTTCCTTTATGTTTGTCAAGAGATTTTGAAATGGCTTTTGCTAACTGAAATAACAGCTAGAAATATACTTGACATTTCACTTATTTTTGAGTATTTTTAACCTTGGTGCAAATGTTTCATCTCTTATATTATCTTGTATACTGGGATGCGGTTCATGAAAAATTTATCTTCCATGTGGCATCCAATATTTGGAGATTATACCACCTGGAATCTATTTATTCAAACACACCTGGTGCTGTCTTCTCTTTTTAGACTGTATTACAACTTAGCCTTGCCACTACCATGAATCATAATTTCTGGGCTATAAAGAAGCCTGTTTACTTCTTTCCCAGTAAGTTACATACATTTTGGAAAATGACTGAAAATTTAATAATTCCCAGTGCCATTCGACTGGAGTTTCTCTACCAGTTTGAACAGTAATTTTGTTTTTATTTTGTATTTTTTTTATGTTTATTTCATAAATGCCAGCAAGGAAAAAAGGACTAGGCACTCTTAGTATCAGAGGCCAAACTTTTGTTACCCCTGAGCATATTTATTGCTTTGTTTTCTGTTTAGTTTCACTGCTCTCCAAACAATTCCTCATCAGTGCATTCCCAGAAGAAACCACAAGCCCTGAAATGAGTTGGGTTGTTTTTCTACAAATACATGACAGAAGGTACTTAAAAGTTTGCACATCTTAATGCAAGTCTTACTTTGGCAGTTCATAGAAATTCCCTCTGCTAGGGCCTGAACATCAAAAGAAATATTTTATGAGTTCATAGTAGATTCTTCATATGAATTAAATTATTATTTGAAAGCCAAATGACATAAAAATTGCGATTACTATATTTTGGAATGGCTATAATGTACATCATTAGAAGCAACATTAATCCATTTCATCTTTGCCCTTCATTTTACAATGGAAAACAATCTGTGATTCTTTTCCAGTATTCTGGCATTGTAAAGATGACGCTACAATATTTTATCAGCCTGCTTTTGCCAACTCAACTGTTTTTTCCAATCACTGGGTAAAGAATCAAGTTTATTTCAAAACTGTCAGATATTTAGTATAAAATAAGAGTACAAGGAATAAAAATGCCCTCACTGCTACTGTCCAAAAATAAACACACTATTTTTTAATCATTCTCTCTGTAATTTGCTTCTATTTGCTGTGCTGTCTCTCTGATGTTGGTTTGTCTTGAAAACAAATTTAAAATCCGGACATTTCTGTCCCTTTTTTGTTCATGAAGAATTGACAAAACGTAATAGGTGTTTCTTGATCATCCACCTTGAAGCAAATATTCCCTTAAAGGTTTGGGTGGGGGGAGGATTCCTTCTCCCCTCTGTATAAATAATGGAGTTCCAAAGCAATATGTGAGAACATTTCAATGATAATTTTTTGGGGCTAGCCTTCCCAAAATACCTCTGTCCTCACTTATCTGATATTTTTATATATTTTAGTAAAAACAAAACAAAAACAAAAAATAAAAGAAACAAACAAAACAAAAGAAATCCCCAAACTTATCACCAAAAAAAAAAAGTTTATTAAAAAAATAGTGGCAGTCAAGATTCTTGCAGACCACACCCTACAGCAGTCTCCAGCACTAACCTACAGTATCATCAAGCTCACAATGCACTCTTAGTACCAACCTACAGCATTTTAGCATCTGTTTTGGCAGTGTGTCTGACTGTCACAGAATTCAAGCATGGTGAGTTACCAGAACTTAAACCACCCAGAATTCCATGGTTACTGCTCCCACCACACTCCACGTGTCTGACCATGTCTTCCTTACTTGGCCCTAGCAGTTCTACTGGATCATCTTCCCTGGTCAGCTTCTTCATTGCCTGTACCAAGATGCTCACAAGAGACCTGGACTCTAAAGGTGTCTGCATAAGATGTTCAAGAGCACACTAAAGATTAATGCTTGTGATACTGACACTTTCTGTAGTTCTCCAGAAAGAGGCTTGATCTACTTGATCAAGTCTTGATCTACTTTTTCTTCTTGATCAGGTTGTCTATAGCAGATGCCCATCAAAATGCCACACTTGCTGATCTGGTCCTTGCTCTTAAGCTCCCAAACAGCTCCTCATCTTTCCTGGGACACAGCTACAGGCTCCCCTCTGGACACAGCATATCTCCTCTTCCTTCCCATCCTGGTCCTCTCATCAGCACGTACACATCCAAAACAGCCCTCTAATTATGCAACCTCTCCTTTACCACTTTGTGATTCCAATGAGATCATAGCTCTGTGACTGCACATCTACTTCTCATTCCTCCTGTGAGATTCCCATGCTGCAGGCATTCATGCACGGCATAAACGAAGCTTAATAAAGGAAAACTTCTTGCATTTAGAACAGAACAACCTGTACAACAGGATTCTCTGGAGAGAAAGAAGCATAACAGCAATATGTCCTTGCTGTAAAGATTACCTAAACCATACCAAGCTATGTACAGTAACAGAGCTTGTGGTCAGTAAGTTAACACAAGTGATTATTGCCCTCCATTCTGTATCTTTGGGGCTACATCTTCAATACTGTGCTTTAATTTTGAGATCCCAAGTATAGGAAACACACTGTCATACCAGAATGGATAAGCAATCCTACGAATTCAGCAGAGGGTCAGCAAGATACCTAGGGTATTGGAGAACCTAATGTGCCAGAAGATGCTGAGATAACTGGCTTAATTCTATTCCTTAAAAAAAAAAAAAAAAAAAAAAAAAAAAAATCTAATGTGCCACAATGAACTACTTAGTGAGAAGGTAAAAAGAGATCCTCCAGAATTATCTGGAGATATACAGTACCAGGGTGAGAGGCAACAGACACAAGATGCTTGAAGGGAAATTCTAATTAGATATAAGGAAAAATCCTGTCACACACTGGTAGTGATAAAATACTGAATCAGGTGCCCAGAGAAGCTGAGGAATTTACATTTTTTGACATGTTCAGAATTTAGCTGAACAAGCTTCAAGAACACCTTCATCCAAATTAGGTTGTTTCTTCAAGTGTGCAGCCAGACAAAACAATCTCCAAAAGCCCCTTCCAACCTAAATTATTCTTGGATGATATCACTATTGAGGTCACTAAAACACTTCAGATAGAAAAACTATTTTTTCTCCTTTTTAGTTTTCTGAAAAGTGTTGCATTTCCTTCCTACAAAAGAATGAAAAAGACACCCAAATTTCCTGAAGTTCCAAAGAAAAGACATACAGTGCTGCATTAATTCCTTATCTGCCTAAATATTAAAAGACATAACAAAATTAGGAGCTGAAACCTAGAAAAAAATTCAGGCAAATATATTTCATTGCTATAGAACACCTATTGTGTATTTCTAAAAAAAGGTGACTGGAAAATTCTAAGTGTAACACTTCTTCCTCAGGATTTTTGTTTCCTGTAAAGTTAAAAAGTGGAAATAATGATAATGACAACGTATAGTTTAATATTTTTTCTCTTTTTTAAGAGTGTAAAATGGTTGAGATGTTTACCTATTTGGCAAGCAGTCACAAGATATTATACATCTTGACAGACCTCAAAGCACTTCACAACTCTATAATAATAGACTAATTCCATTTACCACTGAAGTGCAGCCAACTATGAGACAGAGCACAGCAGTGGTTTAACAGCACAGATGAACACTGTCAGCCCTTTAGATTAGTAGGTAGATGTAAATATCTTATCCATTTAAAAACCATAGGGTGCTTTGAGAAAGAGTAGAATTAGCCAAACTTCTAAATAGCAAAGAAACCAGAAGTAATATCACTGTTCTTTTGGAGATGTGCTCCTTTTTTGCTTTATGTATTTTCATTCTGTTTGGGTTTTTTATTTTTTGTCTGGTGGGTGTTTGTTGGTTTTTTCTTTTTTTTCTTTTTAATGTAGAATCACTAGAATGCCTTATTTGTGATAGCTAAAAGCCTTATTCCAAATGAATACTGAATTTGACCTGAGCCTAGAAAAAATTAATTTCATCTATGGAACTGATGCTAACATCTCCTTTGATAGCCCGCAGTTAAATTCTGATTCACAATGAACTAAACTACTGAGTTTGTTCTGATCCCAGCTCAGAAATGCTTTACTTTTCCACAATGCATCTTGAAGTCCCTCAGTAAGGCTTAATGACATATACTCTTGGTATTTAAACATACAGGGCTCAATCTGTTGCTTAAATATAAACGTCTAATGCTATTTGTCATGCTCCAGGATTATGTGAGACGTTGTCAGGAGTCTGGCAGATGTAACAGGATCTATGGGAGACTCATGCCCATCTGGAAAGGCAGCTGGAGGCTAGATTTAGGCAACTAAATCAAGTCTCCACTGCAAATTTAAAAAGCATCAAGCTGGTGCCGCACACACCACTCTTCCTACTGTTTCTGCCTATTTTATCTGGTGATAGCAATTACTACAGAAGTGCCAAAATAAAAATTTGTCTTGTTTTTAGAAACTGTAAGGCCTTGCTACAAGTGTACCAGTTAAAAATTACAGATTTCACTGGCAAAGAAAATATGTCTGTTCTGGTTAGGGAGGGTGTCCTTAACAAATTAAATGACCATAATCTGAGGTTGAATTATCATTAGCAAGACAGAGTTCTATAATTAGTAGAAATAGTTTAATATTGTACCTACATTTGTCATGCAACAGAGGTTATAAGCTTTAGTTGGTGAGCTAATCAAGCCAGTGCCACTGTTGAGAATTGAGTGCAACAAGACTGAAGATGTAGTCATAAGGACCAATTTTTCAATTTTTTCATTCTGCAAAGACAGTTGAAGATTAATTGTAACAAATAGGAGAAATGCAATTAATATTCTCTTATTTTGGACAGTTTAAGAGATTTAAGAGTTAAATGTTTCTAATCTGAAGTAAATAGGTACTGGAGAAGTATTAGCAGTCAATTTTTCAGCCATATAGCCTTTGGTTCAATATGGTGTGAAGAAAGAAAAAGTAGTTTATGTTTAATTTAGCTTGCTACAAAATATTTTTTTTCACTTCCTTTTCGACATCTTAGAAGAGCTAATTTGTCTGAGTCATTCAGCACCTATTTCTCTAGTTTTTTTCCTATGTCTCCATCTTTTCCCTAATTTCAGCACATATTTAATGAACCCTAACATACTGATAAGAAGGTAAAGAGATCCAGCTTCTGCATAAATATGAAAAAGAAAATAATGTTACAGAAAGTCCAAATGGCACTTCTTGCCATGGACTCATTATAGAGTGTATCATATCAACTCTATCTGTAAAAACTTCTTTTGGTATGTCAGACTTTATATGTGACTTTTTTAATGTGGATATGAAATAATTTCATACTTCTTTAATGTGCTAAAATAAGTCTCATAATTTCCAATTAGAGAGATGGAAATACAGATTTTACAATAATCTGTCTTAAATTTGAAATGGATTTGTGGATTAGATAAAAGATGGAAAACATGAAGTTGCCTTCATTCAAAAATGCTTGTCAAATACTCACATAGTCACCAATCTTTAGGCAATCAAACTACCTTAAAACTGTAGGGTTTTGGGTTTTTTTTAATTTGTCGAAAGGTCATAAAACAACAGATTTTCCTGCCATAGGCCATTTTAATTGACTGTAGTTGTACAAGAAATTTTTTAAAAGGCTATCTCTTTAAAAGTTATATATGTGCTGAATAAAAATATAGTCCAGTAAGTGATGTTTGATGCAGTTCCATCTGAGAAAGCTACGTACGATTTTCATCTTGCTTTTTACCTTACTCTTAGATGGACGTACAAACAAACAAACAACAAAAAAAGAAACAAATAAACAAAAGAACCCCACCAAAGTATATTTCCATTCATATACATGACTGTATTTGGTCATTTTATACTAGGGCATTAGCAACCAAAGATGATATCCATTCCCTGTGCAAACTCTTATCAAGCACCTCAACATCATAACACCTCAACTGTGCTATTTGAAAATGAAAAGAACTATAATGTTAATCTACTTTATTAACTTTAGATATCATTTGAAGTGCAAAATGTGTCAAATTGATCACAAATGTAATGCAGCAACTATGAATGTTACCTCTCTTATTGTTCAATATCTGCTATTCTTGTTTCTAGTAAAAACATACAAACAAGTAACCTGGGCTGCTTTTTGTAGGAGGCAACACATCACAAACACATTTTTAGGATGCAACACAGCACAAACTCAAAAAGTCAGAGTATGTGTTTTTCCTTTCAGACATGAATGTTGCACCATGTTCTTTAAAAGTGAGCACAGAAACTTGGACTAAATTTGATGTGCAGAGAATGAAACAACAGTTAAGCAAGTAAACCAAAACAACAACCTACCATCAAAGACAAATTTTCTGGTTTGGGTACGTTTTTAATTAAGAGATATTTCAGAGAGATCTCAGTGCTGGAGCTGGACAGCAGCAGAATACAGAGCACTATAAAAAGTTCCAAATAAACTTCAATTTTTTTCAGTAAAGACCGGCTGTTGTAGAGCAGCAGGAGATTTGATTCATCCATTCACTGGTACCCCTCAATGCAGTGTGCACTGTTTAGTGGGGCCACAAAACCTCTGTTTCCTAAGAATTGCATCTGCAATCACATTTTATCCTTTTGCACAAACACAGACACAGAATGAATCTTCCTATAATCTGTCCCAGTTCTAAAAGGGTTGAATACTTTCTAAATAAAACTTAGTGCTATTCTTTTTAGTTGCATGTTGCAGTTTGTTTTCAGGTAAACAAAGTCACTGCAAATATTTTCCATTTAGAAACTTATTCTTCTTCACCAGAAATAGTGAGGAATATTAGGACTATCTAATAGGATTATTAGAATATTTGGCCTACAAACTATTTATGCTGTGCTTTTTTTTTCTTTTTTGTAAAGGAATTGAATGTTGTGGTTTTGTTAGTATTAATTTGCAAAGCCTTTCCCTCTGGCTACAGTATTAATGAAGAAAAGAAAGTGCTGCTTTGTGTATCAACTATTTCTAAGGTCTAAAATACATTTCAGAATTAGAGGAAAAAATCTTGTTTTTTCACTTAAAAAAAAGCTGGCTAAAATATCTAAGCATAATTCTTTCTACACCAGGCCACGTCTGGCTTTGTACTCGTTATTTTTTATGACTTTCTGAGCGTTCAAAATAAATAAAAATTTACTTGAAATGCAGCAGTCAGCCACTATAAGTTACATTATAACACTGCTTTACCAGTGATATTTTGGTATCTTTGAATTTTCCTGTTTGAGCTCAGCATAAGATGCAAATTCAACTACAGTGCAAACCAGTACAAGAGATATATAAATATTATATACAAACAAGAGTCATGTTTTTAATTGGAATTAGCTTCAACATTTTGAATGGTTGGGCATAGCACAAATTTACTAGGGTCAAGAATGTGTGTACGTGTGTGTGTGTGTGTGTGTGTGTATGTTGTTTAAACCCATAGAGCCCACAGCAAAGTCCAATTTGGTGAAAGCCCAAAAGCTAAACTTAGTTCAACCCTCAAAAGCACAGTGCAAATTGTAAAGCACAGTGAAGTAGAATTAGAAGAATATAATCAATTCACTGAAGGGGTCTAGGCAGTCTATCAACTATTTACCTCTTGGTTTCCTCATTTATATGGAACAAGCTAATATAACCAGCTGGTGATGGCAGTGCTGTTTAATAGAAGAATCAGAAGGATGAAGAATTCCTATAAATTCTTCAGTGAACAGGTTGTGGAGACAGAGCTTCTCCAGTATTTAAACAAGGTTTCAATGGTTGAGGCTTGACATGCACTGACAGTTTCAAAAACACCACTGCATTTGTATACTCTATACTAATCTCCAATAAAGGATTATAATCTTCAGGGTTGTCAATTGATACCCTTCACCAGCACAAAAGTCATCATAAAAGAAGGACAATTACAGAACTACTGAATCTAATGAAAGAGAGAAAACTGGAAAGCACACCCATCTGTGGCTGTTACTAAAGGAAGTTATCACTTGTTCATGTTGTGAGCATGAACAGAGGCCATCTCCTTCTTCTGCACACTCCAATATTTCAAGATCCTAAACAGAGGACTTTCTTCTTATTCCATCACAGAGAAACTACTACTACTGAAAGACCTTTGTTTGATATGTGACATCTGTTTGGTCTATCTTTGCTTCTGCCTTCCCAAATTGGATAAAACCAGTCAAAAAATTCATTCTTGGGTACTGCTGAATTTAAACACCTATTTTTTGAGCAGATTTCAAATTAGCTCAGGTTTGATAAACATGGCCAATGCAGAACATTAAATCTTCTCCATATAGGAGCTGCTCTTACATCATCCAATATTCCAGCATTCCAAGGGAAATACCAACAAAGATAGCCATAATACACATTGCTGATGCTCAAAAATGTCCTTTTCTGCTTCAAATTCTAACAATTCAACAGCTCTCAAGAGAGTTATAGATGAAGAGTAAAATTAGCTGTAAAAGTTCATCCCATGACAGGCCTTTTCAAGTGTACTCTGAACTGAATTATTAGCAGACAGAATTTGAATTTCAGCATTTATAAAATAATTCAGCCCTATGAACAATGAGATCTCCGAGGATTTCTTCAGTTTTTCTTATTAACCTCTCCCAGTAGAAGTAAAGAAAAAATTCTTGCATCATCTGAAAGTTTTTCCCTTTTATATACTTACTGCAGTGGTGACCATATCATTACAGTCCTGTCCTTTTAATCTCTTTTTACTCTCCAGTGTTTGTGTGTGTTATTGAATAGCTGCCATACATCACCCCAGATGAAGGGTTGTGTTTCAGTTCTGGGTAATGGATTAGCTGTACCACAATAGTTTTTTACAGTAATTTACCTTATCAGCAAAGCCCTTAAAGACTGACCCCTTCTGAAATTCAAGACTTTTACATGGTAGCAGCTTGTTACATCCATTTCTACTATTAATCTCTTCAGTTTAATAGTTTTACTTAATGTAACTTGAACATGAAGAATGAAAGAAAGCTATTAAAATGTGATACTCGCTGGGTGGTGCCTTATGGAATAGAGACTCACTCTTCCACAGGTTGCACCATATTCCCTTTCCAAACCATTCCCTGTTGGCCAAACCCACAGAGGACTATAAAGACCTTTTACATTTGCCTACAGCCCGACTACGAAGACCTTCTGGAATCAAGAGACACATTTTGAAGTTGGTCCCAACTGCTCTTGTATTTTTAATGAAAGCACTCAGCAGAACAGCTGGTTTCACTCATGTTTTTAGTCTTTCTTTTGCAGTTCTCCTAGACAAGACCTACTGATTGAAAGGAAAGAAATGAAAAAAAAAGTATTTTCTCTCAGAAAAGTACATAGATATCCAAAGACAGAAGAGAAGATATTGCATATTGAGAAACGGAGAAAAATTGACAACAAAAATATATCTGAGAATTCAGAGGTCACCGGATCCAACTTCTGGCTGCAAACCAACATAGTCATAATTATCAGAAGCAGTTAAGCATTGTGATGAGAATTCTCCCTTTTCCCAGAAAGTTAGCTCTTTTCCAGCTAGACTATACAACTCCTTTTTAAAATACCCCACCAAAACGTATTCATACCTAATTTCTCCATTTAGCTCTCTGCCAGCACTGGATTTAGGCTTCTTCCTGCTCTGGCACTTACTTGTGTCTTCATGCATTTAGAGAAAATAAACACAGTCCCCTCTCACTTCTCATTTTTCTACATTAATTATGTCATCCTCTTCCAGATCTCCTTCATAAAGGAAGCCACTATTCATCTGAGTATTGTAGATGCTACTGTTTACTGTAATTTGAAATCATCACCTGAATATGGAACAGATAAAAGAGACCTTTACAGTATAAATTTATGACTGAATTTTTATTTTCTGTACCTCCGCTGGAAATTCCTCCTTCACTGCCTGTAAGAGTTTAAAATTCAATTTGCCTTGGGTGATCTTGTAATGATTGAGCCCCACTTAAAGAAGTGACAATTTTCAAAGTTGCTGCTCTATCGTACATGCTGATAGTAGCCGTGAAAAGAGGGAAAAAGAAAGAGGAAAGAAAAACAAGCAAAAAAAGGTAACAAATCAGACTGTAAGAAATAGTAGAATTTCAAAACATTTATACCCTAATAAACCATAAACAGTCATATTTAAGTATACAACTTTAATGCTTACTCCTGGAAAAGTATTTCTGGACTTTTCTGTATGTCAGGCAATGTATTCATACTTCAGATGGCAATGTAATCTTTGCCTACCTCTACAATAACTGAACAATAATCTGATAAATGAAAAAGAAATACTGGATAACAATTACCTGGCATAGCTAATATTCAAAAGATTACTCTAAGAATATTAAAAATATCCCTAAATGAGAATTCTTTTAAATTGCATTATAAAAATTGTATTGTACTATCAAATAAAAGTTCTATTCAGCAAAGAGAGTGAAGTTGGTCAGCTACTGTAACCTACAGCCAATACAGTTTGCAAGAGAAAAAGCACATGACTCAGGAATTAGGAAGAGAGATGTAGATCACTAGACTGCTGCTCATTACATTTATTTTGGCTAAAAGGAGTATTTTTATGCATTTTTAGCTTTTTTTCTGAAATGTCTTTTAGGGTAGCATGAACATCCCTAATGGACAGATATTTGAATAAGATGACAATCAAAGCAGCATACCACAAATAGCACAAGGTTCATTTTCTTGTCTTTGCAGCCATAACAAAAAGTGAAACCTAGAAATGCATTTATGTAAAATTTCCTCCAATTACAAAACCTCCACCACAGTTAAGCATCTCTGACATAAAGTGGTTGGGAAAGCTTGAAGCAATGCTTTGCATGTCTCCAGGGCTCCTAATAAAACAATTTTAAAAACAAATGAGCCCCTTGAAGGAGAAAGCAGATACAATCTCAAGTAAATAATGCAATCATAATAAAAAAAAAGGAGAATATTTATGAGTTCTCAGAAACTCCTTCCTCAAATCTATTAAGAGTGTCAGATTTTTTGATCCATGTACTTCATAAGTTCATAGTTTTGTTAACAAAATGAAGTCATGTTACACACAGCTATGTGAGTAGTACCAGCAGATGACACTGAAGGCAGACTCAAACCCAAAGACAAGCCTTTAAATAAAACTTAAATCTGATCACGTAGGGGCCTGTCATCCTTCAAGTGCATCTGTTCTTTGCCCAGCTCACATGTATTTCACCAGGAACAAGGGCACTCCCTCCTCTCTAGTCTGCATGGGACACAGCAAGAAACAAGGTACAGGAAGCCACTGGGAAGCTGCCAGATCTCTGCCATTGTAGCAGCAGTTTTCCTTTGAATCAACATAGGGTTTTTAGTATGTTCCAGTTTTGCTAGGAAAAGGGAAAATGGCATGAGTATTTCTCTGATCTGTCTTTTAAGTAAAAGACAAAGTGGGATGGGCAAAGAAGACTGCTGGTGATCTGAAAATGAAAGTAAGGGGAATGTACTTCCTCAATCTGTAAACAGCATAAACATAACTTATTGTTCTCTGGTTAAAACCAAAGGAAGTGAGCAGTCAGTGGCTCCATTTTTGTCACCTTATGCATCCACATTGTCTTACAATTGTAGTACTTGTTTTCAGAGCCACCAAAAAACTGCGTGAAACACAACAAAGATATTTCAAAGAATATACAATAATCATAATATTATATAACTTCTCATTTTCCCTTTACTTTTTCTCCTCCTTCAGTAAAAAGAAGTAGCAGCAAAACATGTATTTATTAAAACTGCAATTCATCATCAGATTACATACCACTGATATGTTTCTTTTCCTGATGTTTGATAAATTAAGGGGTGCTGATTCCAGAAAGAAGCCTTTTCTGAGAAATAATATTCGGAAGAATGATCTGGAACTAAAGATGATCTGGTAATGACCAGCTTTGACAGAGAGCAATATACGCCATGATATACTCTCCTGCTTGTTCAGAAGCAAAACCACGTCTCATTTAAATTTTGAAAATAAGATACACTGCTTTTTGTTTTGTAACTCCTTTCCAGTTGCATAATCAAGTACCTCCACAGCACTGAATGGTTCCACTATGGTCCAACAGGCACAGAGAAGCTTCTTTCCCTCAGGGAGTGGCAAATCTACATTGGAGCTTTTTGCAGGCATATTTCCAGACTGCTTGCTGTCCAAAGCCTGGTTTGGGTCTCTCAAGTGCTAACAGGATTTCCTTCCTGACCTTGAAACAACTAAGTCACTCCTGACTGAGAACCAACCATGGTAAATTTTGGGTGACAGAGGACCACCCTTGCCCAGCAGTACTAGGCCAGTGCCTCAGATCATTTGGAGAGTGCCACACCAATACAATAATAGCCTCATCATCTTCCTGCTGCTCTTCTACAACTTTGCTTTGCCAACTACTGACACAAAGTAAGATATTTCTCCCAGTTCTTCAAAGCTGTTTAATGAGTGATGAAAGTCGATAATAGAAATAATTGTTATGTATACTGCTCCAAAACTGACAGAAGAAACACCTACGAGTATTGTAATCCCATACTCTTTTCCAGAAATAAAGAGATATAGAAGAAGGATGTTTAACTGTGCACAACTATCATCTTCCTTTCAGCATAATAATGGTTGTGTATCTCTATAATTAAAGATAATTATAGACCATAAAATTTGTACAGCGATTAACCAAAAACAAGATGATGCTCTGTGCTGCCAAGACAGACATCCATCACTGAAGTTTCTCCCTCTTGTACTTGGAATTTCCCCCATTCTATATCTAATGCCTTCAGCATTACAGTATATCTGTAAAAAAATCCCTGATTTTCAAAGAGCCATGTTAAATCTGAGCTGCTCCATTATTTTAACCTTAATAGTATAGTGAAATGAGACTTTTACAATAATATTTTAGTCAAAGAAGCACATTTATCTCTAACACCAAGAATGTGTTGAATGTAAGTCCTGTAATAATAAATACTATAATCCTTACGGACATGCTCTTCACTAATGCCATTGCAGATACTCTCATTATTAACTCTACATGCCTAATCCCTTTCTGAATACCTGATTTCTGTAATTTCTATAATTATATAGATTACTCAGGCTAGCTATGCACCAAATATAATGGTATTTCCTTCTTAATGCTATTTCTCCAGTAGCTTTAACATCCATTACTAGCATGGCACATTTATTTCTTCTGATGTGAGATTTTCAAGAGACATTTTGGATATATTCCTTTGAGGGAAAAAAAACCCCAGACTTACTCCCAAGGTTTTCCGTCTAGTGACAAGAACATGTACAAATTAGCTTACTATTTAACAAGGAATAATTCAGAACTCTGAATTCTTTCTCTATGTTAAATACGTGTACTATACATACTTTACATCTGTAGAGAGATAAAATATAAAGCCCAAGGTGGCAAAACAAAGGTTTCAGAAAGCAACTAAAGATGCAAGCATACCAACTGCATTGTCATTCTAATTTTTATGTATTTTTTAATAAAATTTAATGCTTTTTTTTTTTTGTAAATCTAAAATGTGGATTTCCTGTATATTTGATTGAAAAGTAAAAGCAGAATATCATGAAGTGAGGCTAGAAGATGAACAGTTACCCTATCTTCTGTTTGTATTGAGGGTTAAAATCCATGATCTACAACTGTTTTTCATGTAATCAAACACTTCTGCTGTATAACATAACCACAGATATGCAACTGTCTTCACGGGTTTCTATTTGGAATCATATTTATTTTATTTTGGCAAGAAGCATTAGGAATTTCTCATTTTCTCTGGGGCTGTTTGGCCTAAATTCAAAGGATTTTTTGGATGCACTGTCATCATGAAAGTGCTTTATTTGTATTTACATTTCCAGCCCCTGCATGGAGAATGCTATTGAACATTTCATTCATTCCATTTTCACTGGAGAAGTGCACACTGCCTGTTTTTCTTCTCTATGACTGGAAAAGAAAAAAGACACTTTTTAGTGATTTATTTATTTTCTTTACAGATTTGTTGAACAACTTTTATCTAATGGGTCAGTCAGCATTTTCTATTCCTGGTATTTGTGGGCTTACCCTCACATACCCAAGACTGACTCCACAGGTCTTATGACACTGCATACTCATTGAAATAATAAGAGCAGAAAGAATTCTAATTTCAATGCAGAAATTATTATTAACATCCTGTGGCTACTTTGTTAAAGCAAACTTGTTTCTCCTTTGTTTCTAATTTTTCACAACAGCACTTGTTTGAAGGGATCAGAAATACCAGTGAAACACATTAGCAAACTGCATGTGCAAAAATAAATACTTTTGGTGACATGTTTGCCCATTTTGACTACTGGAAAAAAACGTGGATTAAGTTACTCAAAACACTTTTAAGGGAATGAAATTCCATTTACTTTCAATTTGCCTCAAGAATGGAAGAGAAAATGCTAAGTTTATGTTGAAATTGAGCAACCTGGTCATTTTCACTGTTTTTTTCAAGATAAAGGATGAAAAGGGTTACTCATTTCACACTGCTATCTCTTGAACTTCTCAAAAGTAAAACAAATGTGGCTGCAGTCCAAGGAGCTCAAGCAGTCATCCAAGAAACTGACAGTATCTTTCAGGAATGAAAAATGACTGTCAGCATGAGAGACAGTTCTTAGTTTGCCTGTCATTATTTACTTCTAAGGTCTGACTAGTTTGGGGAGATGTCAAGGGAGCAGCTGTCAGACTGAAGGCAACAGAATTGGGAAAACAACCTAAACTTATATTTGAATCATGATTGATCATAACCTGTACTATGCAATCAGATAAGTATAATAAGGAGACAAAACAAAAAAGAAGGAGTTGTGCTCTCTCAGTTAAAATATTAGCAGTAGTATGAACTAACAGTTTAATTTATAGTTGCTCAGAAATATTCTACAGAAATGAAGTCTCACTGAAAAATAGTGATTTGCTGAATTTCAGGTCTCTTAAAGTATATAACAAACAATTAAAAAATCCCCGTATTTATATTTGTAACTGGTTTGGTTTTCTGCGCTTTTTGCCAAAGAGGAACAAAGCTCGAGAATTACTTGAAACATACTTATCAAATTTTCATTTTTCTTTACAATTCATCTCAAAGTATCTAATAAAAAATCAGTAAGTATAACATTCATTTTTAAAGCTGAGGGAAGTTAGGGACTCGTGTAACAAATATCAGAAACCCACTAACAAAATCCACTGGCGAGCTGAGAAAGTGTTAAACTTTTGTAGCTCACAGTCTAGGAGTGGACTACACCTTTTATTCAGATTGTTTGTGTCTGAGCTATCAGGTAATGATGTATCACTTCCTTCAGAGTGGAGCTGACTTCAGTTTATCAACTTCGTTGATTTCTGCCATCTAAAACTGATCAGGCTTCTGTTATCTGGGATTCTAAACTGATGGCTAATTCCAATAGAACACAGATCAGGAATTTTGTATTCCTAAAATAAATCTGGGATATCAGAACTTTGTTTTTTGCACATCCACAAAATACATTCAGACTTTTTGAAAAAGATCTTTAGAACCATGATATAACTGTTGAAAGCTGTTTTTTCAGCATAATAGTCTTGACGGGTTTGTATTTGACAACTTTCTGCACCACTGAAGAAATTTAAGTAAAGTAGAATTATTCATTTGCAAACATCATGATTTCTTTTTTCATTGCATCAGCAAAACATGAACATTTCAAAGAGAAAATGAAAATGTCTTCTGAAATTAAGTGTAAATATCTCAAAGCTTTACATAAAAAGCTAAATTAAGAAATAAATTATAAAAACATACATCATGATTTACCTGTTCCTATGTCTTACCACCTACCACTATTCTAATTGCTACTTTTTGCTGCATCTAGGTTTCTTTCTCTCTACAAAAGTGTACATCCCTTTCTTTTTCTTGTTTCAGAAGAACATATGCAGGCTACATTACCAGTATGACAGACAATTTTTCACCTTGTAAAGGTGATGTAAGGGTGGTGCTGCTTTATTGACACACTGCAAACATTACTGAGTATGTGCAAAGATAATAGGTTGATTATTCACAAAACCTGTCAACAAATTGCTGTTATGTATGGTAAGTTGTGCTGGGTTTGGCTGGGGTGGAGTTAATTTTCCAGTAGTATGTTCCAATAGTATGGGGCTGGTTTAGATTTCTACAAGGTAAGTATAGCTTGTTGTTACCAGAACCAGCTTGTTCTTGCCAGAACCATTCTGAGCTTTCACAGTTTCACTGCAATAAGCCAGTAGCCACCAGTTTCTGTTCCTTCAGAAATTATTTTTGAAGTCACAAGGTATATATATAAGCATTGGACAGTTTATCCTATCAGTAGAAAAGCAGTATTATTCTTTCCACTTAGTTTCTACTACAGGTTTCGGTGGAATTTTGAAGGTTCTCTTAAAATTGACCTGCAACAGATTAACACTTGCGCACAAGTACCAAACAAGGAAAAGAAATATTTAACATCCAGACAGTTTATCAATGATACAACCAACAAATAGCCACTCTCAGTATTGTTCTAACCATACTGTCATTTCTATCAGATTAGTCTTGGTAGCATAATCAACATTAAAGCCAGTAATTCATCTGGCAAATGCATCAGCATAAATCACTTGGAATGTATCAGAAATGAAAAATGATCTCAGAAAATCTAACTGACTGTTCCCAGGGATTAAAATATATTAGAAAGCATCCTAAATCTTAGGTATTAATGCTGGTATTACACTTCCTGTGTGTTTCAAGCTCCACGTTAAAAGGAATCATGCCTATCCCTGTAAGCTTTCAGAAAGACAAAGTAATAACAAATAAGTGTGGGGGCTTCTTTTCCTTAAAACCTTTGAGTGCAAAGCATTGCATGCACAGAGTTCACCAGGGGGACCGGGAAGAACCTTTCTCCCCTAGATCTGCCAGCCACTCAAAAAAAACCATACAGTGCTGAAACTGTTCTCTTCTTTACTTTTTATTCTGTTTAATTTAACAATGAAACAATTCTGACTGGCAAATAGTATCTGGCTTTTATCTTTCTTGTGTTGCCTTAATCTCTGTGATCTCTCAGTGAGTTTTTTACTGACATTACCTCTTTTCATTTTACTCGTCTTGACCTAAAAAGTAACATAAGTGAAATTTGCTAGAATGTTTGTATTCAGTAAAATAGTTGTTCTTATGAGCTCAGAAGCTATACGCTATGCAGCATAAGAGAAAAGTTCTCAAGAGGGACAAATTTAATTTTATGGATTTTTTCCTACAGTAGCAAACAAGACTTACACCTGTCCTGTAAAAAATCAGGTTGCTCTTCAATAGCCTCTGTCTGAGAAACAAAAGTTCTCCTAAGGGTAGGCCTCTGGAGCTCAGCAAGTCTTATCAAGGAAGAAACTCTACTGTCAGCTCTTCCTTCAATTTTTCATTTCAAAAGTACTATTATCCCTATTGGTAAAAACAAAATACAAAGCAAAGCATTTGTCATACACTATTTCTCCAGAGCCTAGCATGTTTTACAAAAAAATCTTCATTACTATATTCTTTCTTGGTGTATTCTTCAAGCTTTCATTTGAAATTTTATTCCTGCAATCTTCTGTAAACATTATTTTCATAAGTTTATCTTTTGGTGAAGGTCCTCTGCACACACCCAATACAAAAATTCAAGAGATGGGACAGTCTGATCTATTATTACATATAATGATCCTATTATTCCTGTAGGATTTCATCCATGAATTTGCCAATTTGTCAATACATTGACAACTAGCAATTCTTCCCCTTAAATATATTTAATTGCTTCTACCATCCCATTCATCAGGTTTCTTTGAACCCTCCTGTACATGTGGCAGACTTCTCTGGGTTTATAACCTATTACTTCGGCTTTGACTTTATATACATACATACATACAGCTTTTTTTTTCCTTTTTTTTTAACCTGCAAAGATCATCCATGTCTCAGTTCTCAAGTTATTTTGATGAAGTATATTTAGACTGGTATGAAGACTTCCTTTATTAGAGGAATACTACACACAGTGACGATGCATCTCTCTTCTTACGCTGTATACAAGCCAAAGCTTGGGGCAGTTTTCTGAGAGCAGAAGTTAAAACATTTGGGGGATGGGATCCCCAATACTAAATCAGGGTGTTCCATCTGCAGTCCTTCCCTGCCTGAAACCAGCACCTAACTCTAACAGAATTGCCAACTGTGAGCTGAACAACCATAGAATCATTTACATTTGGCAAGTCCAACTGCAACAAGCCCAATGAGCCACATTTACACTAAACAAATGTATGGATAAGCACACGTAGCCCATTACATGTTCAAAAAGAACATGTAAATGGTTTTAAAGGTGCTCTTTTGGGGTTTTGTTCTATGTGAAGCAATCACTTTCTGTGTTTTAGCAGCAAAAGAATGCACAGAACAAAACACAGTAAAAGGCAAATCCTATCATGCCATCATGGCAAGAAGCATTCTTTGGGTAGTATCAAGCATCTGATAGCATTTAACCAATGATTAACATCTTGGAAGTATTATACAATACAGGAATAACTGTCAGTAAAGACATGGAGCTAACACTCCATAAAGCATGTCTGATTTGTTCTGTAAAGCTTGAATACTTTTCAGGAATGTGTTGTTGGGTTTTCTTTTCTAAAGAGAGCAAATACAGCATAGATGTAAGCATCAATTACTCCATCCAAACAGAACAAAAGATTACAAAGGTTACTTTGCACTAGTGAAAACACAACACATACTATGTATGGAGCTGAAGATAAACAGATTTCATTCTGAATATGTAGTATAATATGTCTCCATCATCATTATAGTGACAGAATTTTATCTTTTTGCATGGTCCACCACCACTTAGTGTCACTGGATACTTTTTCAGTCCATTTTATATGTCTGATGTGCCTTCTGGCTATATGTATCAGAAAGAGAGACTTTTGCACTTCGTTGGCCACCCAGACAGCTGCTTATGAAAATGAAAGAGAATTGAAAAAGAAATGTTCAGAATACCAGGAGAGAATTTCTATGAGATGGAGGAGGAGTTAATGACATTGAAATTGAGTCAGTATGGTACCAAAGCTGCTTTGTATTGTTCTTTAAAGTGCTTTAGGGCCTAGGAGGACAATAACACCAGGAAAATAGAAGGCATAATGAAAGAATTACAAAAAATATCACTCTGTCTCACCCTGAATGACATCCTTCTATATCTGTTCTCTTTTTTGCTGCTGATTCATAACATGCACTGAGGAGTAACAAATATACATTTGCTCTGGCTTGGCAGAAAGGACACAGAAAGTGTAGGAAGTCAGAGCTTGCTCCTCATATTTCTGATCTCTTTTCCATGTCTCTGGCTAAATGTTTCCATGGAAGCTTGAAAACTGGCTCAAAATGAATTCATACAGTGAAACAAAAGGTGTTTTCTTTTACATTTTCTATTTTTTATATAGGAAATATAGATTAGGTATTCACCATTTTTACACCACTATTTTTACCCATTGTTTTTCTAAGATACTAGCATTAAAATTATTTACAGTAATTGGAGCATGAAACATGGGCATTTATCCAAGTTAACAACATTTGAAATAGAAAATCATCTAAGTACTTTCTGGTAGAGATGCCAGGAGTATGAAGCTTGTGTAAAATCCCACCTTTCGGTAAGTGATAGCTTTGTCTCATAGAACTCCGAAACAGAACTATTCCCTTAGAAAAAAATCACAGCATCCTCAACTAGATTTCTTTAACACCCACTTTTCTGAAGTTACTTTAAAATTTTGACCCTTTTTTTTCCAAATCAAACCACCTAAAACTCACAGAAACACAGTTGTCTAAAGCTGAGAAAAAACAAGAGAGGGATATAAGAACATCTAATAGTTATCATCTAGGATTATATATGCATTCAGATGTCTGCTTCCCATAATTCAGGTCAGGACAGTAGAACAGACTACTCTGTATCTGCAGAACTTTCACAGTAATAGTTTTGGTCAGCTCTTTCACTTAATGCAGCCCTCCATACCCAAAAGAGTATTCCTACCAACTGTGTTCTAAGATGTGAAATGTAGTCTGTCCTTGCATTATTATTGACTCATTCAAAGCTCACAGGCTGATTGAAAGGGCTGCTGCAGACCCTTACAGAAAGTGCTACCAATGTTTACTACTCTGGGCTCAGCCAAGGAGCATTCCAAGAATTATACCCTCAGAGCCTTGAGACAGCTTGTGGGAGCTCTCTCATTCTGTTGCTGACATTTTGACTGTGTTCTGGAGAACAGGAGTGATCCATTTTCAGGTTCATGGTGTGCAGCAGCAGGGACATTTAAAGCTATACTGCTGCTCTGATTCATCTCAGATGTGTTTAGGGTGACAGCAGATGTATTTTTTAGATTGCCTGATAACATTCACAGATTACTCTAGCCACAGGTCTCCCCATGATCTGAGATCTGTAGCATATCAAGTAGAAAACAATGCAGAGTTTAATGTGATCTAAGCTTATGTAGGTGACAGCAACAGAACTGAGGTGACTGTTCAACAAAATGTCTGCTTAATAAAACAATTAATACCTTTTAATTCTTTTGTGCTGATAACCTCGTGAAATTTCAGGTGTTTCCTATTTAAATGCACCTTTGCCTTTCTCTGTGCAAGATGAGCTAGAGAAATATGTTTTATTTATCAATCGTACTCATTATTCATACTCATATTCATTAGCCAACTGCTGATGATTTACCATGTACTTTTAGCTACATCACCTAGTAAAGAAAACTTCTTCACCAGAATTTATTTTACTATTTCAAATGACATTAAGTAGCTGATATTTCTCATAAAGATGCATTTTCACTTGCTCTTCTTTTCCTCTCCTGCTATTCTCATTACAGTGGGAGTCAATGTGAGGAAAGCATATGGCTTCTTCAGGTAGAACTATGTGGTCATAGCCATACCATAATTTACAGCATTGTTTTCTCAAATCACAAGCCATGTTCCCCTAAAAAAATATAATACACACATACACAGACCACCAGAATGACAGAGAATGAATTGACACAGACACTTTTGATTGCGGACAGTATCTATCCTCCTAAAGAACAAAATAGAATTGGGTTGCAAACACGAGTGAATTACTATGTGTGTGGTGGATAGGATATTGGTAAATTAATATTCCAGAACTCTGAATAGATTTGGAATTGAATTTAGTGAAGAAATTAGTTTAGTTTTATTTTAGCCAAACAGCATTATCCAAACTTAATTACTCTTCCCAAATGCTTGAAGTATTTTCATTTAAAGAAGTGAAAATTCTCTAACAAAACTGGCAATGAATACCAGAACTGAAGTGATACATCTTCTCTATGACATTGATATTTAGATTTAGACAGACATATAGATAAATCACAGCCTGACATCTTATCTTTGAGGGAAGCAGATCTGCTAGAAAAACAACTGTGCACAGCAAATGTAAAACTATACTACCATATATATACCTTAATTTTTTATGAGAAAAATATTAATAATATCTATTATGGTCACAACATAAATGCATATGTAGCGCTGGAATTTATTTTCAGGTATAATGCAATTTCCAGAGATAAAGAGAGCTGAAATTTTTGGTATCCATTTTTCATACCACAGATACAGCTTCACCATATGAATTCTGCCCCTTTGCTCAACTAACAACAAACACAGGATATACTTCATAAGAATCACTAGAGTATCCGGCTTTTCTTTTAATAAAGCAGTTTGGAACATTTATCAAGCAGAAGAATTGTAACAGAATGAAACTTCAACAAAGACAAGGACTATCGGGATGCCAGTAAAACAGCAGCAACAAAGAAGCACTCAACAGTGGTTTTGATATCAATACCTCAAAACTAGGGAGTCTCAAACGCCACTTTTTAGAACTGGGGAGAAGTGCAACTCTTCCACCTCTTTGGCACAGCAATTTCAAAGCACTGTAAGACATCTATCAAAATTTTCCTTCAAAACAAGATCGTTTCATCACGTATCTGGTCTTGGCACTCACCTCGCGTCCAAACCCAGCTGCAACCTTTCAGCTGACACCCGGGGCACGGACAGCTGCTCCCTGTGTTCGGGCCAAGCTGCCAGCTGTGTGACAGAGCCCTGCACCTCTGCAAACAAGAGAAAACCCTCCAGCAAAGCAGCATCCCTGAGTCTGCACCAAGGAAACTTCCCTCTGTTTAGCAGCAAAAGAGTTCATAATAAGTATATACAAAACCATAGTATTTTCCTATTTTTTAGTCACTTATGAGAGCTTTTACTGCTTTGGCCTAAAAGGTCACGGGACCATAAAACAAAAAGGGTTTAAGAGCTAAACAGTCCTTCAAGCCTTTCTGCAAAACCAAGAACACTCCAATTTGGGCAAATTCAAATCTAGAATTGCTGTTCTGACATTTTAAAGGACAGTCATGGAGAAATACAGTGGATAACATGTTTAATTTTTTCATTTTCAGAAGCTGTTTATATGTAAATATATCCAAGCTCTAAGGACACTAGGGAGGGGAAAAAAAAAGGTGTTTGTCAACATTTAGAATATAACTTAAGAAGCTTCAGCTAACTGACTGGTATCAACCATGCCATATCTACTAGAAATATTTTAGATGCCAAGACCATAAACTAGTGATGTACAGGACATAATCTTATTTCTGTTCCAAAGGGACTTGAGTGAAAAAACAATTTTGTAGTAATTTTACTGTCAGCCAGATCTGCAGTCTGATAACTGAAAACCTACAAATAAGTCAGTAGAGCTTTCATTTTTTTGTGAATAAGGTTGAGTTTAACACGTGATACATAGTATAAATAACACTCAGAGTACTAAGTTGCTGAGGATGAAGTGTCTAAGAAATGCAAATGGTTCAAATAATAAAAAATAAAGTTAATATAATTGAAACACATAAAAAACTGCTTTTAATATAAGTGATGGTTTATGACAACTAGATTGAACTGCATGTGGTTTTGATGTATTCTAATCAAAGCCTCCTTTTATTCTTTCACTTTCTGCCCTGAGTGTGTGGAAGTGGCTCAGATACCTAATAATATTAGCCATACTTTCTCACAGACATTAATGCTTGAAACATTTCAAAACAATTTTTTATAAGCCCAGTACCTCAGCAGTCTGAGAAAGACTGAAAAAATGATGGCTGTCTCAAAACAACTGCAGTGTGTGTGGGAGAGGGCAGATCAAGTTCAGCAAAGGTACAATGGTGCTCTGCCCCACACCCCATCCCCTTTGGAGCCTCTAGTGCAGCTGTCAGTCACTGGTACACTGGAAGCAATGTCCCACCCCTACCCTGGAGCCCCAGTATAGCCCCAGAGTGGCTATCAGAGCAGAAGCCCCACCTGGGGGATGATGGCCACAGGAGGCCAGAGCAGATTGAAAACATTGCACAAAGATGCACCTGGTTGTGTCCCCTATTACCAGGACTTTGGAGGAAGCATTTTCCTGATTTTTCCATCATAGCCTGGCCTTTGTATGATTGAACCAGAAAAAGAGCTTCTTGGGACTGGACACTGGTCCATGAGGTGCTCCTAAATCTACTGGGTTTTTGAGAAAGGAATATATCAAGATCTTGGACCCATTAATCCAGAGGACCCTCTGCAGGTTTCCCTTTGCAGGAGTAGGGTTTTGCTGTCCATGGGCTGTCAATTCATGGTGGCAGCATGGACCAGAGGATCCTACTCATCCAATCCAATTTCACTCACACAGCTTTAAGGATGCTGCAAAGCAAGACTCTGTATGGGAAAAGGGTTTGTGGTGAAATCAGCTCGACAAGGAGCAGCAACATTTTAAGATAGCAGACAATAATACTGAGAGGCCCCTTTAAGTTCCTTAAGACAAGGATTTTGGGCACATCACCTCCTTTTGGGGTGGCACAAAGGGAGAGTGTCAGGAAGTGGTATGCTCAGAGAGCATTATAGCCACATTCACAGAGGAGAGCTGTTTCCTCTCCCCCACCCCCCTCAAAAGGGTGTTTTTAAAAGGGGATATTAGGTAGCTAACATTTGCTAGACTAAAAGCAGCAGAAGAAACTAAGAAATGTTACTAAATGAGCAGTAAATTTAAGACATCTTTGACAACAAGTCTTTTGTTCTTCAGGCTGGCCCTCGAAACCAAAAAGATAATCACAGTAGCCTAACAAAAGCCTTTGTATGTGTGTCTTTTCTGTATCACAAAAAATGTCTGCTAGAATGTAGCTGCATAAGGATGTACAGTTGAGACTCTAATAGCAACTTAACCTATATGAGAGTTCTGCTATGCAGAAAGCACACAGAAGCGTTTGCTTGGGTGCACACACTACAGATTCCTCACCTGCAGACAGTAATTGAAACTGATGAAACATCAAAGATTTATAACTACTTGAAACACCACCACTTCTGGCCCAAAGGAAAAAGTTAACCTCAGGCCTTCAACCAAATTAATAATCAGTTCTTATAACTTAAGGTCTTTATTAGGTCTTCAAATTTAGTGTTCTTACTGTACCTCTTACAGTTCTCTCACAAATTTGCTTAAATTGGAAGAATGATTTAATTCCTAACAATAAACTTGGACCAAAATAAAAGAACAACATTGTGCACATTTACAAGTATGCGTCAATACATTAGCAGCAAGGAAACATATTATTATTACAAAATGCATGCCTGAAATTACAAGGCTTCAAAAGCACTTCTATTTCAAATCAGTTTTTAAAGAGTATGATTTGTCTAACGTGTTATTAGGACCTCTTCAGATGAAAGGAGAAAAATGGATTAATAACAAAGAGCACACTGATTGAAATCTAATTTCTATTATCACAGATAAATGATGTTTTTGCATGCAAGCTGAAGCTGTGTATTTTGAGATACACAGTCCCCTAACACAATGTCACTCATTTCTCTGCTCTTACTTAGAGCCATTTCCTGTTGAATTGAAAATAACAGTGCCTCAAGTAACTACACAGTATAAAATCCTTCCAGTTAGAAGCCAACTCTCTAACTAGAGAAAAGAATTAAATCAATCATCCCCAAACAGTGTTTTCAGCTGAAGAAAAATATCCACATAAAACCCCTTTAAAATATGATGTACCTGGACTATTATCAGCAATACTCAGATGATTAATTTTTCACCCCCCAAATCACACAGCAATAAAACTCCTAACAGAATCTCTATTCTATCAAATAATGATATTTTTTTAAAAACACAGAACAAACTAAATCAGGGAGAACTCTAGCAAATAAAAGATATTAAAGCAGTACAAAAACAAAAGAAACTTATCATGAGCTGCCCCAGGTTCACAGATCCCCGATGTACTGTCAAGTCCTCAAAAATCCCATAAGCTGATCCGGAGGGTGGGAGTTTATTCAACCCCAGAAGTGAAGCCCCCTGAGCCAGACAAACCTTTTAAAGGCACCAAGAGCTCAGCCCCAACCCCATCTTCCAGGCCTTCAGGGTTCCTAGGAGTTACTTCTAGCACAGCCCAATTTCTACCTTCCAGGCTTTGTGGCAGACAGCTCCCACGAGAGAACTGTGTTTAATTAGTTTCTAGTGGAAAAGCACTGTTATTCCTACAGGTTATTAGGGAGCCAGTTGGGATGAAAGGATGAGGGCACACATTTTAGTTTGCACTAATCTGCATTTTCTGATGTGTGAAAAAACTCTTGCAAAATGTAGATCAGTTCTTACCAGGACTGACACCACCCTGTGGCTGCCAGAATACCTTTGATTGCTGCATGTGCTGAAAATCAAACACCTGCAGCATGTGTGTTTAGTTATCTTGTTAGCTCCTAGACTGAGGAGGGATGTGTAAATGAATTAGTACTGTGTGCAGCACAGCTTTTGCTAATCTTTCACAACAACAGGGACTAGGAGTCTTCCAAAAGGCAGAGAGAAGAACCAGGCACTGTAAAATTGTAAGTGCAGTAATAGCAGAAAATATAAATGATGGGATGTCACATATAGAAATCAAAGTCTTCCTGATCAGCTACAGCTAATAGCTACACAGTCATTTTAGACCAACTGCAACCTAAATTTTCGTCTAGACAATAAAATGGTACTAAGATATTTCATTTTTTATTTCAAATTGATGGCTTCTATAACAAAATCTAATGAGCATATCAAAGAAAAGAATTCATCTTCCCAACATAATGATGAAAAATGATGTTTCCTTTCCCTAACAATGAAAACCTTGATCTTAAATCCTCTGATCATGATACTGAAAGTATTTATGAATCAGAAAAAAAACAATATCTAGATGTTGATAAAGAGATGCCCAGTGATTTTATTTTTCTATCAGTCTAATCCTGCAGGAAGGTACAGATATCTGTGCCAACTGCTCAGCTAAAACAAGAATTTTGACAGCACACCTTCAACTTTTTTGTCCAGAGGACCCATTTTGCAGCTTCTTGTTGTCAGTCTTTCAGCAGAGAACGCAGTCATGCTGCAGTTTCCATTGCATAGCTTTTATATCCCAGTTTGAGGATCCCCACATCCCTCTTTCCTTCACTTGAAAATTTATTTGCAAAAATACGATCTTATATTAAGTAATTTATTTTTCAGAGTTGTTGGAAAGTTCACCTGAACAAAGGCAAGTTGGCTGGCTGTGTGTCAAGCCTCACATTTAAGTTCTGACTAGTCACTAAATACGGCACGTCACCTCAGCCAGTGACATCTCTTCTACTTGTGGACTGGAGCATTTCTAAAAACAGTGACAGAAATCATACTGAAAACACTGAAAACCAGGATGCTTAAAATCCTCTTTCTGTGCCAGTGCATGACTATTTGGCCGACAGACATTCAGTCTCCCAACACTGGAGCCCATGGATTGTCCCCACAAATGTCTATGCACAGAAAAGACCAAAACAAAGCCTTGAACAAAGCTGAATCAATTAGCCTTTCTAAAGTCAAACAAATAACAGAGATCCAACGTGAACCTCAAAAACTGTGCCTTTAGCAGGCAGGAAATGCTTATGGCAATGAAATCAAACATCAACAGAAGAAAAGTTAGGACTGTTGTTCCACTAGCAATACCAGAAACCATGCTGCTACTGAGCAGGGACATTGCTCTGCACACGTTGCCCTGGGAAAGAACAAACGGCCTTTTTAGCCTCCCTTGCTGTAATAGTACCTTAAATCAGAGAACTTATATTAATATTACTTAGCATCTCCTCCAAACTGAAAATTTTCATCAGAGTTTACACTTCTGTCAGCCACTGGGCAGTTGTGCTTTTGCAGTTCCGACCCGGAAAGGTCACAATACTGCTATTTTGGGGAGAAGTTAAAGAATAAAGGCATTTCTCTGGTGCCAGGTCATTTTGCTGACCAGGTAGGCCCTGTATAATTTTTATTTTAGAGCTTTGCTTTTCTTATTTGATCCTAATCAATTAGGATTGATTTTAACATGTGTCGCTATGAACCTTCCTATGTGAAGCTTATGAATGATTAGTAGAACCTGATGAATATTAATGTAAAGTAAAACAAAGGGATAAAAATATCTTCTGAAAGGTATTACCTCAGACAATCTGCCACTGTACCTTAGCTGATGCTGTGATTAAAAAAACACATTAAGAAACATGTCTAACCAAAGATTTCTTTGCTAAAATCAAACAAAAACCACTACGTAAATTGAAGACATAATCAGTGTTACAGTAAACTTAATACACTTACATGTTGTTCAGAACACCCAAGAGAACCTCAGTCTGTTTTCTTTCTGAATCAATAAATAATCATGATTTCTTGCAATAAAGGAATTCATTTCTGAAAGACAAAAACCAAAATGTGAGGTTAAATTATTCAAAGGTTTTTTAGTAGCCACACTGTGGTAATACATGAAAATACATTACCACAGCTGGGAAATTTACAGGAACATGCTACAATTTCATTAAAAACCTGCATAATTAAATCTTTATTTGTAAGGATAAGCATACTATTAATATTTTATAATACTCAAAATATATTTCATGTATAGATTAGTGTTACTTGAGCTGCAGGGAGTTTAATATTTCTGTTTTAATTTGTACCACCAGGAACAAAGGTTTTATTTTCAGGAAGCAAGTATTCTCAATTTCTACCAAAAATGCCTTTCACAAATAGTCTAAGAGAAAATGGAATAATGTCCAAAAAAATCCTAACATTTTTCTTATGTAAAAAAATATCAGATTTTCCTTGAATATTAATGGGATAAGGATTTGAAGAAAATCCTGCATATTATATCCCACAGTACCTTCCTTTATCCCTTTTCAATATGTATTAATGAGAACACATGAAGGAAAAAAAACATGTAGGCTGAATAATAGACCCTTGCAATAAAATCAATTTAAGAGTGGAATAGGCTGGCAAGAAAATGAAGACTACTCTATACATATATACATGTGTATATATACTCTATATGCAGTTCATTTCTATGGCTCTGATGGAAGTTTAAGAGGGCATAACTTTCCCTCTAGTAGGAAATTAAACTGATTTTAAAAATTTTGCCTCATGCACCTGTAAACAAACCCTAGTTAGCAAATTTTGTTTCTTATCCTAAAATAACAAAACATTAGATTTCCATCAGTGTTGTGAAACTTGCTGTCAACAGGGAATTTCAAGTATTTTTGACAAGTGAATGTATTCCTTTGGATTCCTGAGTATTTTTAACTGAATAACTAAATTATTAGGTTTTTTCCTTACTGTTTGAGACCCCTGTGAACCAGTACTCAGCTGTCCTACAGACGAGGACACTAAGCAATAAGGAAAAAATAACTTAGAAGCTTTTAGTAATTTATAACCTTTCAAGACTGAGAGAAAACATTACTGAGGGTAAGCTGCAGTGAGAGAATATGTAAGGTTATGTCTAATAAGTCCACTCACCATCTAAAGCTTCATCAATTTCTTACAAAGAAATAAGCAATGGCATGCAGGTGCTCATGGAATGAGTGCTGGTAGCATGATACAGCTTTCCAGTTTTGTCAGCCTTCCATGGAACAGTGATTCTGACATCCTGCATCTATCTAGCCATAAAGAAATACAGACTGGCTACAAGCAACTTGACTGAATGGAAGTTGTCCCTGCCCACAACAGAGGGGTTGAACCAGATGACCTTTAAAAGGGCTCTTCCAACTCAACCTGTTCTGGGATTCTTTTATTCCAGTAGCCCCTTGCCTGGTTCGATGACTTCCAGTTGTTCAAAAGTCACGTATGGGTTCACAGAGAGTAAACAAATGCATGAAACATTGTAAAACGATCTTTACATGTAAACTTAGGTATCTGTAGCCTTTCCCTCACCAAAATACGTCTCTTAAAAGAAAAAAAAATTCCAAATATTCATTCATGTGCAGCGCATCTGCTTTGACTCTCATAGAAATGTTTCCACAGGACCAGCTAAAAGATAACTTATTCCTGCCTCAGAATGCAGCAGTTCAATGCAGCCTCTCTGCCTTGGATAATGTAGTGAAGCTTTTTTTCACACCCATGTGTGTGGCCACATAGTATTAAGACTGACACCTAAGAGTATAAGTGTGATTAGGGCCTGCAGTGACCACACAGAAATATCTAGCCCCTGGTACCATCTGCTTTTTGTGAATATACAGTGTTACGGAAGCAAAGATCATTAGAATAAAAATATTAGAAATTTGAGGGAGAAACAAATGAAATGAAAATAGAGAAATGTAAAATTTGGCGAAAAAAATCCATTTACTGACATTTAAGAAGTCATTGGTATGGCACATTATAGACGATAATTTGGGGAAGAGGAAGTGTATAATGATTTTATGAAGAAGCAAAAATATGAAGTCCTCTAAAATAGTCTGTCTCACCGTCCATTCTCAAATAATGACCAAAACTATTACTATTGAACATGAAAAGCTGAAACCAATTATCTTTTCATGAAAAAAGCATTTTCTGTTTTAATAAGACTACTGAAAGTTTAACACTGAGTTTAAGGGAAAAAAAAGTAGTAACAGAAGAAAGTGAATTAAGGTGAGATACTCTAAATATGAAACCAAATTTAATCAGCATGATGCAATATTGATGTCATCATAAAATTTTACACAAACATTAGTCAAGGGTGTTATAATTAGTGTTGTTTACACCACAGAGGGTCTTGAGCTTAAAACACTGTAGCTAAGAGAATGATAATGATTAAGCATGGCAAGTTGAAAGACAACAAAATGTGTAACATGTTTTCAACATCCACACCCCCAGAGCAATGTCACTTTTATTTATTAATATTCTCTGAATGCAGGACTTCAGAAGAATTCAACTAATCAACTAGCACATACACTAATTTACTGAAATAGAATCAAGGTTGTTCAGGCAGCCTTCTGCCTACTTGCCCTCTAGTTACTTTGAGAAAGTATTAGCAGAGAACATCCATGACAGTATTTTTCCATTGTTCTGTTATCCTTAATATTGTATTCCCAGTGTTTAAAACTAGAAAATAAAAAACACAACTTCTTGTCTCACCTCCAGTGAGAATGAAAACAACTGCTCTCACTCTTCAGTGTAAAAACCCACACTACAAACCTTTGGGAGTTTCACCGGCTTTTTTTTCCTACTATCACAATTTTTGTATTTATCAAAACTTCTCCAGCACCCAGATGTAAACAAAATGCTTCACCCACAGTTAAGTGGAAATATTACTATGTCACACATAGGTTTCTATTGCATTTGTACCTTTTTTTTTTATTTTAACTTGCCACTTCAGCAGCAGGGTAATGTGTTAAATATACTTTATAGTCCCCTAAAAGCCCCAGCTAGGTGCAATGCTGGCTCTTTTCAAGTTGTCTGTCCTGCAAGTTCTCCAACACTAACAGTTTCTAGTTACTCAACTACTTCCAGGATATCACGATACAATAAATCAACAACTTATATTTATCTGTATTAACTCAGTTTCAATTATTCTTGCCTGTATTTTAATTTATTATTAAAAAAAGGCTTGTAATTAACCCTTTTTGTGATGACTCACTGTATAACTATTCATCTTCCCTTTATAAAGTCTTATAACCATTTCTGTAGTTATAATTCACATTTTGACCCAGCCTTTCCAAATTTGTCCTTATCCAGCCATTTCTTCTCCACATAACCACATCTCTATGTTGCTTTTCTACCATACTTTTGTGGTTTGGTTTTGGTTTTTGAGAGGAGGTTTGCCACAAAGGCAACCCATAGCACTACCATGCAAAGTAAATGAAAATTTTCTAGATGACAGAAAGAGCAGCAGAGTTGACACAAGGCCAGCCAATTAGCCCACAACAAAATGTGTTCAGCACTAGTCAGTCCCTTTAAATTAACTTAGAGGAGCATAAGGTAATAGTGTAGAGGGGACTAAAACAATGCTTATAATGAGCAAAATGGGGAAAAAACGTAGCAACACAGCTTTTTCTGCTGTAAAGGAAAAAAAAAAAAGACTGAACTGCACCTAATTTCAGTAGTATTGGGCAAACAGAAGGGCCAATTAAGGACTTTGCTTCAGGTTCAATTTTCGTACTAAAAATGGGTTAGCATACCTGAAGCTTATGTAACATCGCTCTTACATTTCAAATTATTTCTTTCCCTTAAAAACATTAGAACGCAAATACAGCAGTGTCATGGGCAACTACTCAATCAAAATCCCTCTGAGAATTCAGAGCTCAACTGTCTAAGAGCCAACACAAGTGCAGTACAAAATAATTCAAGTTAGTGCTGGTGTTATTAAAACAGCAATTTCAGAAGTTACACAGCTACACTGAATTAACTGCAAGAGCTCAGGTTTTGGTCAGTACTCCTACTGCAGATGAATGTAACTGCTACAGGAAAGCTTGGGTAGTTTTATGCTTTATCCACAAGGAAAGGTGATAGCTTCAAACTATCTTTCTAAGACACTGGTTCCATACAGAGCCATTAAGGCACAGTAGTGTCTACAATTCACAAGCTCCTCTCCTGACAGCTTTGTTTGTTTGTTTTACAGCTGCGGCACAAGGAACAATCAGTGAAAGCTGCTCACAGGAAGTGAATTGAGTAGCACTTGAGCTTCCTGGAGTCACACAGAGCTTGTTAGAAATTAGTCCATTTATTGCACAAAGTGCTGTCTGTGGCTGCAGGAACCTTCAAGACATCAGGTGGTGTTGCTTTGGGGTTAACAGTTAGACTACATCTCACAACTAAATTACAAAGGCTTTGGAATTTTTCTTTTGCAACACCACTAGACTCTTTCCTAGTACACCCTCCTGCCCTCTTTCCTTAACCTTAATAAATGCATTAAACAATTCCAAGACTTGCCCAGACAAGACACTATTGTAACCAACCTATTTTCACAATCTATTAACATTATAAAAAAAATGTATAATCTTTTCAGAAGCCAGAATAGGGCTGTTGCCTCCCACGAAGAGAGAAGAAATAAATATGTTTTAGGCATTAGATTAGCTAGTGTTTCCTCTGTTTTAGCCAAATGCTTTACAATATTTTTTTGAACATTATTCCTGTATTTCCCATATAGTTCAGGACCAAATCTTTGGAGGAAAAAGGAAGACACAGAACACAAATTGTACTTCATTTCTGGCAGTCCGTGTGTTACTGGGGCGGAAAAAAAATAGAGAATCAAGCAGGGTATTTGTGAATCCTGGTCACTCACAGAACTGAGCTGATTGAAATGAATGGATTTTAAGGTATCCTGATAAGGGACACTCAAAATTTACGGGTTAATGCATTCAAGATTCACTTCATTTCCCTCATGAACTTTGCCATGTTACTTCATCTTCAAATTTAGCAAAAGGGAAGTGAAAGTTTCTTGAGATTACTGATGGAACATAGGTACATGGCTCAGAAAAACAAGGTCAGTGCCTAAGTTTAAACAGGCTTTACTAGCTTTCAGGCCTGAAATTGAAGCTCTGCATGTAAAGAAACTAAAGTCAGTCTGGTTGTTGTATTTCTACACTCTCAAAAGCAAGCAGAAAGGGGACCATATCAATTAAAATAGAACTGAGACAACAATTTATGTTACATTTCATTTCTAAGACTGTCTCATAATTAAAATGCAAGATATTACTTAACCTTCTTTATTGTGTTTATAAACATGCAATCCAGTTCTTGGAAATTTCTTAGCATTTTTGTGAATGTAGCAAAGTGCTTCTTTTCCAACAGGTGTTCAAACATGGATTGCCTGCTTAAAATCTAAACACTTGCATGAAACTACAATCACCAAAACAGTAGGCAACCTAAGAGCAGTCCAGACAATGCCATGGGAACCCAATGTCATTCATGTAAATTTGATGGAGTATTTAAAAAAACAGAAACATAATGCAAAAACTGCAATAAAGTAATAATGAACCGTCAGTCATAATAAAAGCAGAAATCATAAGTGAGACAGCAGGCGACAACACTGACTTTTTACCAGACCTGATGGGGTGGTGACTACGTGACTACTGTTAAACTCATGGATAAGAAAAATACAGAATATTGTCAAAAGTTCCTGCCAATTGCCGAGACAGATACTTCTCAATATGATATCTAAAAGGCTATAACATACATGAAAACAATTAGCAAACAGTAATTAAGTTCTATTATACAATATTTGCAACCATATGACTTATTTTTACTCATGCCTGTACATATGAAAATTTTTGTCATAACAGAACATAGACATTTGCTAAAGTTAAAATTTATCCTAAGATATAGTTGAAATTTTGCTTATCATCACCACTTTTAAACAGAACTAAAACCTTAATGTTTTATTCAGAATAGAAATAGTCTTATGAATAGGCATAAGAGCGTTCTGTATCAGTTATATAAAAAGAACCAGAGGAAAAACACTGTTGTACTGAAATAGGTGGCTTCCCAAAGAGGAGAGGGATTACATATGAAAATTTTCATATTTATTTTCAGATGTTGATTTGCCCTCATTTAAATATTCCCTTAATCTTTTTATTTAAATTGGTATTGGTCAAATTATACCTCATTTTTGAGGGTGTTTTAGATCAGGAAAGATGCTAGTCACTATGAATAAATCCAATCCAATATTGAAGTAAATTAAAAATCACATGGAAAATATAAAGAATTCAAGTGACACCAACCCACTTCCTTTAATACATAATTCAAAATTTTCAGTGACATTGACTAGTTGTATAACCTTTCAATAGAAAAATAAAACTACAGAGCTAATTGAAACTAATCAAAATTTAACATGTGTTAGCTATGAGCTTGAAAGTATTTGTGAATTGTCTATAGATGAACTTTAAGAACATGAAAAAAATAATGTTAACAATATTACTATTAAGTAATTATCAACTTGGTAATCAAAAATGAGTTCACTTTTTTTTACCTACATATTAAAAAAGACTTAATTATTCATCTGTAGATTCAGAAAACTACACTGCTGTATTTACAGCAGATTCATTACAAAGCACTGCATAAAACCTTGTAGAATCCTGCCTAATCCAGTTCAACAGCCAAACAAATAAAGCAAATAAACTAACACTCATCACCATACTTTTGTACTAATCTTTTAATTTAGAATTTAAACAAGAACCAGTGTCTTGCTAACTGAAGTCACAAGAGCTGGAGAGCACACTACACTCTAAATCTCTGAAAAAGAGTCTGTAAGAAAAGTTTGAAAGATGATCAGAAGAAAGGAAAATTAATGCAAGCTAGAGGTCATTCCAAGTGCTGAAAGAAGCAGGAGAGAAGGCGTAGAGCAGAAAGCAAAAGAAATAAAGGAAGGACATTATGTGCAGAATTGAATGAATATTGCTTTTTAAACCCAGTAAGCAGCTGAACACACACAACTGCCTGCTCACTTTTTGCCCTGCTGTGTGAGAGAGAATTGCAATGCTAAAACTGTCAAAAGTCATGTGTTGGAATAGTTCAATATGAAAAAAAATAAAAAAGGTAGATGCCTTTTCCAGCTCCTACAAAAATAAATTAAAAAAAAAAAACAAAACAAGAAAAACAAATGATTAAAAAATCTAACTAAACTCATTGCCCACCACCAGCTGACCAGTGCTCAGCCAGTCCCTAAGCAAGAGCAGTGCCTGCAGATTTTCTCCCCCTCACTGTTTCATTGCTGAGCATGACACATTGTGGTCTGTAACATCCCACTGGATGGTTGGGCTCAGCTGTGCTGGCTGTGTCCCCTCCCAGCTCCTTGTGCAGCCCCAGCCTGCTCACTGCTGGGCAGTGGGGGATGAAGAGCAAGTCTTGACTTTGTGTAAGCACTGCTCAGCAATAACAGAAACATTCCCGTGTTATCAACACTGTTGTGTTTTCAGCACAAATCCACACAAGCTACGCCGAAGAAAATTAATGCTATTCCATCCAGATTGGGTACAAAAGCTTCAGAGGGTAAGACCTAAAAGACCTCAGCACTGAAACAAAAAGTTAAGAATTGCAAAGGACTCTGAAGGTGAACTTCAGGTTGTATGAGGCTAGAGATCAGAGGGGATTCGAGACAGATGTGTGAGGTGAATTTAGTAAAACAATAAGGGAAGTGATTCCAGTATATACCCTGGAGAGATCTACTAGTTATGAAGGGAATTAGCTGGCAATACACTAGGAGAATATCAATTAATATCATTATTTTTATAGAATGCAGCCAATATGTCTGGAAGATGTCTTGCTGTTTGTTTTGATTTCTGTCCATAATTCTTGCACATCAAACAAAGATTTTTGCAAATCTTTCAGATTCACTTGGAAGTGCTCCCACCCTTCTCTCCTTCTCTGCTACTAAGGCATAATGGCCATTCTCTTGTTGTATTATTTTTCTGAGTCATGATCTCATGCTGAATAACATAGTCCATTACCCCATCCACTTAAGATGTTAAAGTAGTTTTAAGAATATAACTATGTAAAATTATAGAGAATTCTATATAAGATGACATTTTCCCAGGTTTGAAATCTCATTCTATTTGAAGTAGATTGCTCTTGGTGCAGGGAAGTGTAGGCCTTTCGTACAAGGTCTACTTACAGATATACTCAATTCTTTTCTGCATTATACTTTCCAAGTAACTTATCATGTCAATGTAATTTAATAACCATTACTTCATGTATTTGTCCTCCATTGCTAATATCAACAAATCCTGGTCACCTTTCTCTTTTCTGCTTAAACATTCCTATGAAAATATTTATTAACTCTAGTCTCACAACTAGGTTTATGAATTTTCAGGCCAGCTTTCCCAGACACAGAAAACACCTGAAGGTAAGGATGAGAGATAAAAAGGTTATGCTTTTAGTAAGGGAGAATTTTTCTCCTGGTTCTCAGTTCCCAGGCAACATTCATCTCAAGATGAGACATTGAAGTGATAGAAACACAAGCCCAGAAAACTATTTCACATCAATACCCAAGACTCTCTTACATTCTATTTTCCTCTGTCCTTTGAAGGAGCTATGAAAAACTTTCAGACAAATAAGACACTTTTAAAATACTTATAATAGGTGTATTTTAAAAGGGGAAAATGAGATATAGATTCCAGGATTATAATGATGATGATGATTAAATGAAATATCAAGTCAAATGAATGATTCAAATAATGCTGATCACTAAAGCAGGAAAATAGGAATGAACTGGTATTTTTTAATAACTGATTTAAAATAAAAGAAACACTTAAATCAGAAGTTTTTATGCTTATTAGTGTTAATTGATTTCTTATGGTAGGTGAAGAAGGTAACCCTGAAAATTTAATAAGTTTGACATACTGAAAATTAAAGGAAAAAATAGATCAGTGAAACAGAGCTCTGATCTCCTCACACCCACTGCATTCTATCCTGAATATCTGAAAGGTGAGAGAAAACTTAAGAATACTTTAAGGAAGTAATTGTATTTCCTCAACATGTATCAGTTTCTCTACCCTTTTTCCCTCTTACTGCCTCAAGGGGACAGACTGGAGCAACACAAGTAAAAGTAATAGGAATTTCCAGCATATTTTGAGACTGTAAATTAGTGTCAGTTAGGTTTTCCCAGGAGCCAGGCATTGAACCAGTTCAGGTTTCAATGTTGCTTTCTTACAACAATGGCTGTTATGATGACAGTAGCAAATGTCAGGCCATGAATCTGCTAACAATGCACTAATTGTAGCACAAGGACTCAGACAGACAAATGTTCTAAACTCTGCACAGCTTCAAGGTTATGATACACTGGTAATTCTCAGTGCCAGCACTGCAAGGGTATGAATTGTCTATTCTTAGGAATATTTTTACAGTGACTAACCTGTATTCCTGACAGTAGCAACCCACAAAAGAAAACTGATTTCCTAAGCCTTGCTCAAACTCCTTGAGTGAAGTAATCAGTAAGAAGACCTTGATCAGGAGCACCCTGTTTCAAAGGTCAGGTACCATGGCACAGCACAAAGACTCTAAACACATAGGCGACTAACTTCCCCTGCACACTAAGCTCCAAACGTGCAGTAACCAGTTGATAAGAACAACATGGCCAATCCCAACACTTTCATGCCCTAACTCATCCTTGGAGCTAGTCTTTTAAAAGCTTACCCAGAAGACCAATGCTCTGCTCTGGTCTCTACCTGATCATTACAAAAGCACTCTCTGTTCCAGTATGAAACCTGAAGGTTTAGGTACTGAGAATATCCAGAAAGATGTGCATGGCTGACAGGTGCTGTGTGGTCCCAAGCAGGACCAAGCTGCACTCTTGCCCCATCAGGATGCTGTAAGTCACGTTCTTACAAACTTTGCTGGGGCATAGCTGCAAACCCAACTGAGATCAAACCATCAGCTCCTGAGTCTCTGGTTTGGAAAGGCTAGTCTTTTGCTTAATTCTCCATATTTATGTTTGATTCCAGCTTTGCATATATTTTACTGCCATCTCATTCTGTTAGTTTCCTATATCCATATTTATACAATTATATTTACTTATTTTTGTAGATTATAGATAGAATATATTATTCACACAGAAAAAATACATTACATATCAAATACCTCAAATTTCAGCATTTTTAATTTCTAAATTCTCACGTTACTCTAAATTTTTACAATACTGGAGTCATCTGATCTGAGTACATAACAGGGTACCTTCGTGGTCAGATTATTGCTAAGAATACTTTGTCACAGAATGTATTTCTGTTGAAGGAAAATGCAAAAGTTCAGGATGCCATTTATTCCTTCAAAGGCAAAACTTTTACAGCTACATACTCAGACCTGAAAGCAGTGAAGTATGAAACAAACTCTTTCCTAAAGACGTAGAACTTGCACCTTCAGGCAAGCACACAGAAAACTGATGAATGCTTACTCAAACTAGCAAAAACTACACTGAGCAGTCATTTTAATATAGCAGTGATCAGAGGAGCCTAACTTCCTTTTCTCCTCCTGCCTGACACGTGGCTTATTTCTGCAATAGAAAGCATAAAACACTGAGAAGAAAACACTCTCCACAACAGCCTGTGGGAGATGGCCACTAGATGCTTTGGAAGCAAGTAAGAGCCAAATAATGTGCTTTCAGTAGAATGTGTTTATTTCCTCACACAAAGAATCATGATATGAAGAGAGATCATAAACGTCTAAAAATAGGTCTTTGTAAAGTTATAATAGACGCTTGTGGCAAGTATCAAAGAATTTAACAAGAGACCAAAAACTTCAAGTTTCAAGACTGACCTAGTATTTAATTTTTAAGGGCAAGGCAGACAGCTAAGTTCTCTGGGAAAGGGCACATCATTAACAGCCGTTGTTCAGAACCTTTACCTGACACTTTTCAAAGCTCTGATGGGTGCTGTACTGAATAAATGACCAGGCAATATTCTGAATAATCAATTTGGGGCAGCAAAAATATGCATTAGTCAAAATAAAAAGTTTTTGTGATTTGCAACATAAATATTAAAAATAACTGCAGTTTTATATCAGAGCACCTCATTTGCCAGGATTTCAATTGAAATCATCATAATAAACTCCTTAAGCAGAATCCAAACAAAACCACCAAAGAGAAAAAATATTCCACATTCTCTTTAGTCAACACAACTGGGCACAGAAACAAATGGAGATGTTTCATTTTGGGAAGGATTCTTTACATGATGCAGCAAAGCATGTGAAAAAATGGATGGGCTGGATGGCACAGCAGGGAGGTTATTACTCCTGCAAATTTACTGAACTTTTCCAGTATTCAGAGACCCCACACATAAGATGACTTACACTGCTGGCCTGAGTACTGCAGCAACAGGTAATTCATTACAGAAGATTAGGACATAGATCCACAAGGTCAACTGACTAATTCAAGTTCTGTGCTTCTATTTTATTTTTGGTCAATGTTGTCTCTAAGAATATATTTTCTTGTCTGTTGACCAGTGCAGTGTTAGGATAAATATGAAAGTTATGAGAAATTTCAATGTCCTGCAATGTAATAACTCTCAACATTGCTAAGATTGTTCTTGACTCTGCCTAAATTCATCATTTTTTAATTTATTTCCACAAAATACATCAACTGTGATTTTACTGGAAGCTAGTAACACTAGCCTGTTTGAAGGTCAGGAAAAGATTCCTTCAGTTTAATTTTATATGTCCTAGAAACAGTTTCTTAGCCAGCTACAATGCTGATGGAAATTGGCAATTTTCAGAAAGATGAATTTTCACTTCTGCAGCTCTCTGTGAAACACCTCTTAATGTAAAGATTAATTAGAGCAGAAATAGCTCAGCCTATACCATTTTTCTCCTGTCAAAACTATTTTGCCAGAGAATTTGAAAGAATTCCCCCCAAAATGCATACAACTCAGAATTAACATAGTGATATGGGAACAGTATATTTTATTAAGAACATTTCTGAACATTCCACATCTCTAAGGGAATCCATAGAAAGGATTTCAAGGGAAAAAAACTGAGGGTTTCTCAGAAAGTAAAAAGAGGGGAAAAGGCACAACATGAGAAGCAGGAGAGGAAATGTTTCCAGGATGTTGGTAAATTTTGATGCTTTGAAGATGTCTTGAACGATGAAGACATGGTATGTGGCATACAGAGAGTCAGAGAGGTAAATATCTGGCTGAGAGTCAGTTTGCTCTTGGGTCAGCAAAGAAGAGCAGACAATCACTGCTGACAACAGACTCTTAATACAAAAACAGAGAAAGACTCTACGTAATCTGGACCATGGAGTTTGTCATACAATGCAAAAGAAGCTTAATCCAAGAAAGAGAGCAGCAGCTGCTGAAAGTTGTTCTATTTCTTATGTACTGAAGAGTAATTATGTCACCTCCACATTGTACACAAAATCTAATCTCTACTGTCTAAACACTTATTTTCCATTCCACAGCAAAGGTCCACACTATACAATTCAAGGCAATAAATATGCAGAGGAAGAGTTTCTACTTATTTTCCTATAATTAACAATTTTATTTTTTTTTTTTTAAACCTTAGAGGTTAAGTAAAAATTGCTCATGAAATTACAGAGCAGAAGCTGCTCAAAATCTATGACAGTTTCTGAATAGAGGAGAAAAAGCAGTTGAAGAAAGAAGCAAACAGCATGCTGTATATCCTGTCTGTGGAACACAGTAACAGAGTTATTATTCACCAAAGAAGTACATTTATTTAAAAGTTACAGTTGTGTCACTGAACTGCATTTTCACTCACTTGATATAAGCAGCTCAGCAGATCTACTCTGCATCTTTCCTGCATCCTAGATAATTACAACAGTGCAGTTGAAGAAAAAAACTCCATTTTTAGCCATTTTTCAGTGCAGTTTTAAGACAGGCTGAGTTGTTTCACTAACATGTCCATGGCTGTATAACCCCAAGTCATACCACAGGTATGGAGGAGGGAAATAAACTCTAGCAGAGGCTGTCACTCAAGCACAGCCAATTTCCTTAAGTGAGGGTAGACAACTGATGTGTACATTTGAGGTAGATGGCACAACATCAGCCTACTGAAAATGGAACACTAACAGTATCCAACAATATACCATTAGCAATTCAGTATCAATGCAGGAAAATAATGAGTAATTCTGTTCAAAGACTGGATTTTTAATTACAGACACTGGTTAAAGGTGAGATACTATGGCAAATCACAGTGCATAATGATTAAAATGCTAGTCTGATATTTCAAAATGCTTTATTCTTGGCTCTAGTATGCATTCACCATGCACAGTAATTCTCTGTCCTCAAAAGTTAAAGAGAACACTAGAAAGTTTTGGGGTTTTTTAGCACCCAAGGGAATTCAATGGCTTTTAATGCAAAATATTCTAAAGTCATATAAACACATTATGAAATTTAAAATGGGGAAAAAGAAAAATAAACAGAAACTTCATTTTGATGCTTCTAAAACTATTTCCATAGAAAAATTTAACAAAATTGATTCAATTTTATTCGAATGTCACTTTGTATTTCAAGAGAAAATTGTTCTGCCAAGGGAATGTACGAATAAAGAGAAAGGTTTGATTTGGGAAGGACGAAAACAAAAAGCAAAACAAACAAACACCTTCCTTCGTGAGTTGTTCAACTGATGTTACCCCAGTTTGACTGACTATAAAACTCTTTGTATTACATGAATTACATGCAGGACATGAATAAAATTAAATACTTCTCCTGAAGACTCTCTGAAGCAATGCAGCAGCCTGCTGAACTCAAAAAATATCTTTTGCTAAGTTCCATCAAATGGGCTGAAGTATTGAAGGAGGTGGCTGGAAGTGAACGTCTTTAAGGAGCAGGCAATCAAACTGTCCCTGAAATCACAGCAGCTAAAAGAATTTTATCTAAAAGGATGCACCACTTTATCATTACCCACACCACAGCACATTCCACAATATATTGGAGCAAACTTGAAACACATAGTACGAACTGGCAAAAAAGTCAGCTATGAGGACAAAAGCATAAAAGACCAAATTCAAACGCAGTGCTGTCTGTAATAATGTCTTGGTCATTTTGACAACTGACATTCCTTAGTGGGAAACTAAATAATACTGTACCAATGGTGAGTTTAGTTCAGTTTTGCAAAAACGTGTCCATCCCCATGCTATGATTTCTGGAACAGAACAGGGACAAAAAATACAGCAGAATACAATGCACAACTCGGATTTTCATCATGTTTTTCTGTAAAAAACATTTGATAAAGTTCCAGTGAAAACAAAATAGAGTTTTGTGATATCCCTTGCATGAATACAGTGATTTCTTGGGGGTACAGGCCTCAGTTTAATAAACCAATATGCATTTCAGTACAGTGTAGAATATCTCACAGATAATGCTTCAGATATAATTTCTTAACAGTTCAGGAGGAGAGGATAGATGTTGTTTTTCAATGCAGTTAGAGGAAGAGTTTTATTGTTGCTATGGTAACAAATATATCTTTTTTGCTTTCTTTTGTCATACCACACAATTGACAGGCTTTAAGCATTCAGACTGGACAACCAACCTTCCTCTCATCTGCATCAAAAATTTGCCATAAAGAAGGGGAGAAAAAAGGGCTGCAATCACATCCAAATAAATTTGCTTGAAACTATGTAGATTTTAAGCTTTCACAGGGCAAACCACAGTATCTGATTGGATCACAGAAGGATGTGTTTCTGCAGTCTTGAGTAAATAAAAATTGTGACCCAAAAAGTCTCTAAAGAAAAATTTCCTTACCCTAAGAAAAAAAAAGTAGCACATGGTGGGATTTCCAGTGGAGAGAAGGGTGAGATATTTTCTGTGTTGTCCTTTTTTATCTTCCATTCTGAGATCTCCCATGAAATCTGAGATGAGGCAAACTGCCAAGTCTGGCAGGAAGCCTTATGACTCTACTGAGAAGCTGTGTGTCCCCAAAGAACTGGGGGACAAAACAACTCAAAATATAGTTATAAGAGAACTTTTACACAAAAGCTGATTTTTTGACTTTTAATTACTGAAAAAAACACATCATTTTCTCTCTCAGTACAGCGAAAGATAAGAATAAACAGAAGCAAGTCCAGTGAAGAGCCACTGAGATGGTCAGGGTTAGATTCACTCGTCCTGTGAGAAGAAAGTGAGAGAGCTGGGGTGGTTCAGAATAAATAACACGGGGGCTGGGAGGTGGCAGGGGCAGTTTCTACAGGATAGTGGTGTAAGGGAGGAAGTGGAGAAAGAACACACAAGTTGAAACAAGAGAGGTTCTGACTTCTCTGTCATGAGATTAATCAAGCATTAAATGAGGCTGCTCACAGAAACTGCAGTCTTGGTGTCCCTGGAGATTTTCAAGACTCATCTGGGTAAGGCCAGGAGCAGTCTGACCCCAAGCTGTCCTGGCTGTGAGCAGGAAGCTCAAACAACCTCAACTACCCTATAATGCTTTATACATATGGAAAATTTCTGTATTAAATATTTTATATTAATATGTGTGTATTGTAAGTTATACAAATCCATTCCCTTAATAGTTTAGCTGAAGCAGTTTAAGCGCTTTTAATGTCCCTTTTCTGTGATCAGAAATAGGCAGATCTTAAGCTAGGATGAAGGATTCTTTTTGGAGAAAGATTCCTTAGTTTTTGGAAACAGATTCATTACTTACAGATTTCTTTCTCTTATCTCTTAAAGAGTTCTGCTCTAAAACTTCATCCAGTTACAACTGCATTACACATGCTTAGTGTGTGTGTGAGACCACATTCTATTTTGGACTTTAAGACCTCGTAGTTTTGTCTAGGTGCAAGCAACTTACACCAACAAGCCAATGTGATTTGTTTTCCTAAAAAAACCTCTTTCACTTTGATAATAGCATAATATCAATAATTCTTTGTAGTAGATTCTACTAATTCTTTCAAGCCTATCTTTTTTCAGACAAGTTGGAATCTTCCCACAAAGTAGTAGTCCTACTTCAGTTGATTTAAGACATTTCTGAAAAAACTTTTTTTTTCAACTTTGTAGTTTGTGGTAATAATTAGAATATCCTGTGTATTACACTGATGTCTTCTCTTAATGAGTTCTGCTACATTATCTTCTGAATACTTCTTAAACATTGCCTTAAATGAAAATTTAAGCTGCTGGCAAAAGACTGAAATCTTGTTACTGAAGGACTCTCATCTGCATTGCAAATTAGCAGCTAAGAACATGTCTACTTGGAAATTATGCAGCATAGGTATGGAAATCTCACAAGATCTAGGATAAGGTTATTCTCCCATAAAATCCATGAACCTGAGACGTAAGCATAGCTTTATTCCACAATAATATTCTCATTACTTTCACAGGCTTACTAAATATTATATGACATTAAAAGAATATATTTCAAGGCCCAAGTCTCATTTCATTTTTGAAATTACGTTCATGGTGCTTTATAACTGCAAATTAAATAAGATTTCAGTGATAAAATGTGCCTATGTATCCAGGACCTATTAGAATTCACATGCAGAAATACAGGACCAAGCTCAGAAACCACCTTGGTTACATCACAGGTAATCTCAATTGTTTCTTTTTCCAGACAAAAAAAAAAAAAACCTATAATAGCTTCTTTGAATCAGATTCAAACACCTATTTTTGAATTAAGAATACATTTTTAAAAATATGTTTAAAATTGACTATAACTGCTTTTGTTAAACTCTGTTCTCGACAAAAGAAAAATCAATCATATATTTAGATAAAAATTGGCCTGAACACACTTCATTACTGTAAAACAAACAACTTAAAAAAATCCTAGGAAGAAAAGCTTTATTGCCCTACACTTGCTGCTTGCTAAACTGTCTAAACAAAGTTATTGTTTTGTTCTAGCTACTGAAATTAGCTTGGCACTTCCGCTGCAGTTTCTGTTGCGTTGGAGTAATCAGTCTAGATGACAGCTCTGCCATTGGTAGGGTGGACAAGTAATGATGACAAACAACTATATTTTCCACTACCATGTAGGATTCACAGGATACAACATGATCATATCTTGTATTGGCTGTATGGAACAAATGTTATCAAGCCAAACCAGCCCCCTCCTTGGATATTTGCTTTTTTCACCTCCTCACAGCAGTAATGGCTGAACAGAACAATAAGGTTGCCAGCATCTCTCCATACAATTTTTGGGTTTCTTATTTGTTAAAGAAGACTGGAGCTTCAAATGTGACAAAATAAATCAGTTTGCTGGCTGAAATTCAGACCTCATTCAGGTGGCAACAGACTCAATAAAACCACTCAAATTCAGAAATGTGGTGTTTTCCTTAGAAGACTGCATTAAGTAAACAGAAAAAGCAGGTCCTTGCTCTCCTGCTGAGGTTTCTTCACTTCACATCATTATAACACATCAATAAACCTGTCTGAGCACCTGCCTGTTGTTATTGGCTATAAATCCCACAGTATTACCAACCACTCCAATTTCATTTTAGAAAACGTCTGTTACTGATTTAATGCTCTGTGCTTCAAAGAGCTGCATCTTCAGTGGAAGGTGTATGGAAACAGTAAGGTTAACAAACCAGGTCCTGAAAAGGATTAGAGACAGTTGTCATCCCTAAAGTGTTACTTTACATTCAGTAATGTTACTGATATCCACAAAACATAACAATTGTTGTAACTGGGAAAACGGAATCAGTGAGTCTTCTTCCCATGCAAAGTCTGGAGACCTCAGAGCGAACAGCACTAGTAAAGAAAGAAGAATTTCTACTGTGCCGTGTTATATTATATATTTTTAATTTTTTTTTTTATTTCTAGCCTCATTTTCTTTCATATACGCATGGTGAGGCCACATTTGCAACTTTGGTAAAGAACAATCTATGTGCAATCTCTTCCTTAAGAACACGCTTGAAAGCTATTCCGAGGTCATCTCTCAACCAACGCTTTGATAAATTTAGCAGACTGAATTTCTCAAGTCTTTCACTGGTAATGGTTCCCAGATCACAGGCCTTTCTTGAAACTCTTCTCTGAATTCATCTCAGCAATTTACATTCACATAACAGGACAGCCAATTTGGACATTAATATATAGAGCAGTTACACTGATGTAGAGAAAAACAGTACCACCTTTCACGATCTTGCTTGATGTTTGCCTTCTAACTCAAAAACGTTTTTGGAAAGAGGGTATTTAAATGGTCCTGAGAAACCAGCACAAGATCACATGAAGTAAAACATGAGGCAAACAACTTTTAACTACTTAAATATTTCTAGCAAAAATCAAGAATTCAGACATTACCATGTTTTATATTTTATGCTTCATCTAATGCTGGAACATACAAAACTTATTTAACTGTTCACTGCAGCACTTTGTGACTATTTCTACCAGAAATCATCTAACTCTACTTATACTGTCAATTAACAAAAGTACATGATGTACATTACCATCTTCTCTATTATCTTTTTGTTTAAATTTGGCAGACTTTAAAATGTCATGTCAGAACTTTGCTATTAGAGTAAAATTGTGATCAAGTACAATGTTGTTGCCTGCCTGTTTTCAATATATTAAATATGAACAGTGGAAGACATGTAGAGGTTGTCTCACAAATACTGTTATTAGGCGACTTGCATTAAATTCTAGTATTTCCTCAGCAATTACTGCACGTAATCATACACAGAGTGCATGTTTTATCTTGACAGAGTTTTATCTTGACCCTATTTTTTGAAGGTGTGTTTCTTCTCTTCAATTAGCTTTGCTGTTTGGGGTTTATATTTATCTATGAGGCTCCACTTAAACGCCTTTCACTTGACTGCTGGTCTCCACCTCCCCCCACATCTCTCTGGTAAATTTTTTTAAATTTCCTATGGAGTATCTGACACCTGTATTGTTAATTTCCTCTACCTTCACAGAATGTACATTGATGTCTTGATTACAATTGGATGCTTCTGTTTCCCCCTTTAATGCCTTTATCTGATGAGGTCCCTTTGTAAAACTGTATGTAATTAACAAATGTCTCTGCAATACGAATATCTACTGAATTTCAATTCTGACCTAGCCTGACTTGCCACATTAATTGAATTAAAGTGGTTTCCTGGAAGGACATTGCTTATTGATGAGATGATCTAATCAAAGTTATCTTGGCAGGTATCCATAGTCAATATGGAGCCATATAGAATCTTGGGTGGAAAAGCAATCAGATTGAAATTTGCTTTCCAGTTCCCTTTGAAATTAGGGTATTTCAATTCTTAAAGCAATCTTAATACAAATACATGAAGCTCTGGGAGATACTGTGTCATTTAGAAGCTGTAACTGAAAAAATTCCTCTAAAACTACTGACTTGTTTCAGTGAATATAAACAAATCGTGTAGATGCTGCTATTGCCCGGGACTTCTCTAAGAAAACAAAAGGTGTCTATAAAGGAAAGTAGTGTTTTAAGGGTTGACATAATCAGATTTTGGGTTTTCAGTACTTTCAGGCAAATATACAGGGCTCAGGGAGAAAGCAGGCGCAAAGACAATGTGTGCTTGGGTAGAGCAAGGTCCAGAAAGGCTCATCTTTTAACCACAGGATATGTCATGGCAACATCATACAGCCCAGATAGATTAAAAAATATTTCGTTTACCAAATTACAGGTCTCTTCATGATTATGGGGAGACAGTAACAGAAACCCATAGAGAGGCAGAAAAATTTTGACTAACCCTAAAAATTTATGCAGCAGAAGAATCACAGCAAGGAACAAAGGAGGGCCCCGGAATACACGTGCCAAGCATCTAAACTGATCAGATGATAATCTAAGTATTACAAAGATGTGCAGATCTACAGCAGGACCTAGTCATTGAGTCCCATCATATAAACATGAAAATTAAGTAAAAACCAAGAATTTGGCCTCATGATAATTAGGAAATTTAACAAAATTGCTATCTATTGGGAAACGAATATTGTGTGAAGACCTCTTAGTGGCATAGACAATGTCCTATGACAATTTTCTGACACTTGGCATGTTGTTTGATAACAATATTTCTATACAGCACAGAGGTGGAACCAGAGGAGGGCAAAAAGTTTCTACACTTGGGAGCAAAACACAGCTGGGGAGTTTTAAGGGTTTTAACTAAATTTAAGTTCTCAGGAAAATACTGGGAGAAAAAAAAAACAAAACATCAAAACAATCAAATGCATAACAACTAGTAATTTCTTTCTACTACTATATAAAAGGTTTTATGATGGCTTCCTATACTAGCACATGTATTCAGGGTTTTGACACTGCCCCATCTGATATAAACAGGAGGAAAAGCACAACACAGAGGAAAATAGATTATCACAGAGACAAAGTTGCTCAGAGAAAGTTTTCGAAAGGTATTGTCAATGTCATTTCATCAAATGAAACAAATACATCTGTTGAAGTTTCTTCATGATTCAGTGTTTTCATTAATTATGATACTGAAAGATAAAGCATAACTTTCAATTCTAAGCTTCCAAGTGGTTGTCATCTTGACAATATGTAACTATGATTGAAAGAACTAAACTGAACCAAGCAAATTTATCCTTAAAGGTGGACAATATTTTGAATCTAGGGTCATTACCCTCCTACACAAATAGTGTGGAACTGTGGAAAAATGGTTTCACAGAAAAGGATTTGGAGGTTTTTATGGTTCAGGAGCTAAACCTAATTTTATGGTGTTGTAAAAGCAGTAAATTGTATTTGGGATGTACCTGCTAATACACAGCCTTAAAAGGGCTGGAAATTATCTGCTACCATACTTATGAAGGATAAAGGCTCCCACTGACTGAAGAGTCAAATTTCAGGCATTTCAATGAAGATTACGGTCAACTGCAGATAGTCCAGAGGAAACAAGAAAAATTACAAAAATATTAAGAGCTGTGAAAAAGGAGGAGGAGAGAAAACAATAGAAGAGTAATAGAAGATTATGATAAGTTTCCAAATACCTAAAGAGCTGTGAAAAAGAGGATAGCATGAATTCATTTTCCTCGCCTAGGGATTACATGACCAAGAGCAACAGATTTAAACTGCATCAAAAGGAAGAACCAAGTTAGTCCTAAAGGGGAAAAAAAACCAAACCCAAACCTATCCATGTGGAAGATAATACAATAAAACATAATATGGAAATTGTGATGCCTCTGTCCCTGCAATAAGTCCCTTCAGAGGCACTTTGGCCTTCCACAGACATGGGCTGACAGAGACCTAATGAAGTCTGACAAGGGCAAATGCAAAGTCCTTCTGCTGGGATGGAGTAACCCATGCCAGATGCACACAGAACTGCATCAGCAAAGTGACAGCCAGCAGATTGAGCAAAGTGATTATCTCCCTCTACAGCACTTGTGAGACTCAACTGCTGTCCATGGGTACTTCGTATATAAAACACAGATTACAAGACATGTTGAGGTACTGAACTGCAGCCAGTATGAGTTAGAGCCTGATGAACATGATGGATAAGGAGGACTGAAAGATGAGACTGGTTAGTCTTGAGAAGAGAAAGTCCATGGGCCACCTAACCTTAATGCCTAATGGGAAGCTGTCAAGAATAGAGAGACCCTCCTCAACAGTGCCAGTGACACATGAAAGGAGATTAACACAAACTGCAACAAGAGTAATCTGCTTAAACTTACATTTAAGTTTAAAGAAAAAAAATCACCATGAAGGCTGTCAAATATTCAGCTGGCTTCCCAGAAAGATGTGTCTGCGCATCTTGAAAATACTAAAAACCTGGGTGAGCAAAGTCCTCAACTACTTGATCTTATCTGGCCATAGCTGCACCAAATGATCTCCACAGCTTCTGTCTATGAAATCAAATCCTCCTGAAAAAGAAGTATCAGGAATGACATAAGCATACTTGGATCTATTCTGTATCACAAAGATGACTGCATCACCATGAGCTATTCTGTCAGTTCTAAAACTTTAGAATTTTCCATCTTGTGGGGGTGTTTTGAGGACATGTTAGTTGACAGCAGAGAATCTATCAGCAAACAATTTCACAGAATGAGAGAATAGCTGAAGCTGGGGGGACCTCTGAAGATCATTCAAGTCCATTCTTTGTCTCAAAACTCAAGTCAATTAGAGCAGGTGGCTCAGGACGATGTATATCTGGAGAGAGGTATTATCAAGAACACAAGACTGCTGGTGATCAGTTTAGCTTCCTGTTTTCCAAGTTTGGATCTCACACAGTAAGTCAAGTTTGCATGTCACACATTCCTATCAGACCCACAGACGTTTGAAGATGCCATATAGAAGTGTCACTGGAAAAATGGACCTATCTGTAAATCACAAAAATGCTCGCAACAGCCTTGATACATTTTTATTACTTTATTTTTACCATCTTCAGCATCACTTACAAGAATAATGCAGGGAATCTGTTATCATTCCTCAGCACAGCTGGAAAATTTAACTCAATTTTGCCTTACACCACCCCTTTCCCATGTACTCTGCATGCAGTTATTTGTCATAAACAAATAAATTAGCCTTAACTGTTATGAGCAAGCAGAATGCTTTCAATTAGAGGTAGCACCTTCAGACTCTGTTCACTCAGCAGCAGGAGGACAGGAAAATGTTTCTGTTATTGAACTCCTTGGCACTGTCTTGCTCGAGGATATTTATTTTAATAAACACAAGGTCGTTATGCTGGCATGAGGACACCACAGGTTCTCCCTAAGTGTTACTCTCTGATTACATGTTATCTATCTTGCTGTTGCATCTATAGCTGGATTCTGTCAGCCTCAACTGAGCAGCTCCTGTTAAAATTAGAAAAAACCTCAAGGGAGGGCAGTCTCATAAACAGAGGACTCTAATTCTAGACAGTTAGCAGACAGCTCCATATGCAGGAACAGCTCCAGCTCCTTTGTGCTGCTTGCTCTATCAAGCACCTGTCACCTCACAGTAAGCTGCAAGAATTGCATCTATCTCTGCATACTAAGGACAAGGTTGTTGTCTTACTTACCTGTTTTATTTTGAATGCACAATAGAATGTAGCAACGGAGGTGTTGATCATTAAGAAGCTTTTTTGAAAGTTAAAGGTGTTTGGATATTGTCCTGACTGAATCCAGAACGAACAACTGCATGCTCTGACACTTCTCTGTTGTAGACTAATTAAACTGTCAGGTCAGCTAATGCCACTCAGTTTTATGGATGTTTTAGTCCACTTCTGCTGCCACAAAGCACCAACTTGCCACAATGCAGAAGAGCAGTATGATGAAAACTCACTCATGGTCCTGAAAAATCTTCTAAAAATGATCAGTGTGCCTCCAGTGAGAACAGTCTCATTGTTACTACTTCTCTGTGACAATGAATGGAGAAAAAAATGCTCTTGGAAAATAATTGAGAGACATAGTACTGTTCTGTGTTTGTGGTGAAATTACCAAATAGTCTTATCTAATATTTAGAATGAAGAGGGAAGAGAATTAAAAGATCATTGAAAGGGGAGGGACCAAAAAACCCAAACTCTCAAGTGTTCACTTTCATTAACACATCGCTTAACACATCACTTATCAGTGACTGAGCTTTTCGTGAATCAAAATATAGAGACCACACTCTGCCCTCTGTCATCCTTTACATTGAGAAATACAAGGAAAACACCTTTTTTGGAATTCTGTTGACTTAATAGATACAGCAGTGACTGGGGGTTAAGTGAATGAGGGAGGGGGGCAGAGGGAATTTCTTTTTTTTACTTATTCTAACCCAATAAAAGTTTGGAAAATAAATTATTTCAAGCTAAAATAAAAAATGTAATGCAGTATATGTCTCATATATGGTTATTTTAAGACTTCATATTTTTTATGGATTGTTAATTTTTAAGACTTCAGTTATTAATTAGAGTATATTTTTTTTCTAAAATCAGAATAAAACTTCAAATGTTCATAGCAAACATATGGCTTAGAAAGTTGCATCTATGACTTACTACTGCATTTAAAAAGCATATATACACTGTGTCCATTTTCTCAGGCTCAGGGAATGGTAAAGACATTCTCAACAATCATAGTAATGTATAAGAGTAGAAATAATTCTGTGCTTCCTTCAAAAATGGATAAAAACGCAGCTGCTGCCAAGAGCAATTAATCTTCCTACTAACCCTGCCATTTATAAAAAAACCCTGTAATTCAAGAAGCATTTTTAATTATCTTTCACTTTCAGGCTGTCAGCCACTATGGTGATACATTATATATTCTTTGTTAGCAATGATCTCTAGGATATCTGGTTTCTTAAACATTTTCTAGCACTTCAGTTCCCTCAAGATAAAGAATTTGCTCTGTGTTTGGTGAAGACAAGCAACCAAGTTCTCATTTTCAAATCCCATTATTTTTCCTACACACACGCTTCAAAAAAAACCCAAGGACTTCTGCACCTGGAAGATTTAATGAAAATGGACAATTCAGACACAGAAAAAATTTCTGAGAGTTCTGTGTTGAAAAGATGCTTATAAAACAAGTTTCAGTGCATTTTTTTCAATACTGAGTATGACCATTTAATTATGCTTGCCGGAATACTTTGCAGTCCCCAAAGCATCAACCAGAGCAAATGCAATCCTGTGTCATGTTTGTCATCAACTATTACTTTCACCTGGTACATCTGGTACATTGATTTAACTCCCTTCCAAACTTTAGGCATCCTAGGTACAAAAGTTCTTCTCAGTGACCCTAACCACACAACCTGTTTTACAGTTTGCCTTTTTAAAATTTACTGTGTTGTGAATGTTCCTCTTTCTGATATTATTCATTATTAAAAATCTCTTCTGACTCACTACACATGGTAAAGCACAACTGCCTCAGCTTTCTGTGTCTGTTTGTGCCTATTTTGCATGCACTCCACCTCTACTACATATTACTATGCACATCCAGATCCATTCAATCCATTATTGTCCTTGCAGTTCCCACAGGTGATTCAATGTTTTGTAAAACAGATGCCAGAATCACATAATCATAACTATTATCATTGCTATTATTGTTGCTGCTATTATTATTATTATAGTAATAATAAAGGGAAGGAAGCATTGATATAAAAGCTGAGTTTTTAGATGCAAACATATCTCCTCCTTGGTTTGTTACAGGCTTTACTGCAAACCTTTTGCTACACAGATGTTGAACCTGTCTGGAATCAAACATCCTTCTTGCAGACCTGCTGCTTGGCAGCTGAAATTTCCCCTAATATATTTGTCCTTCAGCAAGTAAGTGTCCTGCTTTGAGTTCTAATTACTCTTTGTGCGGAGGAGAGTAGAGAATGGAAGATCTTTATAGTAACTCTTAAAGTACTGGTGTACTACAAAAAAGTAAATAGGAAACATAATTAGGCTTATAAATTAGAAGAAAATGCTAAACTGTTCAATGTCTATTCAGGTAAACACTGTAAATTTTTTTTCAACTCATTAATAACCTATAAAAATTACCTAATATTTGCAAAAGAGATAAAAACTTCTTGCTTGATTTCAGACCACAAGATTCAAATGTGGAATTCAGACCTGGCAATGCCATTGTTGAAGTGCATCCCTCTTTGCCCTGAAAATCTCCTTTTCAAAAAGAAGCATTCCTCTTTTGTCCACCCTCCTATTGTACAGCATCACTCAGTCTTAACTAATGTCCAGTCTTAGTCACTGATATCACGCCTTTGCTTTGAGCAGAATTGCCCCAGGGATTAATTTAACCAAATTTGGAAAATACTTTAACATCATCTAACACAAGGTGTTGCATAAAGGGGGGAAGGGGGACACCTATTGTCTAATACAAGGTAGAGATTTAATAAAGAAGTCCTCTGGGTAATCACATATTCCTGAATACTGCTGTGCGTTTTCATTTAATAGCTCCAAAACTAATTATTATGTAGCTACCTCAGTGTTTTGAAAAACATAACATGCAGTTATTTTGTGATTGCATGTTATTTTTTCATATCAACCTTGTCATTTCAAGAGGCCTTAAAACATAATTAAAATATCAGAGATCCTATGATTAAGCTGAAGAGAGGCTTGTGCTTTGAAAATTCATCATTCAGCTACACCATTTAATGGCTCTTCAGAAAATTTTAGCTTAAAAGACATTAAATAATTCGTATTTAATCAAGCAGCAAAAAGAACTGTTCCCATTTCTTTTATAAGGTATGTCATTACATTCAGCCATCAAGAACAACCTCTTTTGGGGCTGCTCTGTAAGCTGCTGTAAATGGCAGTTCAATATACTAAAAAAAAAAAAAAAAAAAAAAAAA